>ML776553.1:3947542-3968045 GCA_009831015.1 Picea engelmannii | reverse complement strand
GACATTTTGCACTTTAACCAAAGTCAAGTACAAAATAGAACATAAAGTACATAGGACAAAGGCAAATGTCTCTCCCACATGTGCTAAGGAAGGAATAACACATGGGGAACACCTCCCAAGGTACACAAATCAACATTCCCTAAGGATAGGATTGCTAAGGCTATAGAGTGGAGGAAAAAGATGATTTATTAAAGAGTAAGCCTAAGCAAAACAAATGGTTGTCATATGGATGGGTCAATAAATGGTGTGAGAACAAAAGATGAAGGTGAAAAACCCAAAGACCAAGTGCCTAATCAATGTTGGGCAAAATGGAGTGAAGGAAGTATGGATCAAAGAGGGCGAATTCATGAATATGTAAGGCAATAAGGACTGCTATGCATGTCACAAATCAGCCTTAACTTGCTGAAAACTATTGCAGAAAATTATCCTTGGAAAGCTAAGGGTGCCATTCTTAAGCATTGTTATGAAGGTGAGGTCATGATAATCTAACAACAATTAGGTTTAACAGATGCAAGCTTAACACAACAACAATAGCTATAAGAGGGATCAAATCCTTGCATTACCCTATCTAAATGACACATAGTTCATTATAAGGTATTCATAATGCTACAAAGGTTTCCTACAACAAAAATCAACATGTCAAAGCATTGCAAACATAAAAAAGCCTCACACAGAAAGATGATATACCTCCACTCTTCCATTAAGCTACAAGCATATTATTTGTTCAAACTGATCTCTTCATTTTGGTGTTGTAAGTAGATGACTTGTTTCTGACAGGTGCAGAGAAGCTCATTGCAGGGTGTAAAGAAGACATGGCAGCTGAGTTCGAAATGAAGGACATTGGCATGATGCATTACTTCTTGGGATTGGAGGTTTGGCAGAGACCAAGGGAGATTTTCCTTAAGCAGGGTAAGTATGCAATTTAGATCCTAAAGAGGTTTCGAATGGAGGACTACAAACCTATGACCACACCCATGAACACTAATCTGAAGAAGGTGACAACTTCAGATTCAGATATGGTGGATCCCATGTTGTATAGGCAACGGATAGGTTCTTTGATGTATTTGGTCAACACTAGGCCAAATATATGGTTTGCAATGAACACCTTGAGTCAATTCATGGTGGAGCCAAGGCAGGAGCATTAGGTAGCAGCAAAACATGTGCTCAGGTATTTGAGGGGCACAGTGGAGTATGGTCTGAGATATCTTGGAGATGGTGAAGTGAAGTTGCAGGGGTATACAAACTAAAATTGGGTAGGCAGTGCAACAGACGGGAAGAGCACCTCAAGGTGCTTCTTTAGCTTGGGATTGGAAATGATATTATGGGAAGTTGCAAGGGTATACAGACTCATGGGCAGACAGTGCAACAGACAAGAAGAGCACCTCAAGGTGTTGCTTTAGCTTGGGATCAGCAATGATATCTTGGTTCAACAGGAAGTAGACTTTCGTGGCACTTAGCTCAACAAAGACATAATACATGGAAACCAGTACGGCTAGTTGTGAGGCCATCTAGCTTCACAAGTTACTTGTAGGATTGTTTGATCAGGAGTTGGATCCCATGGTCATTATTGTGATAATCAGAGTTGCATCAAACTCTCTAAGAATCTAGTGTTTCATGACAGGTCCAAGCATATAGAGATTAGATATCACTTCGTATGAGACAAGGTTTAGAAGGGAGCAATGAAGCTCCAATATATTCTGACATATCAACAAGTAATTGATATTCTGACCAAGCCCTTGGCAAGAGGGAAGTTTGAGGCATTCAAAGACAGACATGGAATGGCGCAGAATTCCTTCCTCACTAAAGAGGGAATGTTGAGAATTATAGCTTAGACAGGAACTTCCACACAAGTTTCGTGTGAATGTGTGAGAAGTAGTTCGAGATATTTTCAAAAAGTAATTCTATTTTTGAAAAGTAAATTCTATTTTGTAATTCACTTTAGTTACAAAGTGAAAGTCTTATTTTTAGCAGTTGAGTCTAAAAAGTGCATTTCATGCATGCATGACTTTAATCTCATAAATAGATCAGGATTTTGGTCTTAACTAAAACTATAAAGACACCTCAAGATACAAAGTTCAAGAACACATGAACAATTGAGCAACTAAGAGAGAGAGAGCAGGCAACCAGGGAAGAGGCATTTCCAGTGAACACGTAGTTCGAGACAACGGTCTGTATAGTTGTACGGATTTTCGTATAGTCATACAGACAATACTGTATAGACAAGTCTGTACAATGGTACAGACAGATCGTACAAGCTGTCCTGCTAGCCGTACAATAGTTTTCTGCTATTTCTAGTTTTTTTAGCAAGTTGTACCTCTCAATCAAGCTATAGAAGCTCAATTTGGGGTGATTTTGATAACCGTGCAACTGTTGGTTTTAAGCAGCTTGTGGAGGTTTCCTTGTAAGGTTTTCGAAGGAATGAAAAGCTAGTTTGAAGGGGTAATTACCTATGTATGTGTGAAATTGATTTTTTGCTTCTGCTATTTAATTTCCAGCTATTGTGTGATTAATGCTATGGTCTGAAATTTAATTTCAGCATTAATTAAATTCAGCAATTACTTGTTTAATTAAGATCATAAGGGCTTTAGTCACCTAGGACTTGGGTTTAGGAGTCTCAACATGCTCCTAAGCATCCCTCAATATCTCACTGAACCATCAAGGTCTCCTGATAGAAGTGAAAGGGGCAAGATACTACCCTAGAAATCATTAGTGACCCCAGCTCAACCTTCGGAGCTTCCTATTCATCCTCTGTCACTAGGTCTAGAATCTCCTAAGACCTATGCTTGTTGCTTGGGAAAGCAACCTTGGCATGCTTTCCAAGCATGCACCTTCACATACACCATGTTGCTCAATACTTCTCTGGAAGAACCGTGACTATCTCCCTCGGAATAGGCGACGCCTTGTGATGCAAGTGCCCCATCCTCTTGTGCCACAACTCGCACAAGTTGCCATTGTTATGCACCAAGGCTCAAACAATTTCACCCTACAACCTGTAAAAATTACCTTCTCTAACCCCTATTACCTAAGTTGTATCTAGGATAGATTCCTTCGATATAATGAGGACTTGTTGATTCTTGAACTCCACTGCAAAGCCCTTATCCTCCATAACCGAAACTGAATGCAAGTTCTTGTTGAGACCTGGTACAAACAAGACATCATCAAAATCTAAAGAATTACCTAACTTGAGCTAGAAGGGAATAGTACCAACTCCTGCTACTAGGTACTTGGCATCATCACCAAGCTCAACCTATGCTCCTAAGTCTTGTTTCTTCAAACTAGAAAATAATTGTCGGGCTAATGTCAAATGTCAAGATGCCCCACTGTCCACATACCACGTATTCCTCGAAATCGTGTTGGTAGAAAGGTAAGATATCCATGAGAAATCCTTCTCAAACTTGGCAGCAAACTCATTCATCTGAGTTTTTGTAGAGGTTGTTGCTCCCCTTTACCCTTCTTCTTATTTGGACACTATGATGCATAATGACCATGCCTATGACAACTAAAGCACTTAACTTTACTCAAGTCCTTCTTTCCTAGCTATGAGGTTGACTCCTCACTCTTTCCATTACCCTTGTTGGGTCATGTTACCCCCCCATGCCTATGGGTAACTAGAGGAGATTATGACTTGTGGCCCACAATAGAGAACATGATCCCGACGATGATGATGATCAGCATGTCCACAGATGGCAACCCAGCAGCCCCCCTCATTCACCTTTACAACTACAGGTCAACCAAGGCTCATCACATCCAAGCAACCCAGAGTATGGGAGATGGTAAGCCATCGTCACCATGAGGTATGTTAGTCCTTCTTTCATGCAAAGTGTTCTACTTAATTTGTCGGACATGTGGATGAGGATCTTTGGTTGAAGTTGGATAATGGATCATTAGCTTGGGAAATTGTGTTAGTTGTATGTTTCACCTTGGTGGTTAGCTTCTATGCCCTAGTCCAGTGTTGTGATCGCCCAGAAAAAAGGGGTACTACTGGGGGGCCCTCGCAAGGGTAACGTTTTGTTCCCCATTATACTTAACACTTTCCATCCTGGAGCCTCTCATAGTGTACTAAACTTTAGTAATGGGTCCTGGTCCATTCCCTCATGAGAAGAGGGGTTGAAGGCCCAGCGGTTTATTGCAGTTGTTATTAAAAGAATAAGAAAATGATGCTAAAGAAAGAAAGGAATGATAACAAAGGACTAACAAAATCCAGTCCAAACTTGAGCTCTACCCTTTCAGTGCTCACCCCGCTCCCAAATAGCAATGTTATAGCTTGAAGCCTTATGAAGGGGACTTGCAAATATAATAAAGTGGACTAAGAAAGATGGTTGATAAAGGGGGATTGGAAAAAATAGCACCTAAGAATGAGGTAACTCGAGAGTAAGCGCACCCTCCACAAAGGCGCTCATAGAAATGGATTAAATGACACCATAAGCCATGAAGTAAGCCATGAAACCATATCACTATCACACTTACTCTTGAAAGGTTTCTTTATTTCCTACTTCCCTCTGGACCTATCCCTCTACCTGGGTTATTTTATTTCCTGTCTAGGTGGCACATCTAATAGGGTTGGATGAAGGCCCTCCCATACCTAAACTTGGCAACTCACATTGGGTCTTGGCCTCATGTGATGCTTGAAGGGGATACTGAGGTGAATTGTCTTACATGGCTTATATCTTAAGTTACAACTTTGCATGCTTTAAGGACTAATGTTTTGTGAACCTTGGCTAACCATGTTTTATGCTTGACATGGTTCTTTGAGGGACGTATTGGGCTTGTACCCAGGACGTTGTGCCTTTATTTGCAAGACTTTAGCACGTGCGATGTAGAGCAGTGGGTCATCCAGTGACTCACCACCTTCAGACATTGGCTCTCAAATCCCAGAACCCTAAACAATGGACAAATGAGCTCGGCTTGCGCAGGTTCAGTCATGATGGCACACAGATGGGCTAGAAGCCCATAGACTGGGAAAAGTACCCCGGAGCTTATTCCTCACCCGGATCAAGGACGTTGCAGCAACAAATAGTTAGAGACATGGCAGAGACGAGATACAGCTCCCCAGAGCCTGGACACAACACTCAAGTCCTAGACGTTGGGCCTAGTTTGATGATGACATCATCTTCTAGGGTTTCATGGAGCTAGGGTTTGGAGGATTCCCGGGGTATTGACAATGTTGGCATGATTTTGAGTGGGGAGAGACATCATTTGCCCCCACTCCACTCCAGATGGATGCCACGTGGCCTTTGGAGGCCCCCTCCTTGCCTAAGGAGGCTTGACGTCTCACATATATGGGTTATTTTGATGTATTTTTCATTTATTACACTTTGTAAAGGTTAAATGATGGGTCGGCCCCCCTTGAATTAAGCAAATGTTATGTTATGTGGACAAAATTATAGCGCTAGCCTCATATAAAAAGGCAAGAACTCACTTTCATTTTATCATCATGATTCCTCACCATTATCAGCTGCTACTTATGAAATTTTCACCCTTTTGGGGTTACTAACTCTTTCTCTCTCATGCACTATGCTTGGAAAGGATCTTTTATGGATGGTTTGTTGATTTTGGATGGATATTTCTACAATTGGGGTTAAATGTTCTTGGTTTCTTGGATGAAGTAAGTAAATTTCTGCAATTCTTTGTTATGTTATTAATGTTTATGGTGAAATTGTCATTTTGTTGCAAGAAGTCTTGTTTATTGAAACCCTAAGAGAGGAATATAAGTGCTTCTTCCTCTCACAAGGTCCTATTTGTCTAAAATTGGTTAATTGTCCTTGCTGGGGTTAGAACCCTAAAGACCTAAAGTGCTAGCACTTTAGGATTTTAGCCCTAGATAATTGATCTTTGACCTAGTTGAAGCTACAAGAAGGGAAAAACGATTTCTAGGGCCCAAAAGTGCTTGCACCCTAAACGCCCTCCTCAAGATCTAAAACCTAAGGCCCAAATGTGCTTGCACCTTATGGTGTAGATCCTATCTCTTGGTTTCAAGTAGATCAACCTTCAAGCTCGGTTGCATTGGAAGACTCCATAGGCCTAGAAAGGCACAAATCTTAAAGCAATTCTTCTGGTGAATTGATTGATGAAGCCTCTCTCTCAAAACTCTCAAGCATTCTACTAACTACACTAACCCTAACCTTAACAAACTCACTATATTATTTGTTGTTATAAAAGTTTGCTACAACCATCTAAAACTACATTTATTTGTTGCATACACTCATCTAAAGGTGGCTTAACTCACTTAGAAATCACCTCTAACAATTGAATAATATTCTATTGGTTTTATGCTTACTTTTCATGGTCAATTGTGGTATTTCTAAGCAATAATTATTGTTGTTGTTACAAATCATTTACTGTTGTTATATCACTGTTTATTGCTGCAAATTTGTAACACCCATTGCAATCTATCTTGTCTAGTGTCCAAAGAGGTTATTGTTGCATACTTTAGCTTGGTAAGTGTTCTTGTTCTGGGCAGGTAAAACAAACTACATCACAACCTTTTTCCTTCCTTAACCTAGATCAACCATTTGGTGATCAAGATAGGGGGCGGTAGGCTTGGCTACTAAACTTGTTATTTGATCCCTTGAGGTCACCAGGGAAGCCTCCCTTGTGGTGGACCTCTTCCATCACTAAAATGAGAGAAGATCCTACTAAGGTGACAGTGGTAGTTTCTTCCATTGTTACGCAAGATTTGGGGATCTTGTGGTGGGATTTGCACAAGTACAAATCCTGTAATAACAGGTCCTTTACAACTATCCTAATTTAATTGACCAAATAGAGCTAAGTTCTCTTCACCATCCTCCTTGTTGACCTTTGACTCCATCCAAGTCTCCTCCTGGATACAGTCATCCCAAAGCCTCTCAAAGTTAAGAACATTTTCTTGAGCGCAAATACCCTTGGCAAATGGTTCCCATGAAACTGGGAATCCTTTAGTGCCATGTTCACTAGCTTTGCATCTTCAAGTTTCTCCCCTACTGTTGCAAGTTGATCATGAATCTGTGTGATCTTCATAAGCGAACTAGTGACTATGTCTGATCTGGTCATCACTATGGATCTGAGTTTCTTCCGCCACATCATCTTCCTATTTATCTTTTGACTTTGGTAGAGACTAATCAGGGCATCGAACATCTCTTTCGTTGTCTTCTTCTCGGATATATGAGGGATTGGATGATCCTTAAAAGCATCTAAGATCATCCACTTGGCCTTCACTTCCCTCTTGTTGTGAGCTATCAACTATCGCGGATCTGTAGGCAAAGTAGGAACGTCCTTGACAATATCCCAGAGATTTCTCTTCTAGTAAGAGTGCAACCCTCACCTTCCATGATAAGAAATTTGAGGCACCATCCAATCTGTCTTCAAACCTGACACTAGTTGATGCCATCTCTGAGATCTACTGCACAAACTCCCAAATCTGAAAATGAAACTTTGAAATCCTCTCACTGTCGGTCCTTCTTCCTTGCAGTTGATTTATTGTTGCAAACCCTAGAGAATCTCAATCAGAAAAATAAGCTCTGATACCATGTGAAAAATCCAAGCCCTAGGTGACTAAAGTCCTTATGATCTCAATTAAACAAGTAATTGTTGAATGCTAAAAAACCATAGCATTAATCACATAATAGCTAGAAATTAAATAGCGGAAGCAAAAAATCAATTTCACACATACACAAGTAATTGCTCCTCCAAATCAGCTTTTCATTCCTTCGAAAAACTTACAAGGAAACCTCCACAAGATGCCATAAAAAACAACACTGCACAGTTATTGAAAATCACCTTGAACTAAATGGAACAACCTGCTAAGAGAGTACGGCCTGTCCATACGGACTGTGCAGACGCCTGTACATTATGTTCATATGACTATACAGATCCCTACTATCCTATCTGTACGACTGTATGGGATTGCACACTGCCCGGAAACATCTCTTTCCTAGTTGCATGTTCTCTCTCTCTCTCTCTCTCTCTCAACCTACTCAATTACTTAAGTGTTCTTGTGTGTGTGAGCTCTTTATCTTGACCTGCCTTTATACTTTTAGCTGAGACCAAAAACCCTAATCTATTTTTAAGATTATTCCTATTCTAAGTCATGCATGCATGAAATACACTTTTTACACTCAATTGCTAAAAATAAGACTTTCGCCTTTTAATTAAAGTGAATTACAAAATAGAATTTATTTTTTTAAAATAAAATTACTTTTCCAAAATAGAATTACTTTTCGAAAATATCTCAAACTACTTACCGCACGTTCACACAAAACCTGTGCGGAAGTTCCTGTCCGAGCTATAATTCTCAACAATATCTACACTCAAACTAACAACCAATTCCTTCTTTGCATCTCCAAAATCTGATAAAATAACAAAGGGAAAAGGAGATCATTCTTCTTGCAAGTTGGGTGCCAAGCCTTCCACTCCATCAAATTTTGCATTAAAGAATACACCACATTCTTCCTAGTTCCATTCAAATCTTTGCAATCCAGCAACAAAAATTCCAATGGGGAACGATCTCGAGATCGAATCCTTCTGGAGTAAACCCCACCTTCATCCTCAACTACTCAAGTGGACAAACGTCCTCTGACTGCAATTGAACTAACCCCACTAGTAGATCACGTTAAGCTTGCTCATGGTGTATGAGGTCGGCCATGGTCAGTAACCATCTCCACACAAGCCGTATGGTTGTGGGCCCCTACTAAATCCTCACCTGTGTGCTCCCTAATCTAACACATGCGCTCTCGCTTGTTAGTTCTCTTGCTTTGTTTTTGGAGATAGATTATCCTTGCTTGTTCCTACAAGGGGAAGATCATGACATCACAAATATGTAGATTAGGATTCCAACCCTTCTCTTTACTGCCTGTTGTTTGCCTCTTCGCCAAGCCCAAGTAGCTGTTGTAGATTAGTTTAGAGCGGGTTAGGATAAATCCAAACCTAGTTAAGGGTTTCCACCAGCCTAGGAAGGAAGAATCCCTCCCTGTTTGCTTGCACATCAAAGTAAATTGGATAATGAAAATAATGATTGTTGTTCGCTGTTTCCAAAGAGGGTTAATTACGCTGCATATTGTTGTTAGATCAATTTACCTCCACATTTGTTCCTTTCCTCGCAAATACACTAATTAGATCACCAAAGATAATGAGGGAAACAAACCAGATTTGGTTTCTTCGCTTTGTCATTTCTCTAGTTAACTTATTTGCTATCTAAATTAAGCTAATTCACTCACAAAGCAGCCCTAATTAGCCCAGCTGTAGGTCATTAAACATAATCAATCCTTCCATTAACTTAGTGGTTTATCCTTCTCTTCCTTCCTCTCTTTTCCCTCTCCTAGTTTTCCCACTTTTGTCCCCAAAACCAGGTGGCAACTACAAGTCCACTCGGATAAATGTGACATGCTGCTTCTCGCTCTCAAAACTGGTTCCGATACCGCATTAAAATCTAAGTGGCTGATATGAGAGGAAGCGAATAAAATAAACAACAGAATGCACATGCATACATACCCTGGAGGAGCTAGAGTAGTTGCGTAAAAATATGATCACAAAGTCATAGCAGACAGTTGTGTAGAATTAGTATCTCGGTGTGCATAATCTGATCTTATCTACAAAATCCTAATTGGTTGATTTATATGCAAAGCATATACTAGTTACTGACATGAAATATAATCTACCATATGTACAATAAACAGACTCGGTCCCCGTCATAGATCAAGACTGTTATTTTTCAATACATTCAAACCAAATTGGCTAAATTTGGAGTATCCGACCACTGCACAGAGCGATAATATATCCATAATTTTATAATTTGACTTATATAAATATACAAGAGTTTATTGTACACTTCATAGAGTCTAGAACTGTTGAAATCAACCTTAGAGGCCCTTCGATATGCATTGGCTCCAGTTTCCGCGACGGTTGGCGGGAAACTCGTTTACACTGACATGTATACAAAGTCTGTATTCCATACGGTTGCAAGGTGTTTCTAGTGTTGTTTAGGATTAGTTACTGCTTTTGTATTATTGTATCTAGTGCGGATATGAGTAAGGCACTCCAAGGTAGATGGTAGATTTTATAATTCAATTCCGTGGTTCTTTTTTGACAACTTTGCAAAGCACAAAGCAAATGTAAGGCAGTATTTAACTGGCTACAGCTGAGTTGGGATTATTTCTTGAATTTCTCAGATTGAGAAGAATTGTAGTGCAGGCCAGAAAAACAATACCTTGGAGGAAGGAAAGACCAAGATTGCACTGTCCTGCTGGATCGCCTAGTTCGGCCGCTGCTCTGTAAAGCTCAACTCCCTCGGCCTTCTTCCCCTGGGAGGCAGAGGATGAGGATAAAATTGAGTGATAAGTCCGCACAAGAGAAAAGAGGTAGTAGAAGTAGAGAATTTAATGGCGAGTCCGCACAAGATAAAAGAGGTAGTAGCAATACCATTTCCCAGAGGATGAGGCCGGCGTCGACCATGGCAGCGGCAGAGCCACGGGCAGCGCCCTTGAGAAAGCAGTGGAGAGCCTTCTCCCTGTTCTTAGAAACCCCACTGAGCCCGTGCTTGAACCTCTTCCCCCACTGCACAAACACCATCGCCTCCCTCAGCGAACCCAACGCTTCCTTCCACGCTCTGCAAACGCCACTTGCCGCCCACAAAGTCGGCACTGTGAACGACCCCGCAATTCTCCTCAGCAAATCCGTGGGAATTGAACTGAACGCGCCCCCATCACCATCACCATCCCCACACTTGCTGCTCGTCTTCACGTCGACCGTCTCCATTTCACTCCGTTTACAATTTCTGTCATTGCCACCTGTGATCAAAGCCGATGAGAAGGCGCGGGGCACCTGCCGGCCGTCTGATCCGTATGGCCATGTTCGCTTCTCCATTCTCTTCTCTCCGCTTCGCTTCACTTCACTTCACTTCATCATCATTTCCATTGTCTTCCCCCTTCCCGTTCCCTCCCCCAACGACACACCCACCCATGACAACAACTCCAATTCCTTGTTCGTTTGTTTGATTATATTGAAGGTTGGGTAGGTGAGTAGCGAGTGGTTTCATTTTATCAAGTGGCCTTTCTCCCTTCCGTCCGTTGTGACTCTAGCAGCACACGCATGCATACGAAGGTCGCCCTTCTTCCTTCCTAATCATTTATCATGCCATACCGTATCTTCCTCCAAACCAACCGGATGCGTTTCATTTGATTATTGCTACATGATTTAAATGTAGTATCAAAAAATTAAGGTGTAAACTTTACACTTTAATTTTATTTTATTATTACATAGGTTTTTTATTATTATATTGGAGGATTTTTTTATTTTTCATTTTTACAAATTTTAATTTTTTTAATTTAGTTTATCAATGTGACACATTTATGTCTCGGATGGGGTGCCACATAGCGGAAGGAGGTCACACAGCCCTCCCATGAATTATGCCATAAATATGGTCAATTGTCGTCCCTCCCCTCAGTTTTGAATGGAAGGCGACCTTAATTACTTGCAGAGGACGGGAGGGCTACTCCCTCGCGTCAATTTAATGGTGGTCTTTTGGATTAATGGTAGGAGGCGGGTGAGTACAGCAGTCATGTCCACCGCTTGGATATATCTCCCACTCAGCCTCGATTTGCACTATTTCGCCTTCGAGCTCCGTCACTTTGCTCGTTCTGAAAATTGGGTTATTGCACAATGGGTTCTCCTGGCTATAATTCAGTGGATTCTTCGCCCCCCTGGCTCAACCATGTCGAGAGAGAGAGAGAGAGAGGAAAGTCGAGGCGAGGACCTGCCTGGCATAGTTATGTTGCCCGGCAGAGACGCTTACATAATCTAAAACAGGCCATGTCCATTGTTAGGACTCAACACACCGCGAGACCACGAACTCCACCAATGGCCTACATCGAGGAGGAATTCACGGAGGAACCTATCCAGGTTCCATCGGAATCCCTCCTCTACACGGTCTCGAATGATTACTTGTGCCCCAGCACCAACAAAGTTGATACAAGTACTCAGGATGCCATGGAAGGCACCACATGCGTTGTTCAAGAGGAATTCCTGGAGGAACTCCTCCACACAGCTCCAGGCGCTTACATCCAGGGTAACACCAGTGAAGCGGATGTAGGAGCTGTGGCGGACAAGGATGGAGCCATCGGCACTATGTAAGAGAAATTCCCCATCTCGGCACCTCCACCGCTGAATGCAATTCTAGAATTTGACCCAACTCCCCCCAGCCTCTTCATCTCGGAGTAGTTGGAGCTCATTTTTTATCTCAGAAGCTACATGATGAACCAGCTTCATCGGGACACCCTCATTAGCAATCGGATTGATATGTTGTTCGACGCATATCGGATTGATATGGCGGACCAAGCAGCGATGTTCGACCTGTGCGCAGCCCTTCATGCTACAACCCAGCAACAACACTCTCTCTGGAGCTTCGGGCGACAGATCCCATGGTGCCAATGATTAGTTTTGTGCAGTCCTCTGAGCTCCACCAGCACAATGATGGTGCTTCCTTCTTGTTATTCTACATTGGTACTCTGCATAATTCTTGTCTAGTTTTCTTTTTTCAGAAGTTGTTAGTTTGTTCTAGCTTGCAAAGACAACTCTATCAGGACAATCATCTGCCACCTACTTTGGTTTCCAATTGGCAGGGCAAGTGGCGAATGCATTTTTTGGCCGAAAGTATAATAGGCGGCCACCTATTCTGGTTTCCAATAGTTTGGCAGAATAGGTGGTAGGCCAATGACATGTGTCTATTTTGTATAGTGACAACACAGTAATAGGATTTGCCCCTTTTTATTTACAAAAAAAAATGTGGCACATTTATCTAAATTGTAGACGTACTTATGTATTCTTCATGGAGTAATACATTTTATTCTATATATTATTGGGTAAGGTCATTTATGGTTTTTTTAATATTAAATTCTTATTTATAAGACTACCATTGATGATAGTGTTGTCAACGAAAATCATCTTACTAACACTATGAGCAAAAATCACTTTATATGTGATAACGTTTGTAAAATGTGTTGTGTGTTATGATTTCTCTATGTAGATATTAATGATAGTTATTTCAACATGCTCAACTACTTCAATTGTGTGTATTGATTCATAGTCTTCTTCTACCATTGCTCACTACAACCATAACAGTCTAATAAATTTTCAAGAAAAAGAAATATGTTTCATTTAGATATATTGCTCCTACATAACATCAAAGTCCATACCTACGAAACTATGTGAAATTTGCTTTGAGATCATCAAATATGCTTGTTGCATTGGTAAACAGGTTTTGTGTAACTGCATGAGATTTCATTTTCCAAACTGGATTAAAATTCATGGTTTTCAATCTCTCACATCTTTGCAATGTTGCCACCAATCTCAATGCTCCTTTCAACCTTAATGTTGATTGTTTAAAGTATGTCAAGCCTATATTTTCCTTCGTTCCTTTTTGTTTGTTTAATGTTCCTACAATAAGACATCCATTAGCAACCCCAACAATGACTTATTTGTTTTGGTGTAGTGTTTTGTGTGTGGAAGAATTTGCCAATAGATTGGATGGCCAATAAATTTAATTAGACAACTTCCTCATGTAAGAGCCTAAACAAAAATAAATAAAAAATAAACAAAACCTAGAATTAGCACAATTATTGAATGAGTTCTAACAACTCATGAATATGAAATGAAGAAAATATAATATTGGTGACAAATGAAGGTTCTCTAATAGCATGTAAATACAAGAGCATGTCCATGTAAATGCAAAAGGAAGAACCCATGATTATAGAGTTGTGTTGGTAAATTACAATCGCAATGAAATTAAAGATCCTTTTTCATTATTTCCCCCATTCTATTTGCTAGTTTGCTTGCTTATTAAGTGCCTACCTTCTGTGGTGACCATCCATAGAGGATCTGTTGCTTGCATCTTACACATAGAGAGATTGAGTGCTTAAGGAAGTCAAAGGACCCTCCCATGGAGAGCTTTGGGGGCCACTTGCTATAGACCATTCAACACTTAAGGAAATCAATTGGATAAAGAACAAACTCATTTCAAGTACTTGTCACTTTCATTTTTTTCTTTTTTCCACAATTTCATTCAATGTCTTACTTTGAGTATTCCAAGTTTCTTCAACACGTCTAAATCCAACCTATTGTTTTTAACATTAAATTGCTCAAAACTTAAGGAAGTGATTAGATAAAGAATGAACTCCTTTTGATTATTTGCCACTTTTAATTTTATTTTTTTTGCAATTCATTTAGCCATTTACTTTTAACATTTTTAGGTTCAAGTTGTTCACACAACTTTGCACCGAATGAAGGACCTAGAAAAATTTCTTTATCAGAGTATGCCCTTCATCTTGCACTCATAAGTGATTTTGGTGAATCATAATTAGTTGGAAGTTTGAAATACCTCCTTCACCACACCTTAATCAAACATAGTTGGTTTATGACACCAAGCTTATCCCTCTAAAAATAAAGCAATGTAATACCTAAATACACTAAAACCCTCCCTCGGGGGAAAAAATAATTTATAATCTAAGTTGGGATTTTGAGATAGGCATCCAAATAACCCCCCAAAATTATTTTTCATATGAAACATAGTTGCTTTCCTAGATTGCCTTAAAAATCCTTTCTATCGGAAATGTTTGCAAGAGACGCTTTCTCTTTCAAGTGTTGATGCTTAGGTTGAGAATGGTGATTTAATGGATCCACCTAACTATTTCAAGTTATGAGTCACCCCTTGACCAATGGAAGCCAGTAACCCCTTGCCCACGATCTACCAAGAAGTATCTTAGTAGTAAAATTAGGTTTATTAACAAGTGACTTTCATGGGATTGTGGAAGCACCTAAGACAGATCATTAGTGTCCTCTTGGATTTGACCCAAGAGCACTTCACTGTAACTATTTATGTCATACATTTACTTGTCGTCTTTAGTGGTTATTATTCACCAAACAACCAAAATAGCATAAAAATATAGACAGAAGTAACTCCACGCCTTGAATAAGAGAGAATAATGGATGTGAAGCCTCTTTGAGGGGGCAACCTCATTTTATAATAGAACAAATGTACAAGATGAGATGATCCTAAAACTAGGTCTCCTTGGCATGTGTGTGTGTGTGTGTGTGTGAGAGAGAGAGAGAGAGAGGTTGTAATTACAATTAAAAGGTCTAGCCGACAATACTAATATAACAATAGAAATACAACAACTCAATATCTAGGGCTTTATGCTTAATATGGGGCTTTGTCTCGGGGCTTAACATGCCCCTCCCCTTCAAACAAGTGTTTCCCTCAACACTTGATTAGTTGCAGATGTTTCTACATGAAGAACTCATCTTCCCATGTCACTTATTTTATTAGTAGGTTCTTCCACTTGATGAGGTACTCAATAATTGCTTAATTTCGCAGTTGCTTAACCCTTGTTTCAGTGTTTTTTTCTAGTTCTAGTATGATTTTCCCTTCTTCATTGATCTCAGGTAAAATAGTTAGAATTAGGATATTGCCACCAATTACCTTCTTTAATCAAGAAACATGGAAGAATGGATGTACATGTGATGATGGAGGTAATTCCAATTTGTAAGTCATACTTCCAATCCTCTTAAACACGTTATAGGGACCATAATACTTACATGCTAATTTGTCCTTCTTTTGTTGCATGAAGGACATCTATTTGTATGGTTGTAGCCTCATAAATACCAAATCTCTCAATTCAAATTTCATTTCACTATGATGTTGATCTGCTTATTGTTTTTTCCTATTTTCTGTTGTAACCAAGTTGTCCTTCAATATTTTGAAAACCTCTTGTTGGTGCTCTGTGTGGTCCTCCATTGCTTGAAATTGTGCTTGCTCTTTCAAGGATGATGTGATGGATGGAGGATGATATCCATAAAGTTTCATAAATGGGAACATTTTTTATGAAGAATGGAAGGATTTGTTGTACTACCATTTTGCCAAGGGCACCCACTTGACCCATTGTGTTTGTTTATCATATGCAAAACAATGCAAACACCCTTCTAGACATTTATTCAAAATTGTAGTTTTCCCATCGGATTGAGGTTGATAAGGGGATCTGTGAACCAATTGAGTACCCAAACAAGAAAATAATCTAGTCAAAAAAAATTCCAACGAAAATTGGATCTCTATCACTTACAATGATCTGAGGGATTTTATGTAGCTTCTGAATTGTTTCCATGAATGTTGTGGCTACTATACTTACTTTAAAAGGATGAGAAAGGGAGCAAAAATGGGCATACTTTGTGAGTCGATCCTCTACTACCATGATGACATTCTTTCCTTCATACTTAGGTAGACTTGTAATAAAATTCATTGAAACCTCTTCCTAACGTTGACTTGGTATAGCTAATGGTTGTAGGAGACCCAAGGTCTTGATTGTCTCTCCCTTATTTATTTGGCAAACCACACATTCAACCACAAACTTCATCAATTTTAATAGCTTCCCAAAAAAAAATCCTTCTTGATCCTATGGTAAGCTTTCAAGAAACTTGAATGTCCTCCTATACGAGAAGTGTGCAATTTCAAAAGGACCTTCTATTTGAGTTGGGAATTCTTACATAAATATAAGAAATATAAGGTAATATCCTTGTGTCCTAATATCTCCTCGAGGGAATATCTCATCTAAGGTACATGACAAGATGGTTGACATGGAATTTTTCAATTCTTCTATCTTTTTATCTATCTTCATTTTCGTTTGTACCCTATTTCCATCCATATGTTCCCTATTTTCATCCATCTTCTTTTCCATTTATACCCTATTTTCATCCATCTTATTTTCCATTTGTTCCCTATTTTCATCCATATTATTTTCCATTAAATCATTACTTTTTATCGACTTAAAACTCAATTCATTAAATTGGTTCTTGGATAACTAGTGAAAAAACTCCTCTTTCGTCCTGAGTCATGGTTGAGATTTTTGGAGGTTTAGTTGGTGAAGTAATTTTTGGAGCACCCTTTTCCATGTGGTACAAAAATAATAATACTCCTCTTTTTTCTCTTTATCACAAATTTTGAATCAACAAAAACAGATCTTTCAATCAAAAGTTAAGCCAATTATAAGTTGCGTACCTTTAAAACCCTAATTTTAAGATTGTTTTGTTGGCCGACCTTTTGTCCCGATGTATTTATGAAATTTCATCCCTTCTAAGTCTGAAATTTTCTTCTTGTAGTACTCCAATATGTCTTCTCTGCAATGCCACGAGTCTAACCAAAATTTGATGTCTCAAGTGAAAGTTATGGTAACTTTCCCAAAACTTGTTGGTTTTTATCCCTTTCCAGATAGCAAACTTGTATGGAATTCCATGTGTCAAATATTTCAGATTTGATTATAAAATTGTTTCCCAAAATAGTATGGTATGCCTTCTTTCCAAAGGAACCAGAGTCACTCAATTTGTACCTTCCAAGCTTAAGATATGATAGTTTTACAAAGAACACTTACTTGAGACTAGTTTTAGGTTTAGTAAAAAAATCTAATTTCCACATCTTGTATCTCAAAAATCAAAATGACACAAAATCTTAAATTTGTACCAAAATTACTTCTCTATCTCTCGTCAATATCCTATAAATTTTACAGTCTGAAAACTTACCAAAAATATTATAGCAAAAATTCCAAAATGACTCGTTTGAAACTGATTTTAGGACTAGTCACAAACCCTAACTTCCATAGGCTATATCTCAGAAAGTATAATGAAACAACACCTAAAGTTTTAAGAAAAGTAATTAAATATGTATCCTTAGGATCGTGAAAATTTTGTAGTCTGGGACCTTTTCCAAAAAAAGTTATAGCAAAAATTCCAAGATGACTCATTTGAAATTGTTTTGAGAACTAGTCACAAAACCTAACTTCCACAAAATATATTTCTGAAATTATAATGAACCAATACCTGAAATTTTTACCAGGCCTACTTAGAAATGTCTCCTCGGTATATTGGAAGTTTCACAGTCTGAAACTTCTAAAAAAAAATTATAGATAAAATTCCAACATGACTCGCTTGAAGTAGCAAAACACTAGGATTGTATGTTCTCATACCAAATGTCATGTACCAAATGACCAAAATAGCACAACAAGAGAGGGAGAGAGAAGTAAATTTGCGCCTTGAATAAGAGATAATAATTAATGTGAATCATCTTTGAGGGGGCAACCTCATTTTACAATAGAACAAACGTACAAGATGAGATGATCCTAAAACTAGGTCTCCTTGGTATATATGTATATAATATCCATGCATATAATATAATAAATTAAGGAGTGGGATTTTTGGGTCTGCGGCTAGGGGAAACCCTAGCCGCAGTCTCGAGCCGATCTTCTCGTTTGTTTTCGTTTGTAGGTTTATGATCGGTGTCTCCTTTTTCCCTTGTCGCTTTGTGGCTACATATGCAAAGGTGGTCAAGGTTTTTTCTTTGTGTGCGCAGATCTTCTGGCTGGGGCAGAGCTCGCACAACTTCAGATTTATCGAGTGTCTAGCTCTCTCTTGCTCAGTTTTGGTTTTCATAGTACTCGATTGGTTTATTTGCTACGTATTTCTTTCAATTTCGACGGTGGGGTTTTGTTGCGGCCTCCCTAGTCGTGGCTTTTCCAGATCCAGGGATTCTTTTCTCGGATTTGTCCTCCTTCATGCTCTTAGATTTGCAGCCTCCTCTACAGATTACACCTTTCAATAGCTCGGTGGAGAATGTGATGCATGCTCAGATCGTTGCTTCCCTTGTTGGATCGTTTGGGGCCTGATGCAATATCAGGGTTTTTCCCCGGTGCCTTGGTGGCTTGGGGTCTCTGCGCTCCTCTAGGGTTTTGGAGCTTTGTGTTGTGGATGATGGGGTTGTTGTTACCTTTTCAGTGTTTTGGATCAGAGCTTTGAGGTCCATTCTTTTTGGGCATGTAGTGTTGATTTGTGGTCCCGGGAAACTACAATAACTAATTATGGGGTAAGTGGCATCTTTACATATTTTTATTAGCTATGAATATTTCATATCCGTTTTTTAGTTTTATATTTTGTATATGATCTGATAAAGAAAATTTTTCTGTTTGTAGGAGTTTTTAAACCCTGTGCGTGGGGAACCTGTTGATCCTACAACTGCTATAGGTAGGAATGAGGGTCCAATGCAAAAAAAAGGTCTACATATAAAAGTGCAAGTGAGGCTTTTTGAGCCTCCTGAGGTTCCCCTCGAATCCATCAATGAGCGGGGTGATTTTGACCGGCATGACATGCCGGAGCATGATGAGCCAGAGCTTGGGACTCCACATGATGACTTCAGAGAGGAACATAGTGTAGGTGCACATGATACTATTCTGCATGGAGCAGAATGAATTAAAAGCACCGATTCACTAGATGTCACCTTTCTGGTGGATGGTGCATGTGTTCTGATAAAGATTCAGAAGATTGCAGGTAACTGTCCCATTAATTGATTCATTGTTTTAATGAAATTTAAATGGATATTTGTTGAGATTATTAATTGATTAATGGACAACACGTTACTGCAGGAAACAATTTTTTCTATAGAAACTTACATGACAAAGCATTGGAGCTATTTGGTCCCACCATTCGCACATGGTGGAATGACCAAGATAGCAAAAAGAAAGATGATTTAATAGATCACATGGTGAACTTGTTTGGCAACACTTTCAACAAGAAAGTGGTTTCAAAGTTAGTCGAAGAGAATTTAAAATACACCAGGCCCCAATATAGGGATAAATTGCAAATAGACCTAAAGCACGAGCGCCCTCCTATGGTTTCTGAGAAAGAGTGGAAGGCGCTAATAGAGGATGAAAAGGAGAACTTGTTTTAAAAACAAGGATGACAACCATGAGCTGGTCCAGCAAGGTACAACACATGTCATATTATCAGTGAAATATGAGCATTTATGTTTTTCTTTCCTATTTTAAGTAACAATTCCGATATCTATTTTTTTTCAAAAATTCCATATGTAGGCTACCAGACACATCCAAAGCAACAAAGGCTAGAGTGGAAAAACACAACCAGCATAAACTAGGCCAGGGTGGCTACGGAAAACTCAAAGTGTGAATAGTAAGATTTAAATGATTAACTGTGGTTAATATTTATTTAATAGTAGCGAACAAATATATGTTTTTGTTATTGATATTTTTAATGGTGTTATGTATTGTAGTTAAATATGTTTGACACTGTTGCCACCGAGGAGGACCTAAATCTTGGTTACAAGCATGGTTTTAAAAGTGTCATTGAATATAGAAAAAGCTTGGGCCAGACTCCTATCTCCCCAACCACGCAGGTAAATCAAATGAATAAGGAAACCGCAGTAGCATGCTTGTAAAGTCTTTTCATATTTTATTATATCACCCTTAACTAAGTATTTATGTTTGTTTTCAAGCAACAGTGCTACCGCAGTAGTGAATCAAGCGATATTCAACAAACACCGCGTCATACAAGGGTCCACATGCCCAGTGATAGTGTAGAGCATAGTACCCATTCTGGTATGTATGCTTCAGAATTATAAATATTTACTGTGATTGTAGATATTTATTTCCTGACGCATACTTATATATTATCTTCTCAAAATTGAAGAGCATGTAGCTCAGGAGGG
>ML776553.1:3924446-3944202 GCA_009831015.1 Picea engelmannii | reverse complement strand
GAAAGTAATATTCCAAATTATTCTTTGTGTATATTGTCATATTGATATCCTTACTTCTAATCCAACTTCATGATAACACATGCTTACAATATTTGGTTGATTAGTGCCTTGATTATTTGTAGGGGATATATATATTACAATATTACAATGTAATAGTAATGCCATATTACAATATTACAATATTACAATGTAATAGTAATGCCATATTACAATGTAATATGGCATTACCATATTACATAATAGTAATGCCATATTACATAATAGTAATGCCATATTACAATGTAATATGGCATTGCCATATTACAATGTAATATGGCATTGCCATATTACAATGTAATATGGCATTACCATATTACATTGTAATATGGCATACAATATGGTATACCATATTTGATGTAATTTTTTTTTTTAAAACCTAAAGTCATCGTGGCAATATCGATGCAAGTTCATCGGAATTTTCCATGAATATTCGTCTCATATACAACATGTGCATCGTAAGTTATTGGCTTGGCATAACTTTTTGTCCCAATTGCGACGAAGTTTCGTCGTAATTACCACATTTCTTCGTTGTTATTTCGACGATATTTCGTCATAATTTCGACGATGCATAGGGTTAATTGATATTGAAGGTGGTGACAAGTGGAGAGATATTTTTGTCGATGTTTCCATGAGCACTTGGATCGTGGATATAGTGACGAAATTATTCCAACGAAAAAAAATCCCGGCTTTCATGGAAATTGCGACGGATAAGTGTGGCAATATCAATGAAAAACCGTCGCAAATTTGCTCATATGTACTAGTGTCCCTCATGCACCATCACTTTCAAAATAACTTGTGCTCTTGTGACAAGTGAAAGTGAATCTCCAGAATAATTAGATAAAGATCGGGGAAGGATGATCATAATCAAGACCCCAAGCATCCTTTTCTTAGGTGTGTCGTGATCAAAGAAAAATCACCCAAATCAATTCAACCTATCCTTTGTTAGCATATGTTGGTTGATATAATATCCTTGGCATGTACCACTACTTAATGCTAAATAGTTAAGAATTTATTCTCACCGAAGATGCCCTTATGTTGATCTACCTTGCTAAATGTTGTTGTCAATATTCAAATTTTCCTTAACCAACTCACCCTCTATTCCAAAACATGATATCTTTAAAATCTATCCCATCCAACATTTTCTCTTTTCCTCCCAGGTACTTGAATTACCCAGCTCTGGTTGAACACACTGAAAACATTTATGGTTGCCAATATGTGGGCTTCTCATTTTGAAAATCTTATTCACCCAGTCTGTAATTGTAGAGGGCAATTCGTAGTTGTTAAAGAACACAAATGTCTATGATATGCATGTATAATGATCCATTCGATGGAAAGCTATCTATCTATATTTTTCTCTGAGCTCTATTCACCTCACAATAATGTAAAAGTTGTACTATGATAGCTTTCGACAATATTTTTGGGATAAACTAAAATGCATGGGATATACTCAACAAATCAAAGCAACTCTTGTATCACCCTGCTTCTCATACAACCAATTATACATGTAATGCTTATATAAAAATTCAAAAGGGTGATGTTATTTTAAAATAAAAGGGAATTTGAAAGCAATATTAATAGTGTCAGAAGCATAAGTAAACCCATTAAGGCTATGGATGCTCGCTCGCAACAAGGCTATACTTATATGATACCGAGGAAACTTCATTTGGGCTATGGACGCTCACTGGAAGTGAAGAAATCCCGGGAACAGAGAGATGAGGAACACACTTATGTATATTTCCACTTCAAACTAAAATATTGGGACCCTCGGTTGAGCCGAAGCTAAGAAAAATTACTTTGAATTTAAGAATTTACCTCATTAATTGCCTCACGGAAAAGGATATGTTAGATAAATTTCTTGACAAAAGATCATATCTTTTTTAGGAGTCAACATTAATTTGGTACCTATAATTATGTAAACGCTTGATGCAATTTTATGAACTTCATTTTGTAGTCAGATTTGAAGTTAAGGCCCTAAATATTCAATCAAATATATAACTGGTTCTCGCAGTGTGTCGCCAATTGTTTTGACCATAAATCCCTTTTTTATTTTATGCTCTTATGAGAATAAAATAAATGGGGACCCCACCAATCCTACATATGGAATCTTAACCTACTTGTAATTCTACCTTACCTAGCCTTCTATGACCTGCAAAGATATAAGTGAAAGTAGTTGAATAACACTAACCCTTGATGAGCCCTTTGTGAAATATACATTGCTGAGTATGGTACTAATATCCTTCCCCTCATTTTGGAAAGGATCTCCTTAGATATCTTCTATTAAAACCCTATCTATGATTGAATGATGTTTTGGCACTCCAAAGACAATATTGATCAACCGCCAGATGGCTTATTGGATATCTATGGTTGAGGAAGTGGCATAGTCATTGATGATGGCACACCTCCTCTCATAGTTGATTCATCAAATCAATATCTTTAATCAATCCAGGGAATTGTCAATACCAAGTAAAACAGTGGGGGGGAAATAGATGTCAACCAATTGATGACCGGGAAAACCCAAAGCTAGCCTCTCAAATATCCAATTTGGCAAAAATTACAATCTTCTCACTATCAGGATGGTAGAACTTGGTGATTCAAAGTTTGTAATTTATAATCCTTATAGTTGAAGCATGATATCTATGCTTGACAGACTCATCATATTCCACCCACATTTCATATTGTTAAATGATTCCTACAGTTGAATGATTATATAATGACTTTTTCCCATTTGGTTTCCATTATCTAATTATAAGAAAGGAAGATGTTGGGCTATCCCTTAAAATCTCGGAATTCACTGCTTCACCCATTATAATCCAAATAATAAAAAATAGGGGGGGGGGGGTTGTTTTTAATTGAGATTTTATATGTGGAATATGTAAGAAAAGAGATACATCTCACTAAGATATATTTTATGCTTGTGCTGAACAAACTTGATACACACCTTTGTGAGGTAAAATATTAGTACGATAAGACCACATATTTTATTTTAGGGGTATCCTCAGTAATCTCATCACATCTGATAGTTATGACACCATGCACATGTATGACAATAGAATCTTGGGGTGAAAACATGAATGTTTAACGAAATAAAACATAGTGTTTTTTGAATGGTTATATTGTTGATATCATGCAAACCCGGATTCACCCTAGATTAAATAGAACTCAATGATTTAATTGATTACGTTGTCACCTGTTAAATATTAGGATAAATAGAAATTATGGTTTTGAAAGAAATTCATGTACATCGCTTAAAGGATTTATGGAAATTGCATTCATGATGTTTTTATCTACGTAGGAAATGGGGAAACTTAGAATGACGAGAAGAGGAACATGACTGCCCATAAGCTCATAAAAAACTGTGCTCTTCTCCTACAAGCTAGGACTGAATAGCCTCTGGATAAGATATGGGAAAACAAGTGTCACGGGTAGAATATTAGAGGAACCATCAATGATAAAAATATAACAACGTAAACTGAATGTTCAAAGTTTCCCATGGGTTGCGAAGAAATGTGTAAATAAACAACATAGACCGTTTTCATTGATCCATGGTTGTGGGAGTGCAGATGTGACAATTTTATCGAAATAATGTAAAACTTGGATGCACATTTCTTTGCAACTCACAAGCTGCATTCTACAAAGAAATAAGAATTGGGGACATAAGGCTTTGCGGAGGTCACAAGGGAACATTAATTTGTATTTCCCCACAAACGCATGACCCTCAAAATGTTCGAGCCCTACCTTTGTGAACTTCACCTTTGTGGACCCCACCATAGCAGATTCAATCCTCTATGGTCATCACCTTTGTAGATTCACTTGTGCGAAAGTTAGCCATGCCTAAAACTCATTTCCAATCCGCACAACAAAATATTATGACTGAAGAACCACACATATTTTTTTTCTGATAATTGTTGGGATTGTGTTGCGGGCAATGCCTAATCAGGATCACAAAACCAATTGAGAACTAAACCATAAACTCACGAGCCACAGTCCATGTAGGAGATTCTGTGCAAAATAATTTATGTGGGTTTCCTCCTACCAAAGTATTATCATGAAAATCTTGTGCATTATAAATTACACAACCCACAAATCTACAAGTAATAAATGAACTCCCCACAAAACATATACTTACCTTATTCAAAGTATTGCAAACCTATTAAGCTTCCACAAACCTGCTTACAATGCAAGTGTGTGCAAACTCACCTACCAATGATAAGTGACTTGATCATTTCAAATATGTAGATCACTCAAGTTGTCGTCTTAGACATATGAAATCACTGCGAACTTATGGAAATACAATACAATACATGCCATTTTGGATAGACATAGGATGAATCTGGGTGAATTTTCGTTGTTTTGATACAAAGGCTAATAAATTTCTTGGATTTTATGGTTTTGAAGGATTAATGTAGCAGGATCAGATAAGGGAAGAAGCTAGTCACCAAACATGAAACTTGATGGGTGACAACTACACCTGAAGATAGACAAAACACACATGTTAGAGGCATTGATGACAAATATGCCAATCACACGCAAGACATTATAGATTGAAGAAGAAAATGCAAACCACAGTGCTAGAATATTACACAGATATTGGATGATTAATAACTAAATCATCCTTTCAAGTGGGAAGAGCCGAATTTGATAGTAACAACAACCCTGCCATTTTGTCATCACCTTACAAGGAAAATCCCATTAGACGACTATTAGAGGGGCGCGAGAGATAGGGAAACTTAATTGTTTAGCAAAGGGAGAAATTAGAGCATGAGCTATCATGGCCATAGCATCATAAGATATATACTCATTCTTGTGGTTGTTTCCAGTGGGAGGAACTACTAGGATTCGACAACATCAGATGCAGGAGGAGCTTCACTTGTTTTCACAAGAAACAAAGTACCCGTTCTCAGATAACACAGGATACAGTTGGAGAGATGGTCGTAATACAAGTTCAATCTAAGCTCCATATAGATCAAAATGAATAGCTAAGTATTTATCGTGCAACATAGGTGAGGAAGACAAATAAATGTCGACAACTATTTGTGTTCACAAAAGGAGAAGGCCAAAGGGAATATCTACGCTTCCTTCTTGACCAACTGGGTTCCATAAAAAAATACGAGAGGTCCTGGGTCAATGAATATGTTTTCCTATCTTTTGTCATCATTTGGAGAAAATTTTTAGGGGAAGATCCCTTCACCGCCAAATATTTTAATTTTCTCATCTTCTCGAGGAAATCAAGGTAGGAAGGAATATTACATAATGATTTTTCCATGTTTTGGAAAATAAAAAATGTAATGGGAATGGGAAGAGTAGGGACGCTGTAGCATTAGTAACCAAAATATTTTGTATTTAGGAAGGTCAACAATTCACCTTCATGTATAAAAGAATTTCAATGTAACCAAAAGAGGGTGGGGGGGATGGAGAGATGAAATTGAGTATTGTATAACTATTTATTAGACTCAAAGGTGGATGGGAAAGATCTCTGTTGTAACATATAATTTTTTTTGGATTTTTCATAAAATTTGGCTCATTTATCCATGCCTCAAACACTTTTCAAGTCTAGTTTGACCTCCTTCATACTTGTGTTCATTTGTTTCGTTTTAAAGTTTATTTGATCCTAAGTTCTTGCTCTTGTCTTGATTTCTTTCACCTTTAAATACCCAAAATGTTTAATAATGAGTTTTTCTCCAAGTCTTGCACCATTATGACAATTTTTGCGTTATGTTTGAAATCTCTCATCATATATCCAAGTCATATGTCTCAATCTTCTATGCCAAAGTATCAAATTAAGGCCAATATATAAGCCCACAAAGCCTTTACTCATCGGTGCACAACAATAGGTTTCAATTGCCAAGCACCATTCTAAACATCAAAGAGCCAAATGCATGAATCGTAAGATGAAATCCATATGTCCAAGAGAACCTATAATTCATATGTCCATGAGTTAAAGGATGGGAACTTAATGAAAGGAGCACATGGCCACCAGGATATCTAGACACTGGAATCAGGTAGCTAGTCATCGAACCCTGGGCTAACCAAGGCACCATGACCACTGGGACAACCAACCACCAGAGGTTTTGGATCACTGGGCCAATCAAGCACTAGGTCAATCAGACATTTGGTTATTAAGATTAGTCTAGATAAAGGGTTAAATTCGATCCGGTTGAACTACTAGGCCCTATGACCAAAAATTAATTCTTTATATCAATCGTGCAAAGAATATTCATGTGTTTTGTTCGCACGATATATGTTCCTTCTATCTATTTCTCCAAGTAAATCTCTTCACATTGTGATGCCTACCTATATTAGTTATCTTAGCTTGACCTTTGCGAAGCGGAGATAGAGCCGACGATAATGAAGACGTTTACTATTTGCTCTTCGATGCACTTCCATCGTAGTGCATATCTGAATAGAGACTGAGATTTCATCCTGAATCATACTAAGATGAAAGGTTTTATCAGATCAGTCAATCATTTTTTTATCTCGAAATTCAATTCTTACATCTTTTGGGGAGGTATACATCCACAACTTACCCAACCACACACAAATAATATGGGAATGATTTTTCATTATAAATCCTTTTGAAAGTAAGTTTCATAATGAATGTGGGATGAATCTCTAATATCGATAATCGACGATCATTATTTCCTTTGATACTCATTTGATGGTCGCTAAGATTTATGTTTCTGTAGAGAAAAAAATGGGTTTCAACAGTCCATCCGACAAACAAGAATTGAACAAGGATGTTGAAGGTTCAACAATTTGCATAGCTGGATATGGTACAATGAGGCATAATGAGGTTATATCGAGGAAAATATGAAGTTATGCGATATTGATCTCAACTAAATTGAAAGTTTGATTGTAGTGGATGTTGTTATACTGCTTTTGTATTCGAAATGCCTTCTTGGAAGAAATTCTGGATCAGGGATTCACTCAGGATTTAATTTGTAAAAATAGTAAGGTGGAAGGGTATCAAAGGAACAATTTTAGTGAGAATAAAGGGGGATAGGTTAGGCTAGGTTTTTTGTAATGATCCCAAGGGGCCATTGACTATAATTTTTTCGAGTTTGAGGAAACCATTCATGGATTCACCTCTCATTTATATAGACATGTCTTCCTCTCATTTTTATGTATTAATCTTCTCATGCTTCATCTTTGTTCTTTTCTCATCATTTGAATGAAATTGCAAACAAGAATTAGGTATGACCACCACTGTTTTTAATCAATCAAGAGATTGTATAAAGTAAATTGCATGATAGATTTGTGTGAGTTGAAGATAAATAAAATACAGTTTGTGTTAAATGTGGTTTTATCATCTTTATTTTTCATGAACTGTATATGCAGATAAAGAGTTTTAGATTATAGGAATTTGAGTCCATTTCAACCCTATTTTTTGTTCCTTCAATATATACATTTTCATACACCTACAAGTTACTTTTATAAGTATTATAATGTTGGATTCATTACCATGCCCAACTTTTGCACTTATCAATTTGTTGGATTCCTTGTTTTAGATGCCCAACAAAACATTATTTTTTCATCTAAATTTACAGTGACTTCCTCACTCACTGTGAAGATCGTGATTAATTGTTTTCCTCCTTTTCTTCCATGTACCATAATTAGCTTTTGTGCTCCACTGAATGAGACTCCAGTTCCCAATGGAAAGGACTTTGGTATGAGCGATTTACAATCTTTATTTCCATTCTACTATCATTTTATCCTCAACCCTATTTATCGTTTTCTCTATCATTTAAATTTGGCATTTTGATCTTAATGTTGTGAGTTGCTGCTTAGTGATAGTAAGAAAGTAGCTTTCTTGAATTTTATGAGGGAGCCACCTCTAGTCCAAGAGCTAGCTTGTGGCTTAAAGTAGGTTTTGAGATGCCTTGGCATAGTTCCTAAGCCACCAAGAACATCTCAAGGTTACAACACTCTCTACTTGTTATTATATTTCTGAGAGTGAACTATTTCTTTGAGGGAGAATAATAGCAAGAAACTTCATGATTAATTTATTCAATAGTGTACTATTGTGGATTGTTTTAGGCAAATGTTTTTTCAACTTGTCATTCTTGTCAACTGTCATTTGTGGAGAATAATTATAAATGGATTATGAACTCAATTACATGAACATGCTTGTGGTAATCTAGATGCAAACAAGTACGTTATATTATTTGATTTTGTGAAATAAGGACTATTTCTATTTTATATATTGAATTATATACCTGTAATTGATCCTGCTATTGTTAGAATAGGACTGCAACTGCACATTACTATAGGATTGCATCTGCATGTTAGAGTAGTTTTTAATTTAGGATTTAGTCTAGCTCAGCTAATAAAGTATCTCCTCTAAGAGAAATTCATTTAGATAGCAACAACCAAGCCCATATACTAGTGGGGATTGTTATTCAAATGAGAGTGGGTCCAATTCAGACCTGCCATCGAGAGATTCTCCCTCATGTCGATGTTAGGATTTTCATGCACGTCCACAGGAAAGATTGAGTAGTAAGATTAACATGAGCTAAATACAATAAGAGGATTTGGTAATTACCATTCCTGGGAGTGGTGGAAGTATGAGATGGTCCATATGGAGGGGCTTCTAATGTGGACACAAACCCTTGTGCTGGGAAAGGATTTCTCAACACAACTGGTTGTGACAAGGAGGGTGGGGTAGGTTGACTATTGGAAAACTTGGAATCCTTAGATACTTCCCACATTTGATGCATTTCAAGTAAGAGGGGGAATTCATGGGTGTAGTTCCCATAGACACTACAACTAGTGCAAGGTTTATTAGTTCGAAGGTTTTGGTTCTTCCCCTTCTTGGGCTGGAGATTTTTACCTTGGCCTTGGTTTGTGTTGGGAAGATTTTCACTAACATTGGTATTAGGTGGAGTATTTTGATTCCCTAGTTCCCTTGGTTTTGGTTTTTCTACTTGCTTTCCCCCTTTTTTTTCTTCTACGTCTTGGGGTACCACTACTAGAGGAGCTATGGTAGATGGAAGTGGGCCAAGAAAATGGAAATAAGGGTTCATAGAAACACCACCACAAGGAGAGATACCATAAGGGGTACCCTGACCATGTGGATGTGCATTGGGTGTAGGGTAAGATGTACTGGTGCCTAACTACGATGAGAGGTGAGAAGGTCCATGAGGGGGTTAGGATACCCATGGGATGTTGAAGAATATCCCATAGAAGGTTGAGGGTTTGAAGTGATAACCACACCATAAGGGTTACCATATCCACTAGGTATAGGGGAAGTAGGATAGGTGTGGCACATAGATCCAAGAAATCCATCAATTGTTTGGGAAGCCCCTAAATCCCCTGAGCAAGAACGAGGGGAATCAATAAGGATGGTGTAAAGGTACCCTGATTGTGCATAAATTTGATCATAATATTGGTCCTTTTGGATGGATTCTTCCTCATTCCTAAGTAGTGTCATGGCTACATTTTTTGAAATGAGGGGATGAAGGGGATTCAAGAACCAACCCATAAGGAAAACATCACTAATCTAGGATTTAAATAAACCACATCATCTACGCCACTCCTGGATGTGGTTCATGATATTGGTAGCAGTGGTTTGATGAAATTTGGTTAGGATTTCTATCCCTATGTCATGGCAGAGTGGGAGTTGAAAGAAGGTAAGGAACACTTTGGATATGGACTAAAAGGTTCTATGGATGTTACCAGGTTGGTCTATGTACCATTTTGTAGTGGCACCCATCGGAGTGCGTTGGAAAAGTCTCGACCTAATCAAATCCTCCACTATGGAATTAGAGGAACACCAAAGGTGGAAGGAAATGATGTTGTTAAAGGGTTATTCTCTTGGTTTTCCTTCAAACTTAAATATATATGATGGAAATTTGTTTGGATTGGAAGGAAAATTAGGGTCATGGTGGATGAGATCATCAATCAACTTGTTGAAATCATGGATATTTAAACCAACCATGAAAGGGATAGAAGGTTGATTAGTGTTGGGTCTTGGGTTAGCTCTAGCCGTGGTGGAAATTGGGTTAGAAAGGGATGGAGGACCTAATAGGGGGGACGTGGGCCCAAAATTATATGTACCAGTATCCTTGAATGGGGGGTTTTCCTAGTTAGATGAGATAGAACTTGAGGGTGGATTAAGGAGGGGGAACCCGTTTCACAAAGCAGAGAGAATATATGTCTAATGGGGAAATGTAACACAACCAACCCTAATCCTCATTCAAGCTGGTGGGGTGTCAAAATTTCCTCTTCTTCAAATCAATTCTTTTCTCTAAATAAATCTCATAGATGGATTCAAATCGTCAAGATATTTCCAACAACTGTAAACATGCTCAAAATCGAACTCTAGATCAAAAGTTACAACCTATTAAAGTTTTCAAGCCTTCTTTCCCAAAGACCACCACACTGCAATGTGGCATCCATGTGACTCCATGTCACCTGTACCATATGGTATGGCACTGACAGGTCATAAAACATCACCCTCTAGTGTTGATGTGTCTCCTAACATGGATGTTGTCATGGCACTTGCCATTGGGCCCTCCGAGACCCTCGAATCTCTACTCTCGACCACCTTTTAACACTCCTTTGATATCCAACAATCCAAGGTGCTAGCCTACCAAGGAATCAGGATGTCAACCTATCGAGGTGAACCAATGTTCATTCCAACCTCAAGCACCCGATTCGGTGGCCGAGTTGGAACCTAAGACACACAACCCTACCTTAACCTACCACCTGGCGTGACTCGTGGCCCTGTCATTTCCTACCACCTGGCATGACTTGTGGCCCTATCATTTCCTACCACCTAGCTTGAGATGTGACACTCATGATGTGATACAAACTACTTCCTTAAACATCGAACCACCATGACATGTGGCATGATTTCCACTTGACACATGGACCACCCACAACAAAATATGTGGAATGATGTAGCTATACATGTCATCCCAGGGCATATGGTCCCTCCACTTAGGTGCTGACACCTGTCCACCACACATTGGCTAGGTTATGTCGTATGACATCCTCCTCCTCCACTCACAAGATAACAAGAAAGAATGGAACCCTTCCTCGGAACCGTGCCCCACCGGGCATCAGGTTATCATGAGGTGAAGGTAGAATTGGAGATCTTTTGGGGATCCAGGGAGACGAGAAATTTTTTTCTCGAAAATATGTCCCACTATCCCACTAGGGGGTATCGACCCACAGACCTAGCGGCATACCAAGAGATCATGAGGAGGAATGGGACTTGGAATTCTTCTAGAGATCCAATACTTTGGTACCCCGAGGTCTAATTTCCTCTTGAGTTTTTCAAAAGTTGATCTCAATTTGCCTCCTAGATTTGACGGCTAAAGGTTAACACACCCATCGAAGGCATAAGCTCAACGAGGGTCCACACTCAACTCACCCACAAAACATACACTGATGAGTTTCATTTTCCATGAAACTTCAACCACCATGTTGGAATGACACATCACATTGATGTCATCCTCATTCTCTCTCCTTAGTGATAAGTGCGCATAATGGTTAGAACCAGGTGATGGAACCCTATCCCACTGGGCACCGGGTATCAGGGAAATCACAAGGCCTTAGCTTAAGGTATTTCGATGCTCCATTATATGGTATCTTGATAATTCCAAGGATACACCTCCCACTTCAATCCATGTGATAACGATAAGAAGAATATCGATCATTCTCCCAACCGATCCTACGAATATTGTTTCCTCTCCATTTAACACAGGAATTAAACATGTTATACTTTAGGTTTTGGACATAGTAGTCCCAAAGCCTCATGCTGCATCATTCTATTGGGTTTGTAAGCAAGCTCCCTCATTCTCCTAATCCATTTATCAAGAAGAAATAAGTCTTCTACACTCAAATGAGGGCTCGATATCCTATAACCCTTCCATTTTAATGGAGAGAAAGCCTATGGTTATTGGCCTTCTTTGGCCTTTCCAAAACAATTATTAGATTTAAGTTATCATACCTTTAAGGGGATATTATGGTACTTCATTTCAACTCATTTTTTAACATTCATTCCTTCATTTTCCTTACAGGTTCTAACTCAATACCATACAATTTTGTTGATTATACAAGCATGCGTAGTTACATATTTACCCAACATAATAGATCGTATAACACAATGATTCAATCCAATTTGCAAGCATATCCATTCATGAATGCAATCACAGGTACAACCATTCATCTTATTCAGATACACCAGGTATAAAATACTTATTTGTTTTGCAAGATGTGACCAACCAACTAACTATGGGGGAAAGACTTTCCACCCAACCATAGGCTCTATTGCTCAGTCACTTCGGGAGCATGAAACCCCAATGGAAAGCCATGATACCATCTGGAGACTCTCACAATTGACTCAACCAATCAAATAATGCATCACGAAGGTTACTCTTGTTGGCATGTTTACAAGAAGAGCGTGCTTATCATTGATGGCAAGAACAACAACAACGATGACAAACAGGAAGACAAGGAAAATCAACAGACAGGCAGGCAAGGAAGAACAAAATTGATCGAAAGGCAAGATTGAAGCGTTTATCCAACTCCATTTCGGAGTTTCAGCTACCGGGATTTTGGATACCGAGAGTTGGGGATGTCAAAAACTCTTACTACAGGAGTCCCAAAGTCGCAAAATGCGAAATCGCAAAATGTCAAAGACTCCATACCGAAGGTTTAGATACCGGGAGTTGGAGATGTAAAGGACTCTCACGACAGGAATCCCAAATTTGCAAAGTGTGAAAAGCCGAAAAGTTGAGCTGACTCCATTTCGGAGTTTTGCAGACCGGGAGGTGGAGTTGTCAAGAACTCTCACATCAAGAATGTCGAAATTGCGATGTGAAAAATCACGAAGAGATCTGGGGCGTCGAATCATATAGAGTGTGGATTGTTGATCTGACTCCATTTCAGAGCTTCGAATACCAGGATTTGGAAGAGTCAAGTGACGAGACTCTTCATCACAAGAGTCCCGAAGCGGCGAAATGCGAAATGCCGAAATCCCGAATCAGGCACAAGGAAGGCCCGTGAAGTGTCGAATTCACGACAAGATCTGGACCGTTCGGTCCATAGGACACGTGACAACAGATCGTCATTTCACCGACTGCAAAGTCAAAGGAACGAGGTTGCCTAACCTCTCAAACTCGCAACAGGAATTCACGACATGCGAAATCGCGAAAGGCCGAAATGCGAAATGTCGAAATGATCGGAGCTAGTGAAACAAAGCTCTATTTCGGAGCTTCGGATACCGGGACATGGAGCATCAAGAACTCATCACCACAAGAATGCCAAAGTGCCGAAAAGCGAAATGTAACAGATAACCAAATATGCAATCGCAATAATATATATAAAATATGAATAATTGATAAAAATATGATGATTACAATTGAGAATGAGGGTTTATTATATACCCACACAGGGGTGCCCTTTCACCACTAGACATGTCTTTTCGAGAGCATGTCCTTTCATTATTAATAATTATTATTTACTAACTAACTATTTACTAATTAATTATTATGTTATGAACATCTTATTTATATATATTATGTTCATAACATTGCCTTCCTCTTAAAAAATGCTTTGTCCTCAAAGCATTGGTAACGACGGGTGTAATTGACGAAAATGTTATGATTCCCATGCTGCATCTTCCTCTGGAAGGTTTTTCCATTTGATAAGATATTCTTTGATTATGCGAGATCGTAACTTCCTTTCTCTAGAGGCAATAATGGCTTCTGGCTCTAAAATTATTCTGCCTTCTTCATCCAACAGGGGAAGTAGAGTTTGGACCTGTTTGCGTTGGCCAACAACTTTTTTCAGACATGATACATGAAAAACGTTGTGGATACGACTCTTATCTGGTAAGTCCAATCCATACGCGACATGACTAATTTTTTTGTTAATTTTATATGGTCCGTAATATTTCAGGGCTAACTTATTCTTTCCTTGTTGTTTAAGTGATAATTGTTTATATGGTTGGAGTCTCACAAATACCCATTCTCCAACTTCGAATTCTCTTTCTGTTCGGTGTTGATCAACTTGTTGCTTCATTCGATTTCTTGCTATAACCAAGTTTTCCTTGAGAATTTGCACGACTTTTTGACTTTCATCCAGAAGCTCTTTGACTGATGCGACTTTTGCTTGAGTTGTGGCTAACTCTTTCCATGATGGTGGGGGATATCCATAAAGAGCTTGAAATGGTGTCATTTTAGCTAATGTGTGATATGTGGAATTATACCACCATTCGGCGAGGTGCAACCATTGAAGGCATTTATTTTGTTTATCAGTGACAAAGCAACGAAGGTAAGTTTCTAATATTATGTTCATAACACGAAATCACAAAAGCACTATATGGATAAGCGCTCGATCACCTCTCGTAGTCACATGGTCGAAGAGCTGTAGAGAAAAGCTTGAAGAGGCAAGCTCCTTTTTCAGAGTTTCGGAGATTGCGACTTGGAGAGTCGAGATGCCACACAACAGGATTGTCGAAATGCCAAAATGCAAAACACGTTTTGGCTCAGCCTGTGGTCACAACCATTGGTCACATCGGTGGAAGATGGAGGAAGGAGCTAGTGCAAACAAGCTCCATTTCAGGTTTTTGGGGATCGGGACATGAAGAGTAACGAAATATTTACCACAGGGATCCTGAAATGCCGAAATGTGAAATGGCGAAATGAACACAAGATTCAATGAAGTCAATTCAACGGTGCAGATGAATTTGAATAAGATTGGAGGGCTATTGTTGCACTTCATAGTGTAACTGCTAGAAACAAATGATGGTTTTTGCTAGAGGATGAGCTCATCTATGACAGAGAAGATGAAGAGTCTCAACTGCCAGAGAAGCTGAGGAATCTTGATATAACACCCAGTGATGATGGATGCATGCGTAAAACCACTAGAGAAGCTGAAGAGTTACCATGATGATTAGGCAGAGCACTCACAATGGGCAAGAGATGCAGAACAAAGAGAGATAATGTGGCACACAAGAGATGGGATAGTTGTGGAGGAGTGAAGTGGAGAAAACACCCCGATGTGGAGGAGATTGGGGGTGGAGAGGATGCAAGAGCAAGAAGCAGATTGCATGCACAAGGTGCACAGAGACTATAAGAATGCTGGACAAAGAAGAAATGGGGGTGGTTGTTGGGTGTGAAGAAAGAGGCAGAGCGTAGCAACAAAAATGTACAGAAGGGGAATGGTGCGATGAAGGGACGTGGCACAAATAACATAAAAGGCAAAAGAACAGAAAGCGCAAGGAGTGTGCAGAAGACACTGATGCAGATAGAGCAGCGCAGTGTAGTAGAACAATGATGAGACCGGTAAGCCATTGAAGAACTTTATATCACTGTAATAAGTCATAATAGAAAATATTTATAAACCAGGGTGGTAGGGAGGTGCTAGGGAGGACTGTTGTCCTTAGAGGTTCAAGTGGGTGCCTGAACAAAGGGAGTTGTAGCTTCCATTTGGTTGCATCCAAAGAAACCAGGGTGGCAGGGTGGTGCAAGGGAGAACTGTTGCTCTCTATTATACATGTTGGTGCTTGTGTGACTGGAAGTTGGTGCTTCCATCCAGTTGGTGCCGGAACACTTAGGGAGTTGGTGCTTCCTTCTAGTGGGTGCTAGAGAAACCAGGGAGTTGGTGCTTCCTTCTAGTTGGTGCTAGAGAATCCAGAGAGTTGGTTCTCTCCGCAAGTAGCAGCTTGCAAAACAGAGGTTGTAACCTCATTATGAGTTGGTGCTCATATGTATGATAATGTAAAGAATGTACAGACTACTTATCATATAAAGAAGAAGAGGTTTTTACCCTTTATGGGTTTCCTCAGGAAATATCTGTCTCTGTGTATCTCATATGTGTGAATGATGTTGAATGGTCTATTGCTTACTTCCTTGCATTATTGTGATTGTCATTGAGTGATCTGGAAAGAGTTTAAAATAAATATAATTGTTTAAGAAGGGTTACAACTGATTCACACCCCCCCCCTCTCAGTTGTCCAACAATTGGTATCAGATTTGACCACTTTTATCTAAGGGTAGATCCTAGAGCTTAAACATGTCAATTCATGAAGGAAATTCAACCAATAAGGCCCCTATGTTCAATGGAACAAACTTTGCCTTTTGGAAAGTAAGAATGAGAACCTACATAATGGCTTTAAGAGCAGATGTCTGGGATGTGGTAGATATTGGTTATGTAAAGCCAGTTGTACTAGCTAATAAGGATGACAAGCTAGAATTTAGCTTCAACGCTAAGGCTATGAATGCTATCTTGAGTGGGCTTGCAGAAGCAAAATTCATAAAAGTTATGCACCTAGGAACTGCCAAAGAAATGTGGGACAAACTCATTAGTAGTTATGAAGGTAATGAGAAGGTAAAGGACGCCAAGCTTCAAACCTACAGAATACAGTTTGAACAGCTGAAGATGAAGGAAGATGAAACTGTTGGAAAATACTTTCTGAGAGTAGAAGAAATGGTAAATGCAATGAAAGCACTTGGTGAAAAAATTGAGGAACCTTCTTTAGTTCAGAAAATCTTGAGATCTCTCCCAGATAGGTTCAACCCGAAGGTCTCTTCTATAGAAGAACTTAATGATCTAAAAACCTTGGAGTTTGATCAACTTCTAGGAACATTGACTGCGTATGAAATGAGAATAGTTAAAGATAAACCCACCTACAGAGAAGCATCATTTAAAGCAGACAAGAATGAGGATTTTGAGCCCAATGAAATTGAAGCAAAATTTATGAAGAGACTGAAGAAGGGATCAGGCAAATACAAAGGTAAACTTCCTTTCAAGTGTTTCAACTGTGATAGGATAGGTCATTTTGCAAATAAATGTCCCCACAAAGGAAAGGATCATACGTGTGATGATGAGGAGAAGTACAAACACATAAATTTCTTTAAAGAGAATAACTTTAAGAAGAAAAGTCTTTGCGTAAACAATGATGATGATCCTTCAGATGATGAAGACAATGAATCCGCTATTGAAGATAAACTAAATGACTTCATACTTATGGACAAAGAGGATTATGATAATAACAACACAGGAAGTGATGCTAATGAAGAAGAAGTCGTGGTTGACATGGAAGGAGAACTGATCAGTGCACTGGAAGAGATTGACAGACTAAGAATTAAGAACATAAAGCAAAGACAATTGCTGATACAGTCGAGAAAGACAGTAAAGAACTTGATGAAGACCTTGTCCTACTAAAAGTGGAATTAGAAGAGGCAAAGAAAACCGAAGACATTCTGAAATGACAATTATCAGAAAAGAAGGCAAGATGTGAAGCCTTAAAACAAGAAATAGTAAAAACTAGGAAAGAGATGGAGAAGTTTCAAGCCTTGTATAATCAAAATTTGTCAAGTATCAAAGCCTCAGAAGGATTAGCCACCATTCTGAATCAACAAAGAAATCCAAAGTTGAAAACTGGTTTGGGTTATGAAGAGGGATCAAGTAGTGGTAAGCCAAGAAACGAAGAACCCATCAAGTTTGTCAAATCTACAACCAATGACAACAAAAAACCTGCAGAGACAAAGGAAGACAATCAACCGCCCAGGACGAGTAAAGAAAAAGGTGCCAGGACTGAATCTGTAGAACAAAGAAATAATGTGCTCCCTACTGAAAGACGTCATCAACATGGAAGAAATCGATTTTCTCAAAGAAGACAACCATCTTTCAGGTACAAAGAACTTTTCTATGGCTATTGTTTCTACTGTTATAACTTTGGTCACAAAGCTGTAAATTGTTCCTTAAGACTTAGACATGAGCAATTAATATTTCAAAGGAATAAATACTTGCCACAACAAAGAATGATACAGCCAAGTAACAAACCTTCACAGATTGCAAATTTCTAAATTAAGTCTAGGGACATGCAACTAAGGAGGTCAAGAAATAATCAACAGTCAATGAGTAGACAACGCTGCAACAATAACTTTAACCTCTTGAACAATGAGATTGAATACTACATCTGTCATAACTATGGACATAAATATGTTGACTGTCGATTAAGGAACTATGAACCAGATTTGAATTCCCCTGCTGAAAATGTCAAGATTTGGAAGAAGAAAGAAAGTGACAGGTGTGGATTAGTGTTGTCAACTCAAAGAAAAATGAACCCTTGGTATATAGACAGTGGATGCTCCAAACATATGACGGGAGACAAAGGTAAGTTTCTATCTCTAAGTGAAAGCGAATCAGGAAATGTAACCTTTGGAAATGATGCTCCAGGTAAAATAAAGGGTAAAGGGATGGTGAGTTTAAATAATGGAAAATGAAAATCCCAAGATGTTCTACTTGTAGATGGGCTGAACCATAATCTTCTCAGTGTAAGTCAAATGTGTGGCAAAGGATGTGAAGTGGTGCTCACATCCAAGGACTGCAAGATAAAGTCTGTAAACTCAGGACAAGTGGTGGCCAAAGACATAAGGACATAAAATAATGTATATGTGCTGAAAGAAAATAGAGAAGAATGTCATCTAAGAAAACATGATGAAAGATGGTTATGGCATAAGAGACTTGGACATCTAAACTTTTACCACTTAATCAAACTCAAAAATCTCAAGGTAGTAAAAGATCTTCCGAGAATATCAAAACCCCAAGATTCAATGTGTAAACCCTGCTAGGTAGGAAAGCTAAACAAGACACAGTTTAAGTCCAAGAGCTTTACTTCAACAGAGAAACCACTCCAACTAGTTCATATGGATTTATGTGGACCATCAAGACAGGAAGGCACAGGGAAAGAAAACTACTTCATGTTGATTATTGATGATTACTCCAGACTTACTTGGGTTGCCTTTCTCAAGGAAAAAGCTGAAGCATTTGAGAAGTTTAAAATATTTAAGGCTTTAAATGAGACTTAAACAGGCAAGAGGTTAAGGGCAGTAAGATCAGACTGAGGAGGAGAGTTTATGTCAAGTGACTTCAAGGAATTTTGTGATAAGCATGGGATCAAGAGAGAATACACAATCCCAAGAACTCCACAACAAAATGGAGTAGTTGAGAGGCAAAATAGAACAATGCAGGAAATGGCCAGGTCAATGATGAATGAGAAGAACATTGGTCAAACCTACTAGGTAGAAGCAATACACACAACAGTCCATGTTCTTAACAAAGCCCACCTCAGACCACAAAGTGACAAGACACCTTATGAACTATGGTATGGGAGACCTGGTTCAATTAAACACTTCAAAGTCTTTGGGAATAAATGTTACATAAAGAATAATGATGAGAACCTTGTCAAATATGATGACAGGGCTGATGAAGGTATCTTCTTAGGGTATTCTACAAACAACAAAGGATACAGATGCTATAATAAGAGGCTGCATAAAATGGTTTACTGTATTGACGTAAAAGTTGATAAGGGAATCCCAGCAAGAGAGGTGTACAGTAATGAGTCTTCTACAGAAGACACAGCTAAAGCTGAAGATGAACAGGTCCAAGAATTAGAAAATGAAGACTCTGAATCAGATGAAGACACAGATACTCAGACATAGTCAAATCAACAGACAACTTCAAATTCCTCCTGAAGAATTAATCAAAAGAATCATCCTGCAAGTCAGATAATTGGTGAAAAAGACAAAGGTGTACAAATCAGGAGAAATCTAATCAACAACACCGAACAATCACATATAGCTTTCATATCCATGCTGGAACCCAAGAATTTTAATGAAGCTAGCAAAGATGACCATTGGGTTAAAGCAATGAATGATGAACTTGATCAGATTGAGAAAAACAATACATGGGAGATGGTTCA
>ML776553.1:3901276-3924396 GCA_009831015.1 Picea engelmannii | reverse complement strand
CGAACAATCACATATAGCTTTCATATCCATGCTGGAACCCAAGAATTTTAATGAAGCTAGCAAAGATGACCATTGGGTTAAAGCAATGAATGATGAACTTGATCAGATTGAGAAAAACAATACATGGGAGATGGTTCATAGACTTGAAGGTAAAAATGTCATTGGCTCCAAATGGATCTTTAAGAATAAATTGAATGACCAGGGACAAGTTGTCAGGAACAAAGCAAGATTGGTCTATAAAGGGTATGCTTAGATAGAAGGACTGGATTTTGATGAAACATTTGCCCCCGTAGCAAGATTAGAAGCCATTAGAATGTTTCTTGCCTATGCTTGTCATAAAAGGTTTAAAGTCTATCAAATGGATGTCAAGTTAGCTTTTCTAAATGGATATTTAAGTGAAGAAGTCTATATGGAACAACCAATTACCAGAGGGTTTCAAACTGTCTGATAATCTTGACTTAGTATGCAAGCTGAAGAAAGCTTTATATGGGTTAAAACAAGCCCCTCGAGCCTGGTATCAGAGCCTAGTATCACAGACTGGATACATATCTCAAAGACAAAGGGTTCAAGAGAGGAACAATTGATAACAATCTGTATATCAAAACATAGGATAATGATCTGCTCATCGTATTGGTCTATGTAGATGACATCATCTTTGGATGTAATAAGGATTCATTGGTACAATGGTTTGCTTCTTCCATGGAGTCTGAGTTTGAAATGTCTATGATAGGTGAACTGTCATTTTTTCTTGGTCTGCAAATTACTCAGAGGTCTGAAGGGATGTTCATTTCTCAAGAAAAATATCTAAGAGAAATGTTGAAAAGATTTCAAATGGAAGACTCTAAACCTATGGGCGCACCTATGGTTATTGGATGCAAATTAAAGTAAGGATGATGACTCACCTAATGTTGATCAAAGTTCATATAGATCACATCACAACATCTCACCCAGACATAATGCATGCTGTTGGAATGGTAGGAAGATATCAGTCTGCACCTAAACAAAGTCATTTGCTAGTTGTCAAAAGGATATTTAGGTATTTGAAAGAAACAATGACTTATGGTCTGTGGTATCCCAGAAATCAGAATTTTTAGTTAACTGCTTATTCAGATGTAGATTGGGCAAATTGTGTTGATGAGAGAAAAAGCACCAGTGGAGGAGCATTCTTTCTGGGTGACTCATTAGTAGCATGGCTTAGTAAAAAGTAAGGTTCCATTTATTTATCAACTACATAGGCAGAGTACATTACTACTGCTACCTGCTGCACTCAGTTATTATGGATGATTCAGACACTTGCAGAATTGGAGGTAAAATACATTGTACCAATCCCAATCCATTGTGATAACACTAGTGCCATAAGTGTGTCCAAGAATCCTGTATTCCACTCTAAGACCAAGCATATTCCCATAGAATACCATTTTTTGAGAGAGCAGGTCACCAATCAGATTGTTCAGGTCCATTACATTCCGACCACAGAACAAATTGCAGACATCTTTACTAAACCCCTAGCCAAGACACCATTTGAATATCTCCGATAGAAGCTGGGTGTCATCTCATCTCACATCTAAGAAAGTCCATCCTGTTAGGGGGAGTTTGTATTGGTTGAACATCTGATACCTCCTAAACATACTGCAATAGCTCAGGGGGAGCGTGTTTTCTTTGACATTGATGTCAAAGGGGGAGAAAAGGAGTGGTCCGGACCGGATTCTATTGTTGGAGGTCCAAACAGATGATCGCAACCATTTAGGGTTGCCATCAATGCCAAAGGGGGAGATTGTTGGCATGTTTACAAGAAGAGCGTGCTTGTCATTGATGGCAAGAACAACAACAACGATGAAAAATAGGAAGACAAGGAAAAATAGTAGACAGGCAGGGAAGGAAGAACAATAGCGATCGAAAGGCAAGATTGAAGTGTTGATCCGACTCCATTTCAGAGTTTTGGCTACTGGAATTTCGGATACCGAGAGTTGGGGATGTCAAGAACTCTTACTACAAGAGTCCCGAAGTCATGAAATGTGAAATTGCAAAATGTCAAAGACTGCATACCAGAGGTTTGGATACCGGGAGTTGGAGATGTAAAGGACTCTCACGACAGGAATCCCGAAGTTGCGAAGTGTGAAAAGATGAAAAGTCGAGCTGACTCCATTTCAGAGTTTCGCAGACCGGGAGGTGGAGTTGTCAAGAACTCTCACGTCAAGAATGTCGAAATCATGATGTGCAAAATCACGAAGAGATATGGACCGTCGAATCATCTAGAGTGTGGACCGTTGATCCAACTCCATTTCGGAGCTTTGGATACTGGGAGTTGGAAGAGTCAAGTGACGAGACTCTTCATCACAAGAGTCCCGAAGCGGCGAAATACGAAACACCAAAATCCCGAATCAGGCACAAGGAAGGCCTGTGAAGTGTCGAATTCACGACAAGATCTAGATCGTTGGGTCCATAGGACACGTGATGACAAATCATCATTTTTCCAACTGCAAAGTTAAAGGAACGAGGTTCCCTAACCTCTCAAACTCACAACAGAAATTCGTGACATGTGAAATCGCGAAAGGCCGAAATGCGAAATGCCGAAATGATCGAAGCTAGTGAAACCAAGCTCCATTTCGGAGCTTTGAATACCAAGATATGGAGCATCAAGAACTCATTGCCACAGGAACGCCGAAGTGCCGAAAAGAAAAATCGTGAAAGAATTATATGGATAAGCGCTCGGTCACCTCTCATAGTCACATGGTCGAAGAGCTGTAGAGAAAAGCTTGAAGCCGCAAGCTCCTTTTTTAGAGTTTTGGATGTCGTGACTTGGAGATTCGATATGCCACACAACAAGATTGCATAAATGCCGAAATGAGAAACACGTTTTGGCTTAGCCTATGGTCACAACCATTGGTCACATCGGCGGAAGATGGAGGAAGGAGCTAGTGCATAAAAGCTCCATTTCAGAGTTTCGAGGATCGGGACATGGAGAGTAACAAAATATTTACCACGGGGATCCCGAAATGCCAAAGTGCGAAATGGCGAAATGAACGCAAGATTCAATGAAGTCAATTCAACAGTGCAGATGAATTTGAATAAGATCGGAGGGCTACTGTTGCACTTCACAGTGTAACTGCTAGAAACAAATGATGGTTTCTTCCAGAGGATGAGCTTGTCTATGACAAAGAAGACGAAGAGTCTCAACTGCGAGAGAAGTTGAGGAATCTCGATATAACACCCAGTGATGATGGATGTGTGCGTAAAACCGCCAGAGAAGATGAAGAGTTACCATGATGATCAGGTAGAGAACTCATAATAGGCAGGAGATGCAGAACAAAGAGAGACAATGTGGCACACAGGAGATGGGATAGTTGTGGAGGAGTGAAGTGGAGAAAACACCCCGATGTGGAGGAGATTGGGGGTGGAAAGGATGCAAGAGAAATAAGCAGATTGCATGCACAAGCTGCACAGAGACTACAAGAATGCTGAACAAAGAAGAAATGGGGGTGGTTGTTGGGTGTGATTGAGGTGTGAAGAAGGAGGCAGAGCACAGTGATATAAATGTACATAAGGGGAATGGTGCGATGAAGAGACGTGGTGCAAAGAGAATAAAAGGCAAAAGAACATAAAGCGCAAGGAGTGTGCAGAAGACATTGATGCAGACATAGCAACGCAGTGTAGCATAACAATGATGAGACCGGTAAGCCATTGAAGAACTTTATATCACTGTAATAAGTCATAATAGCAAATATTTATAAACTAGGGTGGTAGGGAGGTGCTAGGGAGGACTGTTGTCCTCAGAGGTTCAAGTGGGTGCTTGAACAAAGGGAGTTGTAGCTTCCATCTGGTTGCATCCAAAGAAACCAGGGTGGCAGGGTGGTGCAAGGGAGAACTGTTGTTCTCTGTTATACAGGTTGGTGCCTGTGTGACTGGAAGTTGGTGCTTCCATCCAGTTGGTGCTGGAACACTTAGGGAGTTGGTGCTTCCTTCTAGTGGGTGCTAGAGAAACCAAGGAGTTGGTGCTTCCTTCTAGTTGGTACTAGAGAATCCAGAGAGTTGGTGCTCTCCGCAAGTAGCGGCTTGCAAAACAGAGGTTGTAACCTCATTATGAGTTGGTGCTCATATGTATGATAATGTAAAGAATGTACAGACTACTTATCATATAAAGAAGAAGAGGTTTTTACTCTTTATGGGTTTCCTCAGGAAATATATGTCTCTGTGTATCTCATATGTGTGAATGATGCTAAATGGTCTATTGCTTACTTCCCTGCATTATTGTGATTGTCATTGAGTGATTTGGAAAGAGTTTAAAATAAGTATAATTGTTTAAGCAAGGTTACAACTGATTCACCCCCCCCCTCTTAGTTGTCCAACAACTCTCCTCCACTCCACTGGCATCAACATAAATTTGCCTCTTTCCCGCTGAGCTCTAGACCTCCACAGGGTTTATCAAATGCCTTCATCATTGTATCTTCCTTTGCACAAGGGAGTCCTTTCATAGTTATACTTCCCCTTATAACCCTCCCCTTCTAGTGCACATTTCTTCTAGCAAGCATCACACTTGTGGCCCTCTTTCGCTCTAGTCTAGATGTTGGGCCTTCTCTGCTCCAACGTGACCATTCAAGCATTGGGTATACATCCCAGTTATTCTTTTGATTAGGTGTGAAAACTGTAATTTCCTCTTCTCTACATGTTTCTTCTCTCACCAACACCCATTCCTAGCATGTTGTTCCTTCTTGAGATCAAAACCCTAAACTCCCTCCACTCTCCCTCTCTAATTTCCTTCTTTGTGGTTGCATCCCCCTCTCTTGCATACACTTGTTCATGCTTTATTCTATAACAAGGAATCTATATAATCCAGGGAACAAGGTGAAGTTATTACCTCTTTTCATCCAATTTCCCCATACTTGCATTTGATAGGGGTGGTTGGTTGTTCAACTACCAACCCCTTCTCATTAACTAAATTGCTTCAACTACAAGCTAGAGAAATTATGGTTATTTCCTCCACCTCATTCATCAAGGTGGCTTGGGATATTTTTCACATGAATCTCTTTTTCAACCCCCTCACTAATCCCTCTCATGGTATCATGGCCAATACTTTAAGGATTCACCCATCAATCACCTGGTTGGCATTTACCAATTAATAATAATACATTTACAATGTTTATATGCCATGGCATGAAAATCATTAGACATTATTAATCACATATAAGAAGGGGTTTAGAAATGGGGTGTTACATTCCCCTCCCCCTTCAAAAGGAACGTTGTCCTTGGTGTTCTTTGCATCTTAACAACACTTACCATGCCTTCATCTTTCATCCGCTTCAACAATGTATTCCTCTCCTTGGTCTAGTCTTCTCCCAAACTTTGGCATTTCAACACATGCCTACAACAACTTTCAAACAACATACATATTAAAATAATTTCATGCATAAATATTTCATTCATGTTCATAATTCAAGAGGAAATATACAAATCAACACAATACTTATATATGCAATTCATGGATTTTCATCCATATGGTTGTCACATTTACTCGACTCACTATTTTTTCTTGACATACCCATTGTACTCATGATCCCAACTAGCATGTAACATAAATTATCCGAGTCTCCTCTTCCTTTAATTCACTCACCCTCCAGGCTCATGCATCCTCTTATCCATTACATAGTTCCTCGAGTGATCCATAATTTGCCAAGGCTTCCTCTCATATGAAGAGTTCATAGACTTATATAGTCTTACAACCAAGGGATCCCTCTGGCTTGCTCTAACAGAGCATATCTCATCACAATGATGAACATGGTATACATGGTATTCATATCACAACAATGGCCTTTTCATGCTCTTCTAGCTAAAAAACCATCATCTGTCCCTCCATGAAAGATCTATTAACTCACATGGACCACATGCATACAATAACCATGTGATATTTTTATATTAGTTTTCAATCCAAATTCTCTTAAATATGTTTTCCATAGATTTCCAATTCCACTTATCAATTTCTAGATCTATTCCATATAAGAACCAGATTCACAACTAAGATATCTTTTCTCCAAACAGGTTGGATATTTTACAATCATTAGACATTGGTCTTCCTTATGGACTTATATTTCTGCCATATCCAAGACCACTCTTCCTGCAATTTCGACCTTCATACAACCAAACATATTGTTGGTTTCTCATGCACATTACATTTTCATTGTACATTTGCAGTGGCTCACAAATAGTTCTTAAAATTGTGCATACTAACAATTGCATCACATTTATTTATTAAATGATACAAAGTAAAAGGAAATATCATTCCTTACACATTCATTACTTCAACATACCAAGATTTTTAGAATGCAGTCAAGCAATCTCATGCAATTCATTAATGTGCCAATTATTTATGGCCACATTCACACACAATGCACGATTGCATTGCTTTTAGATTACCACATTTTAGGTTAGGCACTTTGCCATGGTATTTTACTACTCAACCAACCTCTTAAACCATGGATATTTTATTCACATTCATTATTACAGTAGGAATGGATTCACTATTTTGAGCTGATCATAACCTCAAATCAACATACATTATATGAAATTAAATTTTATATGAATGCATTCCAACATTCTTTCTTTACTAGTAACCGGGGTGCCAACATTCATGGCCACCCAATCCCTCTCTTTACCATTGTTATAATTCTGTTGGAATATTGGAAGGTCCCCCTTCTATAATGGGCAATCCATTACCCACCCTCTTTCATACAACATGCATCCCTTCAATGCATTCAATCAATGTGTTGCTTATGATCACATTTGTCCACAATCATTCATGATTGATCAATGCATTCATGACACATTTTTTCATGAATTTCTTGCAAGGATTTCAATCATCCTTGAATAATATAGGTTCTTCCTTCTATCATCCAGGTTCTCTTTTTCCTGAATCTTACCCTTCTTGGGTGTCAATGACAATTATACAATTAACCATAATGATACACATATCATCAAGTTATAAAACCGTTCAAAAGGGATTCTTACTCAATCCCTTTCAAATCTCATGCCACATGGACATGACAACTTTATGCCTATCCTAAATGTCAACAAACTTTCTGATATTACCTCATCAGTGGTGCTTCATGGGATATTCTAAGGTCCCTTCATCAATTCTTCAATCAACAACCTTCTTGTATTTATTCTTTTCTTGAGGTTTTCCATTGTTGGTAACTTTCTTCTCCAACAACTCCAATATTTTTCCTACACACAACATGCATCATCACATTCACCATTATATAAGCTGTCATGTTAAATCAAAATGCATGTACCATAGCATTTTCTAAATAAAAAAAAACATTTCCAGATATGCCCCAACATATCTATATGCATTCTATCAAATTATCCTCAATGTTTTCATGAGTGAAAACACAATTAATATTTCTGTGGTCTCTACAATCATATAATTATCAACATTCTCATGTTGGAAACATTCATACATAACAACATGTCAGGTTTCTCATCCCAAAGAAACACAATAAACAATAAGAAAGGAGTAAAGAGATTTTCTCATTTTCCAACTCTTTTGCACAACTTGGAACTTTCAGCTTAACTGAACTTTTTCCAAGGCCTCGTTACCTTTGCATAACATGGCTTAACCAATATCATTCATTCAAACATATTTATTAATTTCTTTTCCTTTGCTTTCACAATTTTTTTTAAGCATACAACTCTGCTAAACAAATCAGAGTTTTAGAGTGAGAAAAGTGTTCTCCCTTTTCTCCTTATTTTCTTCTGCAATCTATCCCTTTTGAGATCTTCCTTCTCCATTCATTGAGCAATTTCAGTCAAGGTCATCTTGACCTTTCATGCATTATCTTTTTAAAATGTTATCCAAGATTATTATGGAAATAGGATTTGCAACCCACTGCCTAATTTTCCGTCATTCATTAATGTTATGGCTTTGTTCTCTTGACAGAGTCTCCACACACTTCCTCCACATGGAACTGTCTCATCATGCAACTTCCTTTTTGCATATCCATCATCACTTGATCTCAACCCATGAGTTAACACCAACTTTACCATTTCAGTAGTGCACTCAATATTCTGTGAAGAATATAGGCATGCATTCTTATTATGCATTCAAATTATACATTCAAACATGTGTGTTTATGCTATCATCTTGCATTTACAATGTTCTTTCATGCACTTAACCTCATGCATCAACATAATGTGCATGTATACCATAAGCACACTTTACAATTTCACATGATCTTTTACCTAAAATCATTCTATCTCATGATTGATCACAATCATTCTTATGAAATATCCAAAGGAAAAATCGTATTTCCTTCTTCTCATAACAATAGAGCATTTTTTTCTCATTCTACTACTTCAACAATTTATACTAGCACCTTCTGAGAGGAGGAACACAACTACCCCTCTCAGCTAATATTCAAATCAATCAAAGAGACTCTTCAAAACATGGTCCTCTATGTATCCATAGCATTATCCAATTCGGGTAAGTACAAATCTTGCCTCACAACTCACTTATTCAGGCACTGATACCATGCCCTTAGTACATACATGTATATGTATATGGATATCAACATGAAATTTGACTGCTTGCATCTTTTCCATGTCATTTGTACACAATGATACTTTAAACTTTAATATCAATTCTCCTTGAGATCTTATAGCCATTCATATGACAAGTTTCATGTGGATTATATTTCCCTTTTTACATGACAAAAACCAACAAGAGATCACTCTTGCTCATCTTCTATAAAATCATCCCAAAAAGCATAAAATACAAATAGGTAATCACAACATTACCCAAGGCAGAAAAATTCCAATCTTTATCTCTCTTCACACCTCAAACCATTCTTGGTCAACAAACCTTTACCAAGAGAATCCTTTCCTAAATTCCCTCTCATTGTTACTTGAGCATACTAAGCCATACCTATATGGATATCATCTCTCTCTGAATATTATCTAACTATTTGGTGGTTAGTGTAATGTACCAACATTCCCTTTACCAGACTCTAGATCAACATCTCACTGATTCCTCTTCCCTATATTCATAAGGCTATAAGCAATAGAATTATCATCATTTTTATTCATGCTGCTAACTTTCCCTAATGATACCAAGCCATCATCAACCAAAATGATTCATGACAACCCTATTTTACAACCAACAAAAAATCATTTAAAGTCTAAAGGAGCGATATACACATGCTTAATCATTGCCATATGTATTACAACGTATCCTTGTGCACCAAGCATTTTACCCATGCCTACAATACATATGTATTCCAATTGTCTGCCTTTTGCATTCACATGCATAGACATTCCTTTATGTTAATAGGCATATACAATTTCCTTAATACCGCCATGAGCTCATAAACTTTCTCATATGCCCATATCACTTTAATCTTTTATGAGGACTGGAAATAGTCCAAAGGACTCCTTTTTTATTTTTCTTAAATAGATTACCCTAACAACATGTTTCAATCATTATAGGTCAAGTAAACTGACCTTACAAATATTCCAATTAGTCCTCTAAATATGAGGAGTTATACATACAGGGCTTAGTATTTTATTTAAGCAACAATTATAATTGCTAGGGCTCCATCAGTCCATACTTATTGACAACATTACAACAACCTAGTTCATCCATTTTTTGCGCTCATGCAACCCTACAATGAGATTCTGCTTCTTCTACCATTTTAGATCCAAATTTGACCATGAATTCCTATCAACATATTCCCACTTCTGTAGGAGTGGCTATCATTCCAACAAAGCAACAATATAACTCTTTTGATACAAATAAACATGATTATTTTTTCTGTTATAATAAATTTTAAAACAAAATTTTAAGCTATAGTTCTTATTCTCAAGGATCTTGTGCAAATAATAAAAAAAAAATTTGAGGCAGAAAACACTTTCTTACAGGATTATTTTAGCCTTGATATACCAGTCCTGTGACTATTCTCTATCCCATCCAGACCTAGTGTTTGAAACTCTGCTCTAATACCACTTTGTAACACACCCAACCCCCTAATCCTCACTTAGGCTGGTGGGGTGTTAAAATTTCCTCTTCTTCAAATCGATTCTTTTCTCTAAATAAGTCTCATAGATGGATTCTGCTCGTCGAGATATTTCCAACAACTGTAAACATGCTCAAGACCAAAATCTATATCAAAATTTATAGCCTCTTAAATTTTCCATGCCTTCTTTCCCAAAGACCACCACACCGCCACATGGCATCCATGTGACTCCACATCACCTGTACCATCTAACATGGCACTGACATGTCATAACACATCAACTTCTAGTGTTGACGTGGTTGCTGGTGTGGATGTTGTTGTGGCACTTATCATTGGGCCCTCCAGAACCCTCGTCTTATCGACCCTCTACACTCCGCTCTCTACCACCTTTTGATAGTCCTCTGATATATGATAATCCGGTGATGGCCCACTGAGGCATTGGGATATCGACCTACCAGGGTACCGGGATATCAACCCCTAGGTAAACCAATGTTCATTCCAATCTCAAGCGCCTGGTCCAGTGGCCAAGTTGGCACCTAGGACACATGACCCAACCACAACCTACCACCTAGCCACGTGACACATAGCCTTGTCACCACCTACCACCTTGCTTGACACATGGAACTCATGACATGATACAAACTGCTGCCTTAAATGTCGAACCACCATGACATGTGGTATGATCACCGTTTGACACGTGGACCACCCATGATACAGTACGTGGACTGACATATCTATACACATCATCCCCAAGAACAGGGTCCCTTCACTTAGGTGATGGAAAATGTCCACTACAAATTGGATGGGTTATGTCATATGCCGTCATCCACCTCTATTCCCAAGCTAACAGGGAAGGTTGGAATCCATCCCCGGAACCATTCCCCACAAGGCATCAGGTTATCGCGAGGTGAAGGTAGACTTGGAGATCTTCTAGGGATCGAGGGAGATGAATATAACTCTTCTCGGAAACAAGTCCCACTAGCCCACTGGGGGTATCAACCCACCGACCTACCAACATAATGGGAGATCATGAGGAGGAATGAGACTTGAAATTCTTCCAGGGGTTCGGTACTCCAGTACCCCAAGGCACAACTTCCTCTTGAGATTTTCAACGACTGATATCATTTGGTCTCTGAGATCCGACGACTGAGGGTTAATGCACCCATCCAAGGATTAAGCTCAATGAGGTTCTACACTCAACTCACCCACAAACCAAACACTGATGATTTTCATTCTCCATTACACTCTGGCCACCATGATGGCATGACACATCATGCTGATGTCATCCTCATTCTCTCTCCTCAGTGATAAACACGTATAAGGGTTGGAACTAGGTGATGGAACCTTGTCTCACTGGGAACTAGGTATTAAGGAAATCACAAGGCCTTAGCTTAAGGTCCATAGGTTCTTCGGTATCCTGTAGCCCAATAATTCCAAGGCTCCACCTCCCACTTCAATCCATATGATAATGATCATATGGCTATCGATCAACCTCCTAGCCAACCCTATGACTACTATTCCCTCACTAGTTAACACAAGAATTAAATGGGTTATAGTTTTAGGTTTTGGATGTAGTACTCCCACAACCTCATGGTGCATCATTCTGTTGGGTTTTTAAATTGGATCCCTTAGGCTCCTAATCCATTTATCAACAAGCAATATGTATGCTACCTGACACTCAAATAAGGGCTCGATATTCTGCACCCCTTCCATTTTAATGGAGGGAAAGCCTATGGTTATCAGTCTTCTCTGGCCTTTCTCAAACCATTATTACAGTTAAGTTAGTGTACCTTTAAGGGGATATTATGGTACTTAATTTCAACCCATTTTTTAACATTCATTCCTTCATTTTCCTTACATGATCTTACTCAAAACCATAGAATTATATTGATTATACAAGCATGCATAATTACATATTTACCCAACATAATAGATTGGAAAATAACACAAGGATTGAATCCAATTTTTCAAGCATATCCGTTCATGAATGCAATCATAGGAACAACGATTCATCTTATTCATATACACTAGGTATAAAATACTTATTTTTTCTACAAGTTGTGACTAGGCAACTGACTATGGGGAAAATCCTTTCCACTCAACCATAGGCTCTGTTACTCAATCACTTAAAAAACATGCCACCCATGTTTCAGGCCATGATACCACTAGGGGACTCTAACAATTGACTCAACCGATGAAAGAATGGATCAGGGAGGTTACTTTCCTCCACTATATTGGCATCAACATAAGTTTCTCCTCTTTCCCATTGAGATTCAGACCTCCACAAGTTTTATCATATGCCTTCCTTGTTGGATCTTCCTTTGCACAAGGGAGTCCTTTCATAGCTATACTACTCCTCAATGCCTTCCCTTCTAGTGCCCATTTCTTCCAACAAGAATCATTCTCACAACCCTCTTTCACTCCAATATAGATGTTGGGTATTCTTTGCTCCAGCGTGACCGTTCAAGTCCGGGGCATACATTCCAATTATTTTTTTGATCAGGTTTTCACACTGTAGTTTCGTCTACTCTACATGATGCTTCTCTTTCCAACACCCATTCTTGGCATGTCGTTCCTTTCTGAGACCGAAACCCTCAACTCCCTCCACTCTCCCTCTCTTCTTTCGTTCTTTGTGGCTACATCCCCCTCTTTTTCACACACCTATTCATGCTTTCTTCTTTCAAAAGGAATATGTCCAATCTAGGGAACGAGGTGAAGGTACTACCTCTGTTCATCCAGTTTCCCCATGCTTTCATTCAATAGGGGTGGTTGGTTGTTCAACTACCAACCCCTTCTCATTAACTGGATTGCTTCAACTACAAGCTAGAGAAATTATGGTTATTTCCTCCACATCATTCATCAATGTGGCTTGGGGCTTTTTGCACATGAATCCCCTTTTCTTACCCCTCACTAATCCCTCTCGTGGTATCATGGCTAGTACTCTAAGGCTTCACCCATCAATCAATTGGTTGGCATTTTCCAATTAACAATAATACATTTACAATGTTTATTGCCATGGGATGTCAATCATTATACACGATTAATTACATATAAGTAGAGGTTTAGAAATGGGGTGTTATAGGGCCTCAGGTAAAATGCCTTGTAGCCTATGATATTTTATCCTATGGGGAAATATGGTGTCCTAAGGTAATTATCTCTCTAAGCGAAAATTTAATAAAAAATATAAAGAAAAAGAAAATACAAATTAAGCAAATGCTTAATAAAACACACACACACTACATGCTTATATGGTTTGAAGTGTATCTGAAAAGTGAAGAAGGACTAATTCAATTAGTTCTATCCTATCAAAAGAAAAATAATCTATCTTATATGATCAATTAAAGTGCTCAAACAAAACCTAGACTATGGACGAGGGCCTTCCAAACTAATAACAATAGGGGGTGATGAGGTCCCCTGCGTAGCCGAGTGAAGGTGTGGGAGACAACTGATGGGGAAGTAGATAGTGAGAGGTCCCAAAGGCCCCTAGAAATATTTCTAAGGTGTCCTCCCTCCTGTGAGATACACCTATGTAAAGATACCTAAGATTGGTCACTAAGATACCTCTTCACGGACACATGTAACATGTTACCTTTCCTTGATGCTTAAATAACTTGGTATGGGGATATTTAGTAGTTAAAGAGCAAGGAATCTCAATCATATGTCTAGTCCATACCTTGGCATTATCGAATGGTTAACAGGTTTGATTTGCCTATCAAGCAGGTAAGTGAGAACGCCTGATGACAAGTCCCAATTAGAGTCAATCTCATTTGGGATGGCATTTTCAAATAGTATGTGGGCCTGGTTTCCACTCTAAATTACTATCTAAATATGAATATGGGAACTTAAGGCTCTTAGATTAATTAAAATATGGAACTAACTAAATAATGGTAACTACTTCTAAATCTAAATGCATAACTATTCTAATCCTATCCAGATCAAGAGAAAACTAGCTAATATTGAATACAACGAAAGATAATATCATCTGAACTAGAAAGAATTCATATATTCAAAATATAAGTTAGATAACAACAACATTACATACACATATACAATTAGTTGCAATATGTTTCTATAACATTATAGCTGTATTCGAAAGGAAAACATGTGACCATATGAGCAGACAAAAAATATTGCAGAAGTAATTCATACAACAAAAAATGTAATACTCAAATAGAAGATAAATGCATAAAGAAAATACTCAAACACATTCACCAAAATCTCAGATTTCTATAATGCCTCTTGCTCTTCATTAATTCTAGAGTAATAGTACTGTCAGTTATATACAAAGGGAAAACGTCCTTTCTTCACGATAGGAATTTCTTTTATAAAATAAGAATAAGCCCCTTCCCGTTATGTAACTGTCATCCTGTCAAATGATAATTACAACTCTTCGTTTCATATTCTAAATGGGACTTTAAAAAATCACATAATGATTAAAAATGAAGTAAATCCGTTACAATCAAATGGTCTTCGATAGTTGCATCTTATCTCTATAATCCTTCCATAACTTGAAATATTTCAAGATAACATCTATCTAGCCCAGTTGCATTTTCTCAATATCTATCTCACCATCATAGATCGGTGTTATAATCTCTATCTTCAGGCTTTTCTTTGTTCACTGTATGAATTCCTTAACCAATGAAATTAGTTTGATTGGCTTCATTATCTTTGTTTCTAGTACTTCGTTATCAACCTAGTCTGTTTCTTTGATAATTTTCATGCTGAGATTCCTTCTAGTCTCTACATATTCGATCATCATTTGAGTTGGTGATAATTCTTCTAAATATGCCAGGATGTCCATCCCAAATTGTTTGAGTAGGCTATCTGATGCCCTCCATACTCTTTTGCAAGATTTTCCAACTACTTCTTGAGTGCTTTTGACATCATTCATGATAGACATCCTAGTGTTTAGGAGTACTTGGTATTTGATTTTTTGCTTGGCCATATAGATTGGTAGGGTGCTAAGCAAGTTACTATATACATCTTGCCAATCTATGATTTTGTAGAAGGCATTCTAAGATTTATACTTTTACTTTATAGTGTCCATTTGTTGACCTAGCTTAATATGATCTTCCCAATTTATTTGTATTTCATTCAATAAACAAAAGAATCTCTTCTGCAAATCTATAATTTCTTCATTAACACAATTGGCCTCTTCTCTGACTGTTTCCACGACAACAATCTCCTTTTTATTTTCCTCTATAGTCTTCTTGAAAAGTTCATTGTCTTGCGTCCGTTTCTAAATATGATATTCTATCTTCTCCTTATACGTGTTTATCTCCAATTGTTATGCTTGTAAAATCTCCATTTGTTGAGTATGCGTGGCCTTAAGTTGCTCTATTTATTCTTGATGCAACTTATGGTCGATGTGAGCCTTTTGTTCAAATTATGCACATAATTTGTTTTCGTTAAGTTGCAATTCCTTTTGTACTTCGTCTCTATGTAGTTGTTATTCTATATCAAATTCCTTCTTGAATTCATTGGACAAGCTTTCCCTGATGGTGTTCATGGAAACTTCGAGTTCAACTACCCTAGCTATGGACATATCTAATGCTTCTACAACCTCGTGAATTGATATGAAATTTTCACCAACAAATGCATTAAGAACTGTTGTTGTTTGTATAGAATTTTCCTTCGGATATGGGCCTGCCTTCCATTTGATGATTCTTTCATAAGATTCTTGTTTTGAGCCATGTTATCCTATTTTTCTCTTGGTTGTCCTTTTCTCAATGGCCTTGGTCTTATGTCTGCAATAGTATTCTCCTACAGCTACTATAGCACCTTCTATTCTATGCCCTGGAGAGGTAAATGATAGGTTCCCTTGTATCACTGCTAGAGGAGTGAATTCTTCAAGAGGAATGGTTACCATACTTGTGCTAGGTTTTTATGCCACTCCATTTGTGTCATATTTCTCACTTTTCTTCTCCATTTTTGTTTCTTCCCCTATTTTCTCTTGTGACTTAACTGGATTATTTTTCTCCTCTTCTTCTTTCTTTTCTCTTTCCACAACTTGAACATCTAACCGTGCCTTTTCTTCATATAATTTTATTTTCTGTGCAAGCTCTGCATCTTATTTAGCTTTAGACTTTGTTTCTGTATTGTTTGTCTTCTTTCTAGTATCCTTCTCTAAAACTTGGTTCTTGTCGGTTTTTTTGTTCAGTTCGACTTGTTTCTTTTCTAGTTCTGCTCTTTTCCTCTATTGATATTTTTCCTCTACTTCATCAACCTTTCTTTCTCTCTCCTCAACTTTCTGCCTCTATTCTCTTTCTTTGACTTCTCTCTTCTCCTTATCATGTTAGTGTAATTCCTTGAATTTCTCTTTTATCATAACCCTCTCTTCATCCTCCTCCTTTTGGAGTTTCTCTTTGGCTAGTTCACTTGGTATCCTATCTAATACTTCTTCAAAAAATATAGCCCCCTGAAGAGATCTTCAACAAAATTAGCTTCGTGAACAACCTGCCAGGAAAACTTTACTACATTTATATGTTCATATACTACAGTCCGAGGATCATGTCCTTTAATGCTTCCTATGCATAAACATATTTTGCTTAAAGCTTCAACTTCCTTTTCAACGTGTGGTTTATTTGATAGAGTGTGCTTTACTATATGGAGTGGGAAGATTGGCCAATACTTTTTGTTCTTATCCAATAAATAAGTAGTGACTCCCTTCTCAACTATTTGATAGGTATTTCTCTCGCTAATAGCTTATCAAGCACATACTTCGATAGTAGATGTGGTGGCATGGTGGCTCCATATATCATAAAATAGGTCTAGTTATTCTTTATGTACCAATATCCTATCTCCCTTAAGGCTGTGATATCCCCTTGGAATATTCTATGTGGTTAAAATCCAAAAATGGCCTTGTAGAGAAGGGCCAGGAAGTAATCACAAATATTGTACAGATGGTCTTTGTAATTTACATCCCATAATTTTGAGCAATATACATGAATTGGGAGTTGGCTTGGGTTCCAACTCCAATCAAAAGAAGAAAGTGATGAGTAGCACAAATGACATCAATAAGGTATGTTGTCATATATAAGCCATTCTTTTTCATACCTTAGGCTTCTCAATCCCAATTGATGATGTTGTAGGCTAAAATGTTTTCCCAATTGAAAGTTTGTCCGGTTTTGATCATTGTGTAAGCCATCGTAAAACACTCCATTCTGAAATGTGTATTGGTCTCTTCACCATACAATTTGCATATCATTGTGTTCAAGAGTCTATATGGTCCCTTTAGGCACATCGCAATAATATACCTATCTCCTTCCTTTACTAGTATTTCTTCTCTGATGAACCAATATTCCATCAACTCTTCGAAGTCTTTATGCTCTACTTCAAATTCATCCAGAAATGATTCATCCAGGGATACTATAGGTTCTAGGGTTTTGTACCTGATCCTAATGTCTTATGCTTTCAAAGATATGATCGAAAATTTAGATGCGTTGATTATGGTGGCCATTTATTTTTGAAAGTGGGTGAAACACCATCACACAACATGATTATAAGGAAAAAGCATGGGGAGAGAAACCACCATGTGAATAGCGCTATTTTCTATATTCCTATATTTGTCCATCTCTTCATCGATAATAGGGTATTCATCTTTCTATAAAATGTAATATATATCATATTACCTTGCATAGTGTTCTATTCCACCATTACAATTTGTGTCTGTAAAATTGATAGTGTCTAGACTAGAAATAGGGACAACCTTGATGACTACTTGGATTTTTTCCTTCCTAGTTTGTACTCGAGATATTCTGCTGTCTGTGTGTGTTGCATGACATAAGACCAAAATTAATCTACTTCCAAATTGATTACATAAAGTATTGGATTCAAAACATATAAAATACGTACTTGTTTACTTGAGATTCCAAAAGACAATTGGATTTACCCATCTCATAACAATAGCAACGCTTATGCTTTCTCAGGTTTCTCAGGTAAAGTGATATGTTGATTATGTCTTAAAAAAAAGTATTGTGTTTTGAAAATTTAACCTCAACCATGTGCAATAAATGTTAAGCACGTTACAACTCTATCCTGGTCAGAGACATACAATATTCCATTAATTTTATCGAAAACAACTTCGTGTTTTTTACAGTTTGGGTATCATCGAATGTACTGGTTCAAGAAGAGAGGAGGTAGTTCCGATCATATCATCGTCGAAAGATGATAATACAACCGTTTCACATCTTGTGATCTTAATGACATCTTCTAATGATGATTACCTTTTATACCGATTATTTATCCTCGAAAGATGTGATCTTAATGACATCTTACTTATACCTTTTATTTTACCCAACATAACAAATTGTTATATGATGTATGGTTACTTTGTGGGTTAACTTTGATGGGTTATAGTATTGTCGTCAAAAGATTTATCCAGGTGAGTTAATGAAACATATTAAGGATTGGCTTCCCGATGATAGATCTTGGATAGTTTCATCATCAGAAGGTCTTACAAATAGTATAGAGAGCAGTATTATAGCATCCTTTGATGATGAAAAGGTGTGCTAGTGAGAGGGTGTCATGTCATGTGTACAATGTGAAACAAAATATTGATTTAATTTGATTAAAACACATGGTTGTGTTAGGGGCCCACCTTATACGTTGTATAGTGGTGAACTTTGGAAAGGTTTAAGGGACAATCTCTTCTTGACACATATGCACCGAAATATGACTCATCAAAGTTATGGAATTGTCATTGGAGTCTTATCCAGATAAACGGTCGAAAAAAAAGGGGAAACACTTGTTATTTCTCTAACGATGAAAATAGATTTTATTTAAGTGGAGCACGTTGATTAGAGGGGATTAAAAGTGCATGTGTTATAAGGTGAGGGGTCCACCTTTGATACTTGTTATGACTGGGTCATGAGTATGATCATAATCGATATCCTTATGACACATTACCATGAAGAAGGGGTCCACAAGAGAGGGTACATGGCTTTGTCAAGGTATAAGTGTCGTCGTCGGACCAAGAAGAGAGTTTGCGGTGGGTGCTCTTGTTTTCATTGTCTCTAAGATGATGTTAAAGAAGTGTCATCATCAAAAGGTCTAATTGGGAAGTGTTATAGTGCATGAATGTGAGACCAGAGGGTTAATAATGCTTAACCAAATGGGATCACATGATAAGGATTTGAGCCTATCGATGCAAAATGATTTTCATAAAAATAGGTTAAGGTTCTTTTGAAGATGGAAAAGGGCCATTGATCCATGCACCTCAGATGATTATCATTCAATTAATTTTGTTTTTGGATCAACTTAAGAGATTATTGATGAATAATAGTCTTATAAAAGAATAACTAGTCAGGTTAATAATGATTAGTACCTTGCTAAAATTTTGGTTGGTTAATACCTATAAATTGTTCCTTTAGGTTGAATAATTTTAATGGGATATTGTGGATGTCACAACATGACTATTACCGAACAAGTTGGGATTGTGTCCGATAGAAAGGATTTTGGCTCTCTATAAAGTCAATTTCTATGTCTTAGATGGAAGTGACTAAGGGGAATTATTTGGATTCCTATCCCTAGGGTCCTAACTTAACTACAATTTTGTTTTTGGTGCCCAAGGGGGCTTAAATGTGTGTTAAGTTAATTGGTATATTTTAGGATAAGATTGGAATCATGAACCAAGAATATAACTTAAGGTGTGCTTTTGTGTGCTTGTGATGTGAGTAAAATTAAATTGCTGAAAATAAATGTTGAAAAGAAATTGATTGAAAGGAAATAATACTGAAATAAATTGTGAATAAAAATGAAAGTAATTTAACTAGAGTATTAAATGTTGATTTTTCCTTCAAATGAAAGAAGTAACTTGCATAAAAAATTATATTTTTAGAACAAAAAATTATTTTCAAAATAATCCTACATGCAATTAGATTTACTAGAAAGGAAAAATCCCTATTGCTAAGGAAAAAAAATTAAGGACCTAAGAGGCCTTTCTCTTTTTCACTAAGGGTTTCAAGTAAATCTGACTTACATGAGCATTTTGTGACAAAAAAAACTGAAATGGCCTATGGATGTAACACATAACTAAACATAGACAAGTACTGAAAACAAGAGATGGAGAGAGCGAGCAACGAGAGCAAGCAACGACCTAGGGTAGGGTTCAAGGTTTGATAAACTTTTTTGGGTTTCGAAAATGGAGGCAAGGTTACCAGGGATGTCATAGCCCTCGGGGAAGACCCAAGACAATAGCCAGAAAAGATAGGCAACTTTCAAGGATGCGGTTATGGGGAAAGCACAACAAAAGCCAAAAAATCCCAACATAGGAGGCATGAGCAAGGACATAAAGGACAAGTTGGGGGACCTGCAGACACCACAAGCTGACAGATCTAAGGTGAATGTTTGTCATGCACACACCTAGGAAATCTACAGGTATGAAGTGACCTCACCTAACATTGATAATTATATTCAAAAAATGAAATATCACACCCTAATAGGAAAATTCATGGGCATATGGCCTTCCGAGAAATCCCTCATGGGATGGGTGAGTACTAGATGGAAGATAAAAGGCCAAGTGGATTTAAAGGTAGGATCTAAAGGTTTATTTACAACCATATTTTCTAACTTGTCAGATAGAGATAGGATCTTCGAGGAAGGGCCTTATTTCTTTAACTCAACGGGCCTCCACCTTCGATACTAGACAAAGAGATTCGCCCAAGAGAAGGAGGACTTCACTACAACCCCGGTCTAGGTTATAATTTACTCATTACCAGATGAATTCTGGGAGATGGAAACTCTGGAAGGAATAGGGAATCCCTTAGGTTCATTCATCAAAATATCAGAGATCACAAAAGTGGCCAAATACACCTCCTATGCACGGATCTGTGTTTATATGAATGTAGTTGGAGCTCTCTCGGATGCAGTAACAATAGCGTACCAAGACAATGAGTGGAACCAAATGGTGGAATACAAACACATCCCCTTCAGATGAAAAAAATTCCATGTACACGATCACTTATATCACGACTTCTTGATGAACGTCAAGCAACCTGAAGTAAAATAACCAGAAAACATAGATGCTGAAGGCTTCATGAAAATACAGGGGAAACAAAGGGGAGTGCGAAGACTGGGAAACCAACTAGTTAAAGAGGGAGGATTAGATAAAAATAAATTCAAAGTCTTGATGGAGACATCCTCGGAAGATGAGGATCACACCAAAGAAGGAATGAAGAAACAACAATCCCCTCTAAAGACTCCTCCTACAACCCCAACTCCTCATAAAGCTTTAGGGCACAAAACATAAAAAACACCAGATCCTTTGCCTAATCAACTAGATTTAGGAGCGTGGGATATGGAGATGAATACCCAGGAAATTCAAACCAAACCAAGCCAAAAATTAGAAGGACATGAGATAGATATTTAAGAAATGGAAAAACATCCAAATATTCGAAAGAAAGATCCTGGAGAACCATAGATAAAAGATGAACTCATATCCCAAATACTATGCCCGCAAGAGTTGCCTCAAGAATTTGGTGGTTTGGAATTAGGCCTAGGGATTCTAACGAGCTCCTCAAGAAGATTTGGAATAAAAAACAAACCACTAAAAATCCTTTAACGAGGAAAAAAGAAGAGGTAGAAAACCTTATATCCAAGTGATCGAAGAAATGGGTGCACACCTTGTGGACTTAGGTAAAGTAGTTGGAATCCTAGAAAAGTAATTCAAAACCCAACATAAGTTATTATGAATTTAATCTCATAGAATGTGTGAGGATTGAATGCCCCATCCAAACACCGAATGCTGAAAAAAAGAATAATACAGGAGAAGGCAGAGATAATTATGATACAAGAGACAAAATGTGACAAAAATTCAATGGAGAAGCTTGCAAGAAAGATATGGAAAGGGTGTGAGGTAGAATAAATAGATTCTAAGGGGGCCTTAGGGGGATTGGAAATATTATGGGACCCTAATAAATGGACCTTGGTCTCATTTCTCCTCTCCCCGAGAATCCTCACAATGATCTTCAAGGGTTTAGGAACTTAGTCCCATTGTTTTGTCTCAAATGCCTATGGCCCACATCTCCCCTCTCTTAAGAGAGAGTTTTTGGCAGCTCTGAACCTCTTGGGGAACACCTTGAGTGGTCAAAATTGGGTAGTTTGGGGAGATTTTAACATGATCACAACCCTTTGGGAGAAAAAGGGTGGTGTAAGAAGATTGGAGGGAGAGAGTGAATCTTTCCAAGAATTGATTTATAGGAACAAACTAGTAGATATCTGTTGGGTATGTGTTGTATTCTTTGCATGTGTGTGTGTGTGGGTGTGGATTTTTCTACTTTTAGCGGATTTGTAAATTAATTCCGGATTAAGGGAGTAGGGTTTTGGTATCTACAGAATACCTAAAAACATTGTATATATTGTATGGCGAATGGTGAAATTCGATATAATGAAAATAAGAAAGGTTTTCCCAATTGAGGGTTTCTGGTATAAAATCTCTGTGTACTCTGTGTATGAGCCATTGAGTAATTTCTTTATTGCTTAAGAATCTATATGCATTGCTTTACTTTGCAGGTTTAAAACTTACATGTGGTATCAGAGCTCGTTTTTGGCTTCAGAGGGATGCCTTTGTTGCTGAGGGTTTGGCTCGGTCTTGATAGATCAAGTTTATCTTGGGTCTGTGATAAACCTGGGTTTAGTGGGAGCTTTTGCAGTGGAGATTCGAGTAAAGAAAGAGGAATGACGAGCTCATCTAGAATCGAGATAGAGAAGTTCAACGATAAAAACTTTGAGCTATGGAAGCTCAAGATGGAGGACCTTCTTGTAGACAAAGAACAATGGATCACTGTGGATCTTGGTACACAGCCTACTGGTACACTATCTGCAAGCACACAGGCTACTGGTACACAACCTACCAGTACACAAACTACTAGTACACCAGTTACTGGTATGTCGAAGGAAGATTGGGACAAGTTAGACAGAAGAGCAAGGAGTACTATTTGACTCTGCCTGGCAGATTCGGTGTTGTTGAATGTCTTGAGAGAATCTACAGCCAAGGAACTATGGGATAAGTTAGGGAATTTGTATCAATCAAAGTCTCTGGTAAACAAGTTGTTTCTTCGAAAGAAGCTGTATCATCTTAGGATGGAAGATGGAGATTCTGTGACAGAACATCTAAATGCC
>ML776553.1:3871013-3891155 GCA_009831015.1 Picea engelmannii | reverse complement strand
AATATATATATATATATATATATATATATATATATATATATATATATATATATATATATATATATATATATATATATATTCCCTAAAATTTATGTCCCTTTTCTTTTGAATTTTTTCAAATTAAAAATGAAACTAATGCAATAAATAAACCTACAGGTGCAATCATATAATGAAATGCAAAATTACATTCTTTTTGCAGAGAAAAATAAAGAGCTAAACCCCCAAAAAATATCTTGAAGGAAAAGTACTGAAACCCCAAGCGGGTTGTTCCTCAATCCTTTGGAGTTTTTAGGGTTTTAAGACAAACCTATAGGATAAAATATAATTGAGCATCTATAGGCCCTAAATAGTAGTCTAACAAACAAAAAAACATAAAAAACTGGAAAAAATAGAGTTTTTAGCCCTTGCATAAAGTTACCTTATAAAGTGTGTTGGGCCATGCAAAACATTGTCCAGGTTCGTGCATTGGCCAATGTGGAAACGTGCCATTGTAAGTGCATTGGTAAATGAACATATCGACCCGAATAAGTGCATTGGCCTCTAGGGGGTCTACGATGCTTGTGAAATCTTCTTTGTGGGACTCTTGAGGGGTTTCTAACCCATGTTACATGTAAACATGAGTAAAAAAGATACATGAGGTTAGAAAAACCCTAAAAAATCATAAAAAACAAATAAAAATTGAAAACTCAACCATTTACTACACACCCACAACCATGGATCTTGATGTTGGCTCATATCCCAATGGAGTCATCATTTTGTTGGTGAAAATATGCAAATAGAGTGAACAAATTTGGAAACGTTGTGGTTGCTACAAGATTACATACAAATGGGGTTAGAAAACTAAAAACCCTAGTGACGAGATTTTTAATTACCTTTCTAATTTATCAGAAAGAAAACTAAAAATACTGTGCATTTAATTATCTATCTAGGGCTCGTATGGAACTTGCAAGTTACCATGCACTATATATGCAGGCTACACTCTACTCATCCAGTATTTTGATATGTAGTCGTAATATCAATGATTACGTTTGTGGTCAAAGTATAGAAAATTCTCAAGCTCTGGAAAGGTTCTACATAAATCCACACTTCTAGGAATTGAAAGCACACTTTTGCAGAAAAGTAAATATCACACTTGCAGAAAAGTAAATGTCACACTTGCAAAAAAATAAATCATGCTCATAGAGAAAGTAAATGTCACACTTGCAAAAAAATAAATCATGCTCACAGAGAAAGTTAATGTCACACTTGAAGAAAGGAAATATGCTAACTACTGTGCTGGAAAGGAAATTCACACCAGCTGCAGGTATCAATAGTATGAATCAACTGTTTCCTGAAGAAACCCTAGGTATGTGTAGTAAAACTGATTATAGAATCAAAACTCTAAATTACTCTTGCATAAATTGAAATTCACACCACACTTGTTGAGAGTAAATCACACATGCTAAAAGGAAATTGATTAACTACTTGCTGGAAAATAAATTAACTAAGTCCTCGAAATTAAAGCCTAATCCTTTCCAAGATGATCCCCATCATTAATCCAGACAACAACTACAATCATTGTGTTAAGCAGGTAATTAAATACAATCCTATGTGAATAATAAATTGCATGAATAAATAAATATTATCCCTCGTGAATAGCTAACAACATAAATGATTTGAATCACACTGCAAATAATTAACAACTTATATAATTAGATCACTCAATGGGAAATTAAAGAAAACTACCTAACATACACAACACTCTATTCTATTGGAGTGAGCCTTGCCTCCATAGAACAAAATGCTAATATTAATCTATATAATCAATCGTGACATTTACAATCAATTAAAGAAATAATAACTCACAACATTAAAACAAATCAACACTCACAACATGGCAATTAATTAAATAAACCAATCAACAACATAATAAATTAAATTAATTAATCAATCATACTATAAAAATGAGAAGTGGAGAAATATGATTTATCCCATTACAAATCAGACCTATTCTCTAATAGTCCTCCTCCTCTTGTAGAGGCGAATGACTTTTTTTATACATGAAATTCATACAAAGGAATTGCTACAACAACAAAATCATTGAATGGGAAAATTACCCAACCAATTCTTATTTAAGACATAATCAGTTGTGTTTTGTTATCTTACTAACAAAGAACAAATGTGGATCTATGACCAAATCTCCGCTGTTGAAGTGGATGCTCCATTTGGCAAGTTCAGAAAGTGGTCACAACAGTAAATCTAGGCAAGTTTCCTTCAAAGAATTGCATGTATCGTCCATCGCACACGTTTTTTGGGGAAAATGCTCGTGTTACATCTAATTGGGCATGTTCTGCTAAAAACCCATGTCGACGAATTTTCTAATTCGTCCCCATATCTCTAGAATATTTGTATGAAAATCACTGTATGATTTTGACGCCTTTGATTTTGGGTGTAGCATTAGTAATGAGTTGTAGCTTCCCAAACATATTTGGAACAATATATTTCATCAGTTATTAGCTGGTATTGTGAAAATAGGCATTTAGGGATGGAGTCATGATGGAGGTGTTGCAACAACATGCACTAAAGGTGTTGCAACAACTGAAGCATGGTGTTGCAACAATTGTGGAGATACTTGTAGCCTATATTACACCAAGTCTCACATGCCTCTTCATTAAAAATATCAAGTAGCCACTTCGTAGATTTTCAATTATAGGAGTAACAACAATGACAACTGGTTCTACAACAATAAACAAACTAACCCATTTTTCAAAGATAAATGCAAAATACATTATTTCTCTAATATTTAACTATAATTCACACAAAATACTAAGGAAATGTAATGGAGACACATTAAGTCTAAATCCCACACAATAATGAATTGATATAAGGTCCAGGTAAGTGAAAAGGGGTTAAGAGTAGGGAAAATATGTCATTTCTGGAGCCCGTGACCTAGATTTACATGGATAAATTTACCCTAAAATTCATGCTATTCTTTATAAAATAAAAGAAATGCATCAAATAAATACACATGAAAAATAATCAAATCAAAGAATAAATGAATCTTCCATTACCCAGTTGGAATAAATTTACATGGGAACATGTGGAAGGCTCTTGAAGGTGTTGATATTATAGTGGCTTCTCATTGGGAGGGTTATTTTCTTCCCTGAGTGTATGACTATAGATTCTCTCTCCTATGGTTGTATATTGTTGCAATAGTGTACTCCTCAAGAAACTAGGGTTTCAATAAAAAAGGGGAAAAACTAGGGAAAAATACACAACGAGGGAAATTAGAACAAGAGGGAATGAGAGAGGGAATGAGAGAGTGATAATGAAATGGGGGGATACCCTTCCTTGTTTTGTAGGAAAAATATGGGATTTTTCTCATATTTGTTCTTTTTGAAATTAAAAAAAGGAGGGTCAGTCATAAAAAGGGTTTAGGATTTAATTAAATGGGATTAACTTTAGGAAAATGGTTCCTAAAGTTAATTAAAGGGGATTTTAAATAAAATTGGGTTTTTATGGCTTTATTAGTGGAATTGGATTTAGGAAAAGGGTTCCTAAAGACAATTAAAGGGGATATGGTGTAAAATCCACGGTACCCATACTATAGTTGGAGTATTTAGGTGCACTTGGAATTTTGGTATAGGTGGGCCATTTTTATGTGATAACAAATTGATTGGAATAATTTAGGATTGGAGTAGTTTAGTTCTTTTCCATGGTTAATTAAGTATATTTATTTAGAATACTGCAAAGATTAAATATTGCATGTCAAATTTCTTTCGTTGAGTTAAGGGAGGGAGATTCTCCAAGTGATAACCCACCCATATTTCTCATCCTGGGTTGGGTTGTTAATGAATAACAATGCGACTTCAAGGTAGAAAATTCCTTTACACCTCATGTTTGCAAATAAATACTAATCCTTAAGACTATATCTCCTTGGTATATATGTAGGAGACAAAGAGTACAATTACAAATAACAATCCTCTCACTAATGACAACAATAATATAACAATAGCAATGTAATCTCCCAAAACCTAGGGGATTAACAAGCCCCTTCACTTGTTGGCACAGGGGCAGACCCATGGTTCAACGCTTCAACAATGCACCAACAAAACCCTAACTACCGGCCCTTTCAGCAACACCTGGGAAGCAGATGAAGTCTCACCCGAGGTATAGGCAGGGGGGGTTGCAGGACTCAAGTGTCTACAACCTAGCTGGGACATAGATCTGTGATCATAATACTTAACAAAGAACTTAGCAATTATCAATCATTAGTCTTTAACCCTCATTCACGTCGTAGGTTAAAACCCTAATTACAGAACAACACAATATTCAACAAGATCTAACACAACCAAACACTTAGCACATAGAAATAGATCAGATATAGCATTCATTCACACCGCTAAGCATTAAACATTCATACAGAATAAAACACTAAGAAAATAAACACATAAACACTTGAACAACATAGAACAAAGCACCTTAACCCAGGATATACGTGGTTCACCCCCAATGTGGGGCTATGTCCACCAACTCTTTGTCTTCTTTATTATCTTCTGTCAATCTCCTTACATGCACATAGCATCAAAACCAACTCTGCATAGGACAGGAGATCTGCACACACCTCGCTAGATCCTCCTTCCCTGAGTAGATCTAGGCACATAGCCTTTCTTACAATCACTTTCACTTAGCTCCACAAGTTCTCAACGTACAGTATGCACAAAGCATTCACAACTATTTGCACTTAGCACTGCATATATCCCCTTACTTACATCGCCTAACTTTCTATTTATACATTACAAAAGGGCCTAAGCATGGGTAAACCCATGGGTTGACATCCCATACCTGTTACATAAACCCTAAACCCAAAAAGCCCACAAAAGGGGTGAGATTCCGCGATCTCCGCTTCGCCTGGTGCTTCATCTTCGACCAACCTGTCGAAGTCCTAAAATTGGTCAAACATGACCAACATTTCCAAAAAACCTGGTCAAGGGCCAAAAATCCCCCAACACTCACCTGTGACTCATCCCGAGTCACTTTGATCTGGGTAAATCTGCCTCGAAGGCCTCGAGCTTGGCTCGAGCTGCCTCGACCTGCTGCTTCGCCAAAGCCTCCTGATCGACAAACTCTTGAATAAATTTCTCAGTCACTGGTCCTTCCAAATGATGTTCTACCATGGTGACTGCTTGTTCCAGCTGTGCACCTTGTCCTTCAATCTCCTCAAAAAGTGTGCAAGCTTCATCTTGCACTGGTTGGAGCCTTTGGGTCACTTCCATGACTTTACTCTAGATGGAATGGACCTGTTGATGAATCGTGCACTATTCTTGGGACCTTTTCATCCTCTCAACTGCTGATAGTGGCTTCAAATATGATTGCACTGTTGCTGCTTGTTTCTTTTCCTCTTGGAGCTGTGACTCCAATGTACTTAGTTCTGGTTCCTCTGTAAGGCGCTTGGAGTTCTGTGCACTTCGACTACTGAGTTGCTTGCATTCTAAGGCCAATGCCTTGATTCTCTCAACTGCGCTCCTAACAGTTTCCTCTCTCTGATCTCACACTTCCTGTGGAGTTCTTGGCACGACTTGTAGTTTCAGTTCTGCTATTCGTGCTTGGAGATGATAAATGGGTTCAACAAGCTTCCCCACCTGGCTCTCAATGGTTTCTTCTTCCATCTGTGCTAGTGCTCTGGTGACTGCTTCTTTAACTCCCATATGCTCCATGAGCAACTATTCTTTCTCCTTCTGGATCTACTCTCTATCCTCTGCAAAATTCGCCTGGAGGTCATATTTTTCTTATTGCACAACCCGACATTTCTCTATGGCTTCCTCTTTTGCTTGCTTCAATGCCTCAGTGGCCTGTTCTTTTTCCTCCTGGACACGATGAAGGTGAGCTTCTGTCACATCTACTATTCTGTGTAGCTGGGTAGGATCATCTCCCAACTCCACTCCTTATGATGGTGGTGGTGCAGTAGACACTGCACAGCTCGAATAGAGAGTCTGTTGTACTCCTCTAAGATTTGCTTCGATCCTGTCAAACATTGTCTCCAGTTTAGATTTGCTTCACTGCAAGATGTTCTTTGAGGTATCTGATACAACAGAAATGATAAGGTCAATGTCATCCATCGTGAGCACAGTGTGGAATGGAGGTTTATTGGATTTTTACTTCTTCCACGATGAAGGTTTCATTGGATAACCCTTTATTTTCTTAGATGTCTCTGTCTCTGTCAATGGATCTTTAGGCAGTGTTACTTTGCCTTTCTTTTGCTTGTCTTTTTCCCCTTCATCCTCTTCTTTGTCCACTTCATCACCTCCTCCCCCTTTAGGTGAATCTGATGCAGTCTCCTTTGATGTGCTATTCAGTTCCTGTACCTCTTCTTTCTTTTTCTTCTTGCTGCTGCTGGGTGCATCATATTCTTCGTGAGTGACTACAAGACTTCCGATGAGGTCTGGGTTAGACAATTGTGTTTGTTCGATTGGTATGAGGAATTTTGCAGGCCATTCCTTTGTTATTTCCTCCATATCTTCCTCAGTGATCTTGTAATAGGACTGGAGCTCTTCTTTGTGTTCGTCTTCGCGCACAGTGATATAGATGAAGTGCCTGTCTGCACGGAACTTCGCGATTGGACTGAAGCTATGAAGTGTGTTCGGTGTCATGTGAGGGAAGGATTCAATGGCCCTCTTCAGCTGCAGATAATAGGTGTGGAATACCACGTTTGACTTCCATTCCTTCACCATGTAGCTTGAGTACCATAACGTAGTGAACTTCACAACTAGTGGTTTGGACAACTCAATTTCAGGGAAGGTCACTCCTTTTGGCATCTCCCGTGCAATGAAGGCAATGAGAATCAATAGCCAACTAAAATGAAACTCATCACCCTGATCCTGAGCTTCACAATAGTCTTTCTCTAACCGGTTGATGAGGTAGCTCACCCATTTTATTTGCATCCCTTCAACACATTTTCCCATGAGGTTGACGACAAACCCCGTGACCTGTGTTGGCCTATTGTTCCTGACGAGCTTACTGATGATCAAATGGCAAGCAATTCCATCCATTATGGCACGGTCCCAATGGTCCAATGGTGAATGTTCTGGAAATAACTGCGTTTCTAGCCATTCTAACTGTCAGGATGCCTCCAACAATCATATTGCTCCGCCATGGAGAAGTGCCAATCTGCACTATTCTGCTATTCCGATGAGGTGCAGGTTCTGCAAGCTTTCCTTCTGCGAAGTCCTCTCTAGAACCTCTTGCAATTTTTCTAGATTTTCTTTCTTCTTACTGAGCTTTCTTACTGAGCTTTCTATGGATTCCTCTTTCCATTCTTGTTCTTATCTCCTCTTGGCATAGTAACTTCACACTGCTGAGGATCTTTCATATGGTTCGAGGGTAATACTTATTCTCTTACTATTTCTAGAGTAGGTGCTCTACTCTCCTACATGGATAAGTCCTTTAAGCCTTCTTGCGTTCTTTCCACTTCGACAATTAAGTCTCTGGTCCTCAGTTGCTTCGACTTGTCCTTTTGCTCTTCTATTAAGAGCACTATTCTCCTAGCCATGAAATCCCTTAATTCTTGCTTTCTCTATTCTATAGCTTCCTCTTCTTCTTTCCTTCAGATCTGATCTTTCTCAACCCATGTCTTTCCTAGAAAAAGTGCAAAGGGGTCATTGTTCTCAACAAAATTAATGACCTCAAATTCTTCTTCTGTCGATGCTCCATGAGAAATCATAGGTACATAGGTAAGTCTTCCACATAGTGTTATAAACTTTCCTTTAAACAATCCTATTCCTCCCAGTGAAGGAACCATAGCAGGCTTTCCTAAAATTTCCCAAGTACTTTTTGTCATGATATTCACCTATGTTTCTGTATCTAATACATAGTCTATGTCAAAGTATCCTATTCTTGCTTCTATGAACTCTTTCTCTTTTAAGATCTCTAATAAACTGGTGTCTCTGTGATCATTCAATGTTTATTTTATCTGCAATAATATAGCCTCTGATTCTTTTTGGTTTTTTAGCATATTCTTAGTCTCTTGGCCTTCCTCAGGGTTTTCTTATCTCATGTTCATCTTTTCAACTTTAGCAATCATTCTGGGGCAATCCAAAACTTCATGTCCAATAGCTTTACAACAAAGGCAAATAGGACCTTTACCAGGGCATTCCTTAGCAAGATGTTCCGGTCTTCTACAACTATAACAAAGAGTCAATCCTCTCTTTCTCTTAAATGATCCCAAACCTTTCCTATACTATGCACTGGGATCACAGTGATGGACCTACGAAAAATTCTTTCTAGGATCCTGCATCCACTTGTTAGTCCAACAATTATTTCTATGCATAGGAATAACATATCTTTCACTATTTCTATCAGATCTATTCATATCATATCTTCTTTCTTCTAGCTGTGCCCTAGTATTCAGACTAGGACAAAATCTATCAAACATACCTAGATCCATTATTTCGAAGAAAAAATTTCCACTTATATTACCTTTATCAGAGCACAAAGCTTTAAGATCTTACCTCTTTTCTTCAGATATGATTTCTCTCTTTAACACAGAGGTTTACAAGTCAGGTAGAGTACTGCGCACTAGGGAAACAAATGTACAAACTTATATTTATCTTTTCTTCAGTTCCCAACAATCACAGTTTTAGGTCCTGACAATGGAACCATTTGTTGGCACAGGGGTAGACCTAGGGTTCAACACTTCAACAACGCACCAACAAAACCCTAACTACCGGCCCTTTCGGCAACACCTGTGAAGAAAATGAAGTCTCACCTGAGGTAGAGGCAGGGGGAGTTGTAGGACTCATGTGTCTACAACCTAGCTGGGACATAGATCTGTGATCACAATACTTAACAAAGCACTTAGCAGTTATCAATCATTAGTCTTTAACCCTCATTCACATCACAGGTTAAAACCCTAATTACATAACAACACAATACTCAACAAGATCTAACACATCCAAGCACTTAACACATAGAAATAGATCAGATCTAGAATTCATTCACACCACTAAGCATTAAAAATTCATCGAGAATAAATCACTAAGCAAATAAACACATAAACACATGAAAAACATAGCACAAAGAACCATAACACATAATATACATGGTTCACCCCTAGCATGGGGCTATGTCCACCAACTCTTTGTCTTCTTTATTATCTTCTTTTAATCTCCTTACATGCACAAAGCATCAAAACCAACTCCGCATAGGACGGGAGATCTACGCACACCTCATCAGATCCTCCTTCCCCGAGTAGATCTAGGCATAGATCCTTTCTTACAATCACTTGCACTTAGCTCTACAAGTTCTCAACACACTGTATGCACAAAGCATTCACATCTATTTGCACTTAGCACCACATATATCCCCTTACTTACATCGCCTAGCTTTCTATTTATACATTACAAAAGGGCCTAAGCATGGGTAAACCCATGGGACGACATCCCATACCTGTTACATAAACCCTAAACCCAAAAAACCTGCAAAAGGGGGCGAGATTCCACGATCTTCGCTTCACCTGGCGCTCTGTCTTCGACCAGCCTGTCGAAGTCCCAAAATTGGTCAAACATGACCAACATTTCCACAAAACCTAGTCAAGGGGCAACACCCCTTCAAACAAGTGTTGGTCTGAATGCTTTATCCATCCTTCCATTTTTCATCCTATTCCAACCAATTCTTCCAATTGATAAGGAATTTCATAGTTTATCTTGGCAAGCTCTTCCATTTAACAACTTCTTCCACTTATATTTCAACTACAAAGATATTATTTTTCTTCATGATAATAGCTCCATGGTACTAAAATTTATACCTATATATTATCATTTGATTCCTCTTTCTAACACTTTTTGAATCAATACAAACTGAGATTCCAATCTAGAACTCTAATAATTTTAAGTTGGCACACCTTATGAATCCTTGATTTGGTGTATGCTTTAGTGATCAACCTTCCACTTATTACAACATATCCACTTCTAGTATTTTGTTTATTAAAGTTTTATGGATTTACTATGATATTTCCTCTTAAATATCCCACTAATGCCATGCAATCTATACTTTCAAGGGAAATTTATGTTGGAATTATCATAACATGTTTTTTTCCATATTTTAGGAGAGAAAATTTGTACAACCTTTCACTTCATAGATATATTCAAGATGTTAAATTTGGACTTATAATAACCTGATTCATCCCGTTTCTAACGGAAATAGAAATAATTCAATTAGAACTCTCAAGAACCATATATGATCATTATGGTCAAACCCATGCTTTAACCAAGGTTTCAACACTAAGAAAAAATCCAAACTTCTACAAATTATACCATTGAACATGTAGAAAATCAAAATTCAAAATTTTGACCATAAATACCTCAATGTTTCTTCTTTACAACCCCACAAGTTTCATCCAATCCAATACACCACAAAAAAACTAGATATAAATGCTACAATGATTTGTTTGGAAGATAATAAACCAATGATTATCTACTTTGATACCAAATTTTGTGATCCAATTAAATAAACATAATAAGAATATAAATAATAAGTAGTACCACTCAATAATGATAAAAGTGACTGAATAATATTGCCACTTTGAGGGGTAAACCTCTTTTGTAGAATGTGGTGAGTACTATTGAGGGGTCTGAGATCCCTTTAACTCAATAGTAGGAACCAAACCCTCCTTAGAGGCCCAATTATACTCTGCAACGTTTGATGGTGGAATGGTTCTACAGATCTTTCGATCCAGCTAATTTATTGAAGGGATTTACTTAGTGATTGACAAGATATCTTTCTGTGAAAGTTCCTCCTTCAGATTAAACGTTCTCTTTTTGTCTTTTCTTTTATTAGATGAATCTGATAAAATAATATGTGATGGTATAAACCAACTGATAGAGGGGATTCTTAACTACTGAATAAGGCTAAGCTTGGGATAACCCTCGTGCTTAAGCATGCATACAAAGCTATTCACACCTATTGTAAGTCTAGTAATAATACATTAACTTGTTGGTATTTCAACAGTGACTGAGATACAATTATTGAAAGAAAAAACACATGAAATAAGATGAGTGCAAGAAAAATAGTTTCCTTAGCTATACCATCAATCACACATTAACACAATGATTCACTTTTCATCATTGAGAACAAAAGAACTGCTAAAATATTGAAACATATACCTTATCAATATATTCATAAACTCTTACTCATTACAACATCAATTACTGAAATAAAAGTTGGAAATAGTTCCTCCTCCATCCAATCACATAACACCTTTGATGAAAAAACAAAATTTTATCTCTGGTTCTAAACAAAACTTCTCAATTAAGGTTGCTCAGAAATAGTTCTTCACAATTATCAAAAAAGAGGGTCCTTTCCCAAAACCATAGACCCTTTCTAAAAGGTCAATCCCCCTATTTATAAATAATCACTAACTAAAATAGTTGCTACAAGTTTGTGTTAAGTAAAACAAAATATTGCCACGTGGTGCTTGATCTCTCTGTTGTTTGGAAATCATCTCATGGTTACTAGAGTGGATGAATCTTATCGTATTCAGACCACTTGGTGAATAGATCCTCGTATGTGTTAGCATACGATAATATGTGTTGATCCATCAGAGCTACAAGATTTTCCTTCACTTCTACTGCCCATTCTCTATATTTGGTGACATTGGCACTTAACCACTGCAGAACTGATCGAGCCTTGATCAGATGTTCCATAAAATTTTGTATTTGACCCGGTGTCATGATTTCCACCTATGCATTCTCCACTATCCATGCCAAGTCTTGTTCTGCATGTCGTTTGAATATATCATGCAGGTCGACAAAGTCTTCGGGTGAGCCGAACTCTGGGAGGCCAATGTATCTCATCTCCCGCTTGATCTTTTCCCAGCTTCTTTCGCACTTGTACCATCTCTTATGTATTTCTTGCTGAGGTTCCTGAGCCATACTTACTCATTATTCAACTGATTTCTTGATCCAGGTGATGCTACTATCCATTAGCACCCGAATACCATGCTCCTCTACATATCGTCCCTTCTGCACTGTGCTGATGTAGTCAATTCGTTCTACCACTTGGTATTCATTTTAATACCATCTCTCCACATCCTTACATGATGTTAGTGCCATAAGGGTATCTTCTTGATAATTGGCTACACCTGCAGTGAAAAGATGTCTTTCGCTTGTGAACTTTTCATATGCATCTTGGAACTCATTCTTCAGAAACACTGTGGCTTGCGTTGAGTCTTGGAAATATTTTTCCAAATAGCACAGATGGTCTAGATCCTTCAGTGAAACAACCAATTCCTTTTCATATCATTTTTCTCGATCCAACGTGGCATCTATGATAGCCATCCCTGCATCGATGAGATTGGAAGTCTTCGCGTGTTATGTGCTGAGCAACTTCTCCTCTGTGGTGATGAGAATCGAGCTATCTGGTGTGAGTCTTATTGTCTTGGTGGTCCTCTTCATTATGTATTTCCTCTTCCTATCATAAGCGATCTCCTGTATATCGATGACCTCATCAATGAGCTCAGGGATTTGTTGTTCTCCCTAGGTCAGAGTGTTTCCCAAGATTCCTGTTGTATGTATTTGTTCTAGGACTAGTTATTGTACTTATTTCATATGTCCTGATGGATCATCCTCTGTTTGGTGACCATCGACTGGTGAGGTATCGACCAAAATTCAAGATTCAGTGCTAGGCTCAGTAATTACTTGGTGATCGACTGTCAAGATGTCGATCTTTGGCTATTGCAATTCCTATTTTTTTCCACTTGAACCTAGCTCATCTCTGGAGCTGTCTTTCAGGGTCCCCAACAGGTCGAGAAACTCAATGTCTAAGACACTTTCGGCCTTATGGTCGCCCTGTTGAGGGTTTGGAACTCAGTCATTGAGACTTGGAGCAGATGTTACCCTAGGTTCTTTCTCCTCTATAATTGGTATTAGAGTTACAAGTGAGACCTCCGAACTCTCTTCATCATCATAGATGGTTATTAGATCAAATAGGGGATTAGGCACACCTGTTTCCCTTGGTGTTCTTGGAATCTCATACTGGGTTGGAATAGTCACCAGTGATCTAGCCTATGGTGATGGAACTCTAGGGTTTTCCAGACTAGTGGTTTCCTCCAGTTGTATTGACTATGATCCATATATCTCTTCTCTAATTTTCATTGGGTCAGATGGGGTGATCCTGGTCATTTCTACTAGTTGAGGATCATTCTCTAGATGGCCGATGATTCTTTGGGCTCCTTCTAGTAACAACAACCCCCTCCTTTGTGCCTCTGTGGCTTCTCCTGCTCTGTTTTCTTCTCTAACCCCGAGAGCTTGTTGAATCGCCTGTTCTATTGTTTCAACATGCTCATCCCTACTCATATCTTTGAACCTAGTCATGTTTGGGTTAGATTTTATCTGTAATACCTCCTCCCAATCTTGAGCACATTCTGTAAAAATCTCATCTTCAAAGTTGTCATGTGCATATTTCCAACAGGAAGAGACTTGTGACACATTTTGGAGAACTAGGATTTTAGGGTCATGCTTGCAAAACCCACCTGTCGGGAACCTATATTCCAGCTGACTCAAACCCTCTTATTTATCTTGAGCAATTTACTTCACTATACAAAACCCTACATAGAAACCGTAGGGTATGAATGCTCATTTCTTTTCCTTAACCAGAGTGGCATAATAACCCTGTAGGATAGTCTGGTAACAAATTTCTCCTACAATGAGACGGTATGGGACATGAGAAGGGAGAAAATGTGGTTCTATGGTGGCCTCGAACACCCAAATATAGGTTGTGGTTTCATCTAGGTACCAGTGGCCCACTTTTGAAATAATTTTCTTGGCTACTACAAACAACCTTGGGCATTCCTTTTTAAATATAATGAAATATATCTGAGCAATGAATTCATCGAAAATAAGAGCATAAGACTTCTTGTACCTGTTTTCCCATAGGATGTTGAAGTAGACATGTACATGCAGCTTTGCGACGTACCAACTCATATTCATAGTAGCGAATACATTCCTTGTGCAGATTACATCTAGCAGATACGAGGCCATGTGAAAAGAAAGCACTTCTCCCTCCTTTGGTGACTGGGCCTACAGTATACTGGTGCTTAATTGCTTGGAGATAATTTCTCCCTAGTTGAAACTACTCCCCAAAATAGCCACAGTGTATGCCAGGGGCATCCATGCCTCTGAGAACTTTGTGTAATCCTTTTCCCAGTATAACTGACAAATTAAAGCCATTAAGTAGATATATGGCTTCCTCAGATTTATTGTCCCGTACCAGCCGTTACTCCAGTTTGTAAAGTTCTCATCGTCCTCCCACCAGGAGGCCATTAATCGACTGGTGTCATGGAATTCATAGAACTTCACCACAAATTCTGTGTTCAACCGCTCCTCCAGGTCCCTAATTTTGTAGTACTTCTTGACCTCTGTTGAGAGAAAAACTCTGACACATCCACCATTCTCATCATTTATTTAGCACTTCTGCATGTCTGTGTGATCGATTATCCAACTCAAAGTCTCAATGCAAGGAAATAATGGAGTTATGTAGGATACCATATGCAAGTATGACCGCTGAATATTCGGGAAAACTTGGTCATCGAGTGCCCTTACATTCAGGTCGCCGTGTGGGATAAACTCCAGGTAATCTTCCCGGTTGATTCTATTGAATAAATCTCCCCACTATGGGAGCATTATTTTTGATCCAGTGGTTGCTTCTGTATTGCCAAAAGCAGGGGGATGAACAAATGCCTTCTTCTTCGATGTCTTGATGACCGACTTCACTTTGGGAGAAAAATCCAACTGCCTTGTTGTGCCGGTAGAATATCCTTCACCAATCTCTGCTTCCTTTAACTTCAGTGCCCTTGGCGAGCGTCTGGTCATTGGCTTCCTTGGATTCATTTTCCCTATAGATAGAAAAACATTAGACACCATGTTGCATATAGGATGCTGATACATAAAAATTATGACCGTCGAACTGATACAAATTAACACATACCTCTTCTTCACACTAGCTTAACCTGGTTATCTGAAAGTCTGAGAATCAAATGCAACTCTTGAGACACTCTCTTTGCTTCTTTGACTTCTATGGAAATGGGAAACTTGTGTGCAAAATGGAGGTGTTAGAATCTGTGTTAGTGATTTAAGCAAAGATGATACTTACCTTGTCGCATCATTTATTCAATTTGGAGTGTGAGTGCGGTTCTACAAAATCTTCCACCAGATCCTCATTATGTTCAAAATTAAATGAAGTCGTGGGTTGGAGACATGTGCACGAGCTATAATGTGGTTAATTGACAATTTAAAATTCCCATTGTTCAATCGATGCACGGGGTAGCAACATATGTGGAGAGAAAAATTAACTGGCCTATTAAATGGTAGAATCCGATCGTATTTTGTGCTGAAAATGTCCCATCATTCCGCTAACTTAATGGGTGGATCGAGAGTTGGGGATTTTTTTTAGACAATTTTCGTTGATATCCCTCGGAAAAACTTCGAAGATGACCCATTTTTCCATACAACGCTGATGTGGAAATGATGACTTTGAAGTGTGACTAGGACACGGGGAAACCTAAGGTGACTCGGGATGAAACTAGGCCGTATGAAATGCCTACGCAACAAAGACACGTGGCGCTTGAAATTGGCATCTTCGTTTAATCATGTAATTCAAAATCAAGGACTTTCATTAGCTAAGAATTTTATCAACAAGTCCTACCCTGTCAATACCGAAAATGCATTGGGGGTCGACGATCGATGATAAGTTTAAACAAGTGTTTTCAGATTACCCTCTTCAAAAATTTCCAATGTCGGAAATGCATCGGGGATCGATGATTGACGATGTGTCAATGCGGAAATTTTCCATGATTAAATTATTTGAGAATTCACCGAACCTGATCAAATGCATCAGTATTCAGATATCAGAGGTTCAAAAAGGCCTATGCCAATGTTTATCCCTTCTTGTATTTCCCCAATGCCGATGGGAAATCGACCACCTCCGGAAACTTCTTTGCGAACAAATAACACAAATATACTCTGCTTTTTACCGATGTCAATGATACATCGTCGATCGATGATTATTGTTATTATGTGGTCATTTTACTTGTTTAGATTTTTATCGAAGCCAGACATAAGCGCATGGGTTACAATATTAGCTGCAGATTCTTAGTTAAAATGCCAAGTTCTTTTTAGGCATAGATGTTTCACTTTGACAGGTTCAAACAAATCCAATTTGATTGATGAAGAGACATGAAAATGAAATTAGCGATCCCTCCATATTGGACTCAATTCAGAAAACAAAACAAAAGAAAACAAAATTTCATAAAATATTTTAGGGTGTGTTGAGCGCTCGACAAGTACCTGCACAAGATATCTAGCTGGTAGAAGAATGAACACAACTTGCAAAAGTGAGAAGACGAGAGAAAGATTGGAGAGAAAAGAATATAATTATATTAGCCAAATGAATGAATGAAAATTTACACATGATATACTCTGTATGAATCAACTAATGTGCACTAGAAGAGAAGCCAATGCACCATAGTGGTGGTCTAGAGAGATCTGGACACACACACATGCAGTTACCATAGTTAACTGTCACCTAGTCCTAGTTAACTAATCATGTAGTCTTCAATTAATTGAGTCACATGTGTGGAAGTGAGAGAAACACATACAAATGATGGTGATAAAACTGAGGTTTCCATGCATGAGTGACTTCCACTAGTATAACTAAGTGTATATGACTCTAAACTGAAGAGAATATTATTCTATAATTTAGGAGAGGTTCCTAAAAAATAAGAGACCCTCAATAATGACTAATAAACATAGGAAAATAAGAAAAAATATCCTAGGTGTGTGTAATATCTCCAACACCCCCCTTGAACACTACTATGGGGTAATGAAGAATGGGTCCTAACAACAAAGGCCATGTTACGTATCCATGAACAATTCAACTAGTGAACACTGAAATAAAGTGAGGAAAAGAGGGAAAAGCCCATAGGAAAACCCCCCCTCAAGGTACAATGCATCAAAATAAGAGAAGAAAATTGCTAAGCAACTGTGTCATTCACTCCAAGATGATTATGAAAATAGTGAAACTTCTTCTTAGTGAAGGTCTTGGTGATGATGTCAACAATATGTTTAGAGGAAGGATAGAAATACAGGTTGATGATCCTCTCGTGGAGTAGATCTATGATGTAGTGGGTATGGATCTCGATATTCTTTTTCCACTGTTGCTGCACTGGGTATTTGTAAAACTTGAGAGTACTCTGGTTGTCACTCCAAATGAAAGTCGGTCTGTGGAATTGGATGCCCAACTCTGTAAGGAAGTTTTGTAGCCACAATTCCTAGATGTTGATATTAACTATTCCTATGTACTTGACCTTAGTTGAAGATAGATAAATAAAATACTGCTTCTTGCTCGACCAACAGATAGGCCCTAAACCCAAACTGAGAGTGTATCTGGATGTGAACTTGCGATCAATGTTTCCACCTTCTCAATCAGAATCTTTGAATCCTATGAGATCCAATGAAGAGTTTGATGCATATTGAATCCCATAGCTGATGGTGCCCTGAACGTACCAAAGGATACACTTTGCATCCTTCTAGTGTAACTCATGAAACTCATGCATGTACTTGAAGACTTCTCCCACTACATATATTAGGTCTAGTCAGGTGTGGGAGAGACACAACAAACTCCCCATGAGTTGTCTGTAGAGAGTGTTTTCAACCATTGGAGTGTCCCCACCATCCTCAAGTCTTACCCCATATAGGAAGGGTGTAGAGGAAAACTTGCAGTCTATCATGTGAAATATCTCCATGAGATCCCGAACATACTTGGATTGAGATAGCTTGATGCTTGAAGCATCCCGACTAATCTATAGAACAAGGAAGTAATGGAGTGGATCCATTTCCATCATAAAAAACCTATCATACAAAATCCTCTTCACCACAACAATCGATGAATTAGAGCAACCAATGATGAAAAGATCATCCACATAAAGAACTAGAATCAAAAGTGAACCAATATTCTTAAGCATGTAGACATTTGGATCAGATTTGCATCTCACAAAATTATGGAACAACAAGTAGGATTCCATCTTGTCGTACCATTCTCTCGGTGCCTGCTTGAGGCCATTAAGAGACATATTGAGGCTGCAAACCAAAGATGAATCCTATATGAATCTAGGTGGTTGCTCCATGTCAATCTCCTCTGAGAGATCTCCGTGAAGAAATGCATTCTTCACATCCATCTAATGGACTTCCCATCCTCTGGTTTCTACAATAGCAAGGGACAAACAAATGGAGTCCATCTTCAAGGGGGAAACTTCGAGGGGAAAACCTCCTTTTACAATATATCCACTTCAGAATAAAATATGAGATGAGATCAAATGATCTTAAGACTAGTTCTCCTTGGTATATATATAGGAGAAAAATGACAGAATTATAAGGAAAGGGTGCGATGAAGGGGTTCAAAGCCTACATACAAATATAACACAAGAAATGTAATAATTCAAAAGGGGATTAATAAGGGGTTTTATACATAACATGGGCTTTGTATGGGGCTCTATCTAGGGCTTAACATACAATTTACAAATCCATTGAAATTTAGGCCTTTGCATGCATGGAACATTATTAATTTGGGGAAATTCACCATAGTAGCTACATTTTTGACATTCCCAACAATTTCCACGATTTTTGTTTAATAAAAAATTTATCAAACACTTTTTAAGCACTCTCCAAAAAATTCCCTCTACAAATTTCTAGTTTATGTTTGGATGTTTGGCCCATGTAACCTGAGTGTTGTAATCACACTCTTATACCAATTTGTAATGTACCTAACCACCCTTGTGCCCATTGGGATGGTGAGGCATTAGAAAAATTCTTCAATTTTTCCACTCAATTCATATTTAATAACCAACTCTGATACCATAATTAAATTATGCCATGTAATATGATACAAATACATAGAAAAATGACATACAAAATTATGAATTACTTATAATAACATATGTCCTAACTGTAAATGAAAATCATTCATGAAATATAAAAACAAATTAAGCATATAAATATACAAAACAATATTATATCATAGAATCCATAACACTTATCTTTATCAAAATGAATCACCCACTGGTTACATAAGAGGGACGTTCCTCCTAGCCATAGGAACCATTGCAATAGTTATTTCTACAATAGGACACCCTTGAGATGGGGCTATGAATCCACAAGCACAACTGAGATCCCATGGATAGCTGCAGTTCCCTCACTAAGCCCAATACCCAAAGTGAGATGGTATTCTCACTCTCACAATCATCCCAACTCACCAAATCTCTTTCCTCTTAATCTTGCACAACCCATGGAAGTGGACCCCCTTCTCTACAATGTAGTCCCTCATGCTATCTCACCTATTTCCTCAGATCCAATACAAATTAGCTAGGAAATATATTTGTTGGGAGTTACATATAGGCACTAATATCCTAATTCTCAGTCTGGATTTTACAACCAAAATATAATCCTTTTATTACAAGGTTAAATAGTAAGATGCTCCCTCCAAATTTGAATTCGAATGAGGTAGAATGTATGTACAAGTCCACTAAATCCAAGGTTATATTTTCATGTTCCCATATTTCCACTTGGCACTCAAATAATTCCACCTAACTACCTTGGCACACATCCCAAGGTTTATTTGTCCTTTTACATAAGCTAATCTAGGGTACTTTGGGTTACAACAAAATATTATTATTTCCAATATTTGGCCCCTTTGGCCCCCCTTATCCCCTCTTACATTTCTTTCTCGTGGAGTCATAGCCCCCCATGTTCACATCCCTCTCGTATCACAACCAATGATACATTTTATTAATAATTTCTATGTACATATTTACATAATTGGAACTTAGACATATTGTTTGATTTTCATCATTGATCATATATATACAATTACATTACATTTCAAGGATTAAAAATGGGGTGTTACATTGATACTGATAAAATGTGAATGAATATAAATGCCACTTCAAGGGGGAAGCCTTATTCACACCTTATGTTTAAAAATAAATCTTGATGACCCCTAAAACTCAATCTCTTTCATATATATATATATATATATATATATATATATATATATATATATATATAGAGAGAGAGAGAGAGAGAGAGAGAGAGAGAGAGAGAGAGAGAGAGAGAGAGA
>ML776553.1:3854645-3870956 GCA_009831015.1 Picea engelmannii | reverse complement strand
ATATATATATATATATATATATATATATATATATATTGTTGGAAAATTGGTTGTCATTGATGTCAACCCTAGAAGAAGTCCAGAAGCCTCTAGAAGTGATGGGTGTATTTGAATAAGTCTCCAAATTGGTCCCCTTATGGAATATCTTTAAGCATGGCCCTCATAGGAAGATTCTTTGAAGAAGTGGTTAAGAAGCCCTAGAAATATGGCTAAGTGGTTAAGAATCCCCAGAGGTGTGGTCATGAATCCCACAGTTGATTGGAGAAAAAGAGTATGAAGGACATTTAAATTGAATACAAACCCTCCATGTGGTTTCTCACGGTTGAGAAGTTATTCCCTCTTAAAGATGAAAGCCCCAAAGTATGGTCAAATAAGTTACAAGTTGGCCCTAAAGTCAAGTAAAGGAGGTACTTGTAAAAGTATAAATACAAATTAATAACCTCTCAATTTCATCATTCAATCTTGTGATATCTTAGAAAAATCTTGGCAGTGAATTTCAGAGGGAATATGAAGTGAAGAAGGGAGAAATTGTAAGGAAAGATGAAGTCTTGTGATGATGTGTTCTAAGATATGTTTTTTAAAGGTTATCTTGCCATTTTCGCTATAACTATTTTTATATAATGATTCAAATAGAAAAAAATGTAGGTTGTCGAGAAGACATATCAAGGTACATGTGGTACAAATTTCATATTCTAGGTTATTATACGTTTGGAGATACACTCTGTGGAAGATACGGTTTTTGACTAGTCCTATAATTAGTATCAAACATGTGTTTTGGGTAAAACAATCATAAATTTTTCATAGAGGATCAAAATTCTATGAGACAAATTGCATTGAAAAGAGTATAGTATTTAGTATTTTTTGTGTGAGTTTCAGAATCATATATCAAATATTGAGAATGTGGCATACTGTACAAGTGCGCTCTCCAGAATAGGCCAAAATTCAGGAAGGTTTGCCATTTTTGTTATATCTCTTTTTCAATGACGTATCACGAAGTTAAAATTGGAGGAATTTAAGAGAAGATATCAAATATGATTGGTACAAGTTTCAGACATTGATTCATTACAGGTACAAATTTATACTCATTGGAAGTCAGAGTTTGTGACTAATCCAGAAACTAGTCCCAAACAAGTGTTCGAGATAAATTTAAGAAGTGATTTTGGGGTTTTTATTTGGACCCATGTGTACCTAGGATATTTATGTGGACCCTATTTCTATGTGGATCCTATTTGATGATGCTGAAGTTGAGGAAGGTCTGACAGTATGAGATCTTATTCTTAAGGTTTTTACAGATCTTATGGCACCCCATGTGGTTCCTCACGGTTGAGAAGTTATGCCATCTTAAATATGAAAGCCCCAAAGTATGGTCAAAGAAGTTACAAGTTGGCCCTAAAGTCAAGTAAAGGAGGTACTTGGAAAAGTATAAATGAACATTAATAAAATCTCATTTTCATCATTCAATCTTGTGATCTCTTAGCACAATCTTGGCAACAAATTGTAGAGGGAATATGAAGTGAAGAAGGGAAAAGTTCTAAGGGAAGATGAAGTCTTGTGATGATGTGTTCTAAGGTATGTTTTTTAAAGGTTATCTTGCTATTTTAGGTATAACTATTTATATTTAATGATTCATATATAAAGCTTGGAGGATGTTGATAAGACATATCAAGGTACATATGGTACAAATTTCAGCTTCTAGGTCATTATACGTTTGGAGATACACTCTGTGGAAGATAGGGTTTTTGACTAGTTCTATACCTAGAATCAAATATGTGTTCCAGGTAAAACAATCATAACTTATTCATAGAGGATCCAAATTATATGAGACAAATTGAATTGAAAAGAGTACAATATTTATTATGTTTTGTGTGAGTTTCAGAATCATATATCAAATATTGAGCGTGTGGCATGCTGTACAAGTGCGATCTCCATAATAGGCTAGAATTCAGGAAGGTCTACCATTTTTGCTATATCTCTTTTTCAATGACATATCAAGGAGTGAAACTTGGAGGAATTTAAGAGAATATATCAAAGATGATTGGTACAAGTTTCATACCTTGATTTATTACAGGTACAGATTTATACTTGTTGGAAGTTAGAGTTTGGGACTAATCCAAAAACCAGTACCAACCAAGTGTTCAAGATAAATTTAAGAAGTGATTTTGGGGTTTATATGTGGACCCATATGGATCTAGGATATTTATGTGGAACCAATTTCTATGTGGACCCTGTTTGATGATGCTCAAGTTGAGGAAGGTCTGATGGTATGAGATCTTATGCCCCATGTTTTTACAGATCTTATGGCACACCATGTGGTTCCTCATGGTTCCTCACAATTGAGAAGTTATGCCCTCTTAAAGATGAAAGCCCAAAAGTATGGTCAAAGAAGTTAAAAGTTGGCCCTAAAGTCAAATAAAGGAGGTACTTGGAAAAGTATACATACACATTAATAACTTCTCATTTTCATCATTCAATCTTGTGATATCTTAGCACAATATTGGCAGAAAATTTCAGAGGGAATATGAAGTGAAGAAAGGCAAAATTCTAAGGGAAGATGAAGTCTTATGATGATGTGTTCTAAGGTATATTTTTAAAGGTTATCTTGCCATTTTCACTATAACTATTTTTATATAATGATTCAAATAGAAAAAATTGTAGGTTGTCGGGAAGACATATCAAGGTACACGTGGTACAAATTTCAGATTCTAGGTCATTATATGTTTGGAGATACACTCCATGGAAGATAGGATTTTTGACTAGTCCTATAACTAGTATCAAACAAGTTTTCTGGGTAAAACAATCATAAATTATTCATAGAGGATCCAAATTCTATGAGATAAATTGCATTGAAAAGAGTACAATCTTTAGTATGTTTTTTGTGATTTTCAGAATCAAATATCAAATATTGAGCATGTGGTATGTTGGACAAGTGCACTCTCCAGAATATGCCAGAATTCATGAAGGTCTGCCATTTTTTCTATATCTCTTTTTCAATGACGTATCAAGGAGTGAAACTTGGAGTAATTTAAGAGAAGATATCAAAGATGATTGGTACAATTTTCAGACCTTGATTCATTACAGGCACGAAGTTATACTTGTTGGAAGTTAGAGTTTGTGACTAATCCATAAACTAGTCCCAAACAAGTGTTTGAGATAAATTTAAGAAGTGATTTTGGGGTTTATATGTGGACCCTGTTTGATGATGCTAAAGTTGAGGAAGGTTTGATGGTCTGGGATCGTATGCTCCATGTTTTTATAGAATGAAAGGTGTGTTTTCTATATGCTTTTAATGTATTTCATGAATGGTTTGACACATATTTGAGGTATATATTGGATGTTATGGTATATGATTCGAGGCATATCATGGATGGTTTGACACATGTTTGAGGCATATCTTGGCACATGGTTTGATGCATATCATGGTGATTTTTGATCACATGATTTGGAGGATATTATTAGAATATGTTATTGGGGTTGTATCATCTTTGATGATGATGATGTTTCTGTATCAGTGACAATGACAATGACAAATACAATGACAGTGACAGTGACAATGACAAAGACAATGACAATGACAGAGATAGTGATAGTGGCAATGACATGTTGAGTCTCTCATTTATATTTCTGGGAGGTTGGGTGGTGCTTAGGAAGATTGGTGTCTTTAGATGACAAGTTGGTGATTGCAGGGGAGTTGCATCTTCCTTTGAGTTGGTGCTCATAAAACTAGAGGGTTGGAGCCTCCTTCTAGTTGGATATAGATAATATAGAGAGTCATAGCTTCCTTCAAGTTGGAGCCTATAAACTAGGGGGTTGGATCCTCCTTCCAGTTGGAGATGGAGAATTTGGAGAGTTGTAGCTTCCTTTAGGTTGGAGCCTATAAACAGGGGGTTGGTGCCTCCTTCCAGTTGGTACTAGAGAATCTTGGAAGTTGGTTCTTCCAATGAGTGTAATTATTGACATGATATAAGAAAATAGTTCCGTGGTTTTATCCCATTTGGGTTTCCACGTAAAATTCTTATGTATTGTTTATTTGTGGTTATATGTTTATGATATATTGAATGCAATCATAAAGTGATAAATTTTTGATAACTTAATGTTTACATGTTTTGGTTGAAAATGGTAAAAAGTGATCAATACTGATTCACCCCCCCAAATCCGTATTGGTGAATATTCCAACATTTGGTATCAGATCAGGTCCTTCAGAAACAATCTAACCACTAGAAGGTAGATCATGGGTTGTACTAATAATGGGATGCTAGTGTTTGATGGTCATTATTATGAGATATGGAGCTCAATAATGAGAGTAGTTTTACATACACAAGGTTTGAAATTTGGAAATAAGTTGTTTTAGGATACACTGCTCCAAAGAAACCACCAAAGATTGCAACCCAAAAGGAATTAAAAAGGAACAACAAAATAGAAATGGATGCCATCCTGGATAGATTAATTGATCTAGTAAAATTCAAAGTGCGAGAAAGTTTATCAACAAAATAGATTTAGGATAAGCTACATAATCTCTACTATGAGACCACATAGCCAAAGCATGTTGATCAAGATAAAGAAGATGATGAGATAGAATGAGAATAAAGTAGATTTTCATGTCAGATAGATCCAAACGAAATTGGAAGTATGGCAGATCATGAAGAAAAATTCTTGTATTCACTACAAAGAATGAGAAAATAACTTGAAAAGGAAGAAGAAGATGTTTCTTACTTAAAAATAAAGTTAAATGAAGCAGAACAAAAAGAAGATATTTTGACAAGTCATATCAAGGAAATATTCGAGGACTTAACAAGCTTGAAGCATAATTTAGTCAACAAGAAAGAAGACTTGAAGAAGAAATCCTCTCCTTGAAAACCCAACTTGAAGAAGCAAAGAGAACGAAAGAAGTAATGAATAACCAGATGATGAAGAAAGAAGAAGATTGTGAGAAGATTGAAGAAGAAGTTTTCACATTAAGGGTTGAAGTTAACAACCTCAACAATAACTTGACAAACTCTCAAGTACTAGAAGACATTCTCAGTTGTCAAAGGTCACCATTCGATAAAGAAGATTTTGGATACATTGGTGAGGCATCGTGCAAATAATATGGAAATGCCAATCACAACAAGAGTATTGAAGAAATATAAAACTCCACATCACCAGTAAATAAATTTGAAGAGAATTTTTCGAGGTTGTCGAAAAGGAAGAATGAAGAGAAGGATAAGAATTATGTAGACATTCTCAAAGGAAGGGATCATGGTCAACAAGAGTCAAGAATGAATGAATGAAGAAAACATTTTTTTCCAAAAATAATTTCTAACTCTAGGCATCAAACAAGCTTCATTCATTGTGAAGGAAACTAAAAAAAGAAGATCATGATCAGCTAAGGCATGAATTCAGAAGGACTACATCACAAAGAAGAAAATTCACTCCCAGGTATCAAAGTTTCTTTTCTGGTTATTGTTTTACTTGTAATAACTTTGGACATAAAGTTTTAGATTGCAGAGGGTATGGAAGAAATGTTCAAGAAATAAATGTTTATGTGGCTCCCCACAATATTGAATGTTACAAATGGCACAACCATGGAAACATAACCTGTGATTTTAGAAGCATGATGGAGTCTTCCATGAAGGAAAACACTGATATCGGGTACACGAAGGTTTGGAGAAGAAAACAAAAACAAGAAGAGCAAGTGAATGAAGAACTCCCAGAGATCATACTCACATGATTTGAAAAAGTGCAAGATCATGATGAATCTACAAGTAAAGAGGAAGATGTCATAATTCATAAGGAATATGCAATGATCAATTACAATAGATTCAAGGAATCTCTCAGAACATTGAAGTGGCAAATTAATCAACATTGTGTGCACTTGAGTAATAGAGTCATGGATATTTTTGTGACATATGGACATAGATGAATTCATGAGATATTTGACACATCTATAAGACAATACTTGACATGAAATAGAGAATATACATTACAATGAACGAAATCATGAACTCAAGAGAAATTGCAAAAAGACTTGTTGACGTTGTAATCAAGAGGAATGTTTAGTAAGACATATGACTCATAAAATAAGCATATTGACAGGTGGAACCAACCAATCATAGGAATGCAGGTTGTGAGAGGAACGATAAGAAAGGGGGGATAAACCATCATGAGGATTTATACTGTCAAGGGAAAATTGTCGAATGATTATTACATTGATGTCGACTTAGTGAAGACATGACAAGTGATGAAGGAAAATTGACTTGAACAATTTTTAATATACGTCAGTGGATCATAATAACATGAAGTACCAATGGAAAATAGTCCCTGAAAGAGAGAAAAGGAAGCATATACATGAATCTGCACATTGATATACACAACATCGTGCAAAAAATATAGAGGAGAGAAATTGTCGGGAGGAGTTACCCTTTGTCATTGATGTCAAAGGGAGAGAGAAATATGAGGAGAGAAAGACCAAAAGTATGAAGACAAGGGGAGTACATGAAGACATGGGGATAAATGGTCATAGGGGGAGTATGAGTGTTTCCATCAATGGAAAAGAGGGATATTTTTGGAAAATTGGTTGTCATTGATGTCAACCCTAGAAGAAGTCTAGAAGCCTCTAGAAGTGATGGGTGTATTTGAAGAAGTCTCCAAAGTGGTCCCCTTATGGTGTATATTTAAGCATGGCCCTCATGGGAAGATGCTTTGAAGAAGTATACAAGAAGACCTATAATTATGGATAAGTGGTTGAGAAGCCCCAAAGTTTACAAGAATCCCTGGAAATATGGCTAAGTGGTTAAAAAGCCCCAAAGGCATGGTCATGAATCCTATAATTGATTGGAGAAAAAAAGTATGAAGGAACTTGTAATTGCATACAAAAACTCCATAGATTGATAGTACTCATCAATCCATTTCCAATGGTAGTTGACACACCACTTGGTTCCTCACGGTTGAGAAGTTATGCCCTCTCAAAGATGAAAGCTTCCAAGTATGGTCAAAGAAGTTACAAGTTGGCCCTAAAGTCAAGTAAAGGAGGTACTTGGAAAAGTATAAATACACATTAATAACCTCTCATTTTAATCATTAAATATTTTTATCTCTTAGAAAAATATTGGAAGTAAATTTTAGAGGGAATATGAAGTGAAGAAGGGAGAAATTATAAGGGAAGATGAAGTCTTGTGATGATGTGTTCTAAGGTACATTTTTTAAAGGTCATCTTTCCATTTTAGCCATAATTTTTTTTCTAGAATGATTTAGATAAAGAAAAATAGAGGTTGTTTAGAAGACATATTAAGGTACCCGTGCTACAAATTTTAGCTTCTGTTTCATTATACTTTTGTAGATACACTCTATGGAATATTGGGCTTTGAACTAGTCCTGTAGCTAGTCTCAAATAGGTGTTCCGGGTAAAATAGTCATAACTTATTCATAGATGATAAAAATTATTTGAGAACAATTGAATTCAAAAGAGTGTAGTATTTGGTATTTTTTGTGTGAGTTTCAGAATCATATATCAAATATTGAGCATGTGGCATGCTTCACAAGTGCACTCTCCAAAATAGGCCAGAATTCAAGAAGGTCTGCCATTTTTTCTATATCTATTTTTGAGTGACGTATCAAAGAGATAAAATCGGAGGAATTTCATAGAAGATATAAAATAATATCCAGTACAAGTTTCATACCTTGATCCATTACAGGTACAAAGTTATATTTGTTGGAAGTTAGGGTTTGTGACTAATCCAGAAACTAGTCCCAAATAGGTGCTCGAGATAAATTTAAGAAGTGATGTTGGGGTTTATATGTGAACCCATGTAGACCTAGGATATTTATGTGGATCCAATTTCTATGTGGACAAATTTTTATGATGTTGAAGTTGAGGAAGGTCTAATGGTCTGAGATCTTATGCTCCAGGTTTTTATAGAATGAAAGGTATGTTTTCTATATGTTTTTGAGGTATGTCATGAATGTTTTGGAACATGTTTGAGGCATATATTTGATGTTATGGTATATGATTTGAGGCATATAATGGAAGGTTTGGAACATGTTTTAGGCATATATTGGCACATGGTTTGATGCATATCATGGTGATTTTGATCACATGATTTGGAGGATATTCTTGGAATAAGTTATTGGGGTTGTATAATCTTTGATGATGACAATGTATCTATATTAGTGACAATGACAATGAAAACTAAAAATAAAGTGACAATTATAGTGATAGTGACAGAGACAACGACGGTGACATTGATAGTGATAGAGACCGTGACAGTGACATGTTGAATCTCTCATTTATATTTATGGGAGGTTGGGTGGAGCACGAGAATATTGGTGTCTTCAGATAGCAGGTTGGTTCTCGTAGGGGAGTTGTATATTCCTTTGATTTTTTCCTCATAAAAATAGGGGATTGGAGCCTCCTTCCAGTTGGAGATGGAGAATCTATGGAGTCATATCTTCCTTCAGGTTGGAGCCTGTAAACTAGGGGGTTGGAGCCTCCTTCCAGTTGGAGTTGGAGAATTTGGGGAGTTGTAGCTTCCTTTAGGTTGGAGACTATAAACATGGGGTTGGTGCTAGATAATCTTGGAAGTTGGTGCTTCTTATGATTGTAATTGTTGACATGATATAAGAAAAATGTTCTATAGTTTTCTCCCATTTGGGTTTCCACGTAAATTTATTGTGTACTGTGTATATGTGATTATATGTTTATGATATCCTGAATGAAATAATAAAGTGATAAATTGTTGATAACTTAATGTTTACATGTTGTTGTTGAAAATGGTAAAATGTTATCAATAATGATTCACCCCCCCCTCTCAGTCTTGGTAAATATTCCAACACACACACACACACACATATATAGGCTACAATTACAATTAATGAGCCTAACACTAATTAAAAAAATAACATAACAATTGAAATGTAATGTGTTAGCTCCCAAAATGAATCAGTCACTATGGTTTCATTTTGTGGTTGATAGCATGGTTATTGGTAGTTTTCTCCATTTTGTTTTAAGTTCTTATAGTGGCAAAACTTAGGTTTTTAATTCATATTTTAGAAATAAGACGATCCATAAAGGTCTTTTCTTTAAAATTTCACGAAAAGGCTTTCAACAGCTAACGCGTGTTTCAAAGTTGATGATTAGCTGGTGAAAGCGACAATTTTCAATAGTTAAGGAGCATTCCCCCATGGACCGTTAGCTGGTGAAAGCGCGAAATACGTGTGTTTTCTCCACATTTTCAAAAATCAAAAGATGACATGCTCAGCACACGTCACGTAATCATTATAAGGTGTTGGTGAAAGCAGATAATGATGAAGATTCAATTTTGCACGTCTAAATCGGATTTCAAAGCGGATCATGCTCAAAAATGCATGCTTCACGAGATAATGGCGTTGGAGATGGCGAATTCAAATCCATCATCACAGGTAAAGGAGTGGTACAAATCGGCTGGTGACATCAAATCGACGCATCATATCCCCAACACGCATCATCCATAGGCATATGATATGTTTTCATTTTTGAAAGACAACGCCGAGGGTTTTCACCAGCGCCAAACCTCGACTCAAGCAACAAATTACAGTGTTTTCGTGTGCAAAATTGTCTGGGTTTTTGAATTGTAGATGGCAAAGAGATGAAGTGGTTCATTATTAAGGAAATAATTAGACAGTATTTCCTTTCTACAGGCGCATCTAGAGGTGCAAAAACACTTCTCAGACGCAGGCTGCATGGGATATGTTGAGAAATTACAGAACGACTGTCACCAAACCAAAGCTGAAGTGTTTGCTAAATCATATGATGGGAATAAAGCCTGTGTCGGGTCTTTATAAATCATCGTGGATGAAGCCGCCATTGCTGCAGTGACCAATTTACCTAGATCAGGCCAGAGTTCGTTCAAAACAACAACAACCAAGAACCTAAATTTCAAAGCATATCTTAAGGAAGAATTCAGAAATGATGCATGGAAGAAAAGCATGCAAGTTTCTCATTTGGAGGATGAGTGGTAGGATTTTTTCAAGGGCATCCAACTCTACATAACCTCAGAAGGCAGGTATGAAAAGCTGATGCTATACCATTTCAAGATCTTAGACCATTTTACAGGGAAAACTCTCCTAAATTTACCTTTCTTCTTGCACAAAATCTTAACTAAGGTCTGTAAAAAGATTAGAGATGAACCTCTAAGTATGAAAAACACTCTTTTTCACTTTGGCCTAATCAAATTGATAATCCTGGAGGAGATAAGACAAAAAGGAAGGACTTGGCAACATTTTCTTTTTTGGGAGGGCTTTGAAACTCAAACTCAGCCCATGAATGAGCAGAAGAGGGCTGGAAAAAGGCAACTAACCCCTCAAAGAAGCTCGAGGAAGAGGAGAACTCTTCTAGGACCACCAGAAGATAGGATCTCTGGTATAGGGTCTCACAGGTTAAAGAAAAAATTGGATTTTGAAACTACTACAGAAAAGAAAACAAACATCTTAAATCTACCATACACAGATTCAGAGCTAGAGCAAGAAGATGAAAGCCCTGCCATTAAAAGCCCTGAACACTCCATGGAATTTGCACATGATTGTGAGACTTTTACTCACACTGATGAAGGTGAAACATCAAAGAGCACAAAGTCAAAGAAAACACAGAAAATCAAGCAACTTAAAGAAGTGATTGCTCAACAGGAGGTTTTAGAAAGAGTAATTAAGGAGAGATACAAAACTCTGTTTGATAATTTCGCAGAAACAAATGCTGCATTTGAAAATCTGGCTCGTGAAAGTGTTAAGGACAAGAAGAGAAAGAAGAATATCACCAAAGACTACAACAGTCTATGATGGTTAGCAAAACTCCTTAAGAGGAAGATTAGAAAATTGAAGCAAAAACAAAAGTCACACCCAGATCTGCAAGTGCTAGCCTAGGTCGCTGTGAATATGCAAGGAGATAAAGCAGAGATGCGTTGAGTTTTGATAGAACAACAATTTTGGAGGTGAAAGTTCCTTTATGGGCCAAAGCAGAGCTTTCACCAGTGCAAAGGGTAAATTTACAACCAGTTAGCTGGTGAAAGGCAGAGCTTTCACCAGCTAACTAGCGAATCATAAGGCGAGTTAGTTGGTGAAAGCACAAAAATAATTTTTGAAAGCTAAAGATGGAGCAGGGATATTTTCAAAGGATTTAAAGAGGTTCCAGAGCATTAAAGGATTAACTACTTAGTCAGAAAATACTCAGTTGCAGAGATTCATGGGGATTTTGAAAACCACATGCTAAATTGGTCTCCTAAGGTTTCGACTACGAGTAATTGAAGAAATCCAGCTACCAAGACAGGCGCCTTTATCATTTTTCATGACAAGAGATTCCAGAAGCTGATGAAGTACATATGTCAAATTTTGATATAGAATATAGTTCGAATGCTAGCCTAGCTACTAGTATTTGTTATCGATTGTATTAGTTAATTTGATTTGCTATTTTTAGACACAGATCCAAGTTTTCAGGATCTTAAAAACTGATTGTAAAAGGCTATAAATGCCCATCTTTTCTAAGAGACAAGGGTTCAAACTGGGATATATTTTTGTGCTACTGTATAGACTCCTATGATATAATAAAATTGCAGTCTCCTTTCGTTTTCAATATCAGAAATATCCATGCTTCCTTTTCTGTACTTTATTTCAGTTTATCTTAGCTTATAAAGACTGTTATCTCTTTATTGAGCTCATAGATTTGAAGTGAAGGATTTTCTTTCTATCTTGTATTAAGCCCTACATCCAGCTGTATTTGGCAATCAAGATTAGTGTTCTTCATCCCCTCCTTTGAAATTACTTGATCTGATTATTGTTTCCTGAAAGCACTGTTTCTTTTGAATGTATGATGAGTTGTCTATTACATTAATCATTGAGGATCCCATTGTTCCAAGCATACCTACACATTATTTTTAAGTTACCAAGCATCCTTAGTCTACAACCCTAAGGAGTTTCTTGGAGTGATAACATAATGGACCAAGAACCAATGGCTAAATGCTCTGTGGATATGTAATTTGTTCATGTGTATGTTAAATGTGTGCTAATAACCTCTTCCATGAAAATACATTTTATTTTTTTGGATCAATAGTGAAACTTTTTGGAGCAACCTTATGCTAATGTGAGCTACCCTTCTCATTGTTCATGGGGGGACCCATTTAAATTATCCACCATTGTCTTTTCACTTTTCCACATACATGTCAAACTAAAACGTGTGTTCCTTTATTTATCAATTTTTTGTCAAAAGATCATCTTCTAGATTTTCAAATGAGTCCATGGTTAAGATCTTAATATTTAAATTGTAATTGTTGGACATGTGCTCCATGAAGTAGCACTGTATTGTGGTGTATACTATGGAATGGTTTTTGTTTCACTTGTGCTCTGTAGTAAACCTTGAAAGATAAAAGAGATAATATAACCCTTAACTTCATAAATAAACCTTCAAACTCCAAAAATACCCAAATATATCCAAGACATTCACCATGAACAACACAAGAATATATAAAGAAGAACCCTTAAGGTAGGATAACACTATCGATTACTCCTTATGGAAGGAGTCACTCCACAAGCTATGCTTGCTACAAAACAATACATCTCCAATGCAATAATACTTATGCGTATTTATACTTTCTCATGTGTGTTCCTAGGGGTCTATGCCAACTACCCCTTATTATTATATTATTTCCTTTTAATTACATAATGGGCCTATTCCATTATTATGGCCACATTACATTCATTATCCCCTTGGGTGCCTCCCTAGGTACCCCATATTATCCTACCTAGGTACATTACATTCCATCCCCCTTGGTATGTTGTTGGATCATGTTGTCATTGATGCCAATGGTTTGATTGATTGATGTCATTGATTGATGTCAAGTGATTGATTGATGTCAAGTGATTGATTGATGTCAAAGGATTGGTTGATTGATGATTGATGTAATGTAATGCATAGATGAAGATAGATCAATGAGTTGTCATTGATACAGGATGAAGATGGATTGATGTGGTTTCATTAGTATATGGTGAATTATTGGAAAAATGTATAGATGACTCATTATTGTCTTATCATGATTGATAAGGTGCACAAATGGATGAACTCCAAATTGGTCCCCTTATGGTGAAAGCCCTCACGGGAAGACTCTTTGCGGATTGAGTTATCATAGAAGAATGGTTGGAGGACCCAAGATTGTATGTGGAATAATGAGATGAAGATCAATGAAGTTGTTGGTGAAACTATCCTTGATGGATAGTGCTTGTCATGCCATTTTCGGTGGCATGTGGAATGTCACATAACTCCTCACGGTTTGAGAGTTATGGCCTTACAAAGTTGGAGGACCCCCATGTGTTGGCTTGAAGCCCCAAAAGGTCAAAGAAGTCAAAGTGCCCTAAAAGAATTTTATTTTATTTAAATGATAAAGTAAAGTGACAAAGTCAAGGTGGATTGTTTAAATAATAAAGAGAAGTGACAAAATCAAGAAAGATTATTTAAATGATAAAGTAAGGTGACAAAATCAAGAAGGAATATTTAAATGATAAAGTATTGGAGAACTTTCTATTTATGGAAAGTGGTTAACCCTAAAATAAGGAAAATAGGTTAAGTGACCTAGAGGATGAAAGTATAAATAAGATAAAAATGATCTCTTGCAAATCATCCTTTTTGTGGATCAATGGAGAGCTTCTTGTGAGAATATCTTTTGGAGTATTGATGGAGAGATTCTTGTGAGAGCTTCTTGTGAGAGAATTTTGGTGCGGATCTCTTGAGCATGATTGAAGATCTATTCTGAGAAACAGAGCATGAGGAGGATCTCATGGAGTCATCAAAGTTTCGACAATATCAAAGATCTTGACGACAAAAGTCTCGGAGATTCAAAAACCCTATTTTCCAGTGCGTACGCAGGTTGTCTGTGTATAGGGTGCATATACACAAGTTGTCTGTGTACATGGTGCACACAGTACGCAGGCTGTCTGTGTATATGGAGCGTATAGTGGATAAAATCATGGATATTTGTGGTTGAGTTGATGACAAGCTGTTGAAGACTGAAGCAGGTTCCAAATATGCATTCTATGGGCTCAGATCTGTCACTGAGACACTGGTATGATTACATTATTGTATTGATGGATAATATAGCTTGTTGTGTTATGAATGCTTAGGGAATTCTTGGTATGGCTGCTATGATGTGGTCTATGTTAGTTGATGGAGTGACCGGTACTCTTGTCATTTAGTGGTGACATGATTGCTATGGTATACTAGTTGTTTATACATGATTGAGATAACATTCATATTGATTGGTTGTGGAGCATGAGTAGACTATTGGAAATATTGGATGAGTTGTGATTGGCTGTGGGTCAGTTTGGACAGTGAGAGACAGAAGAAAATATGATTGTAGGTTGCAGAGGATCTGAGCATGTGATGAAAAGGATAAACCCTAATATCTCAGAAGGTATACGTAGGCTGTAGTACTACTTGGGTGCGTATACATGCATACTGTACTACTAGTAAGGCACATACATATGCGTGCTGCATTACTGACAAGTCACACACCTGTTGCAAATTGATATCTGTTGAGGATTGTTGCCTCATCTCAGTTGGTGCTGAGTGTGTAAGCTGAGTCTTGCATGATAGAGCTGGTGCTCTTGTAGAGTTGTACTCTATTCAGTTGTTGCTGAAAAACTCGAAGGATTGTAGTTCATAATAAAAAGAAAATTGTACATACATCTTGTGTTCTTTGTGTTCCTTGTGGTGATGACCTGTTGATGATATATTGCTGATATATGTTGCTGATATGTGTTCACATATAACTGGTTATAAATGACAACAATGAGTAATGATTAAAATGTTGAATGCTAACTAATGAGTTTTGTGTAAGAGGGAAGTTTTGGGAAAAAGAGCCCCACACTCATTCACCCCCCCCTCTAAGTGTGGTAGGTGTGTCCAACATTTGGTATCAGAGCGAGCCTTCACTACAAGCCTTAACAAGATTGAAGGAGATCCATAGACACACAAATGGATGATGAAGTTCCAATCCTTGATGAGGAAAACTATTCTACTTGGAGAATAGAGATGAGAGTACATTGGAAGGAAATGGGAGCAACTATTTGGAAGGAATCCATTGGTGGATTAGTTTCATTGAAGAACAAGTCAAAGTTTGAAGCTGAAAGGGAAGGAAATAAGAATGATGCATTGGCTCTCAAGACCATTCTTAGTGGACTCTCAAGCCCTATCAAAGAGAGCATGGGACAATGCACTTCCGCCAAGGATCTATGGCTAAAGCTAGAGGAGACATATCAAAGCAAGAAGGAGAAGGAAGATATTGAAGATCACTCCATCAAGATCATTAAAGGTAAAGAATCTCCAAAAACCCTTGATTGTATTCTTTCTAAATGTGATCTTGAAAACATTTCAAGTGAAGATAAAGAATCAAGTGATGATAGCACAAAGGAAAATCTTGAAGACATTTCAAATGAAGGAAAATAATTATGTGTTGATGTTGGCAAAAAGGAAGATAGTGAAGATATTTCAAATGAAGGCGAAGAACCCTCAAAAACCCTTGATTGCAATATTTCAAAAGATGATGATGTTGAATTATTTTCTACAAGTGAAGAAGAATATCTAGAAACAGTTTGTGTAAAGTTTGATGGTAGTTATCCAATGAAAAGAATAGAAGAAAATCTATTAGAACTTCAAAAAGAAATTGAGGAGGGTTTATATAGATATAAAAGTGATCATTATTATATAGACTATAACTATCTTTTGGATAACACTAAGAAGTTTCTTAGGAGGAGTCTAAGGCACATCTTGAAGTTAAATGAAATGCTCAAGGAACAAAAAGAGAGCAATGAGACTCAATTAGAAGAAAAGGAAGAAGAGATCACAAGACTAAATAATGGAAAAGAAGATATGAATATAGATGATGAGATTAGCAAATGTTTTGAAACCATTTTCCATCTCAAGACCCAAATTGAAGAAGCCAAAATAATAGAGGAACTATTGAAGAATAAAATAAATGAAAAGGAAGAGTCATGTTGTAAGTTAGAAGCTGGAATTGTTTATCTTAGAAATAAAGTGGAGAAGTCAAATAAATTCTTGAATAGCTCACTAATCTTGGATGATATCTTGGAAAGTCAAAGATCACCATATGATAAATCATGTCTTGGATACAAAAAGGAAGCTACACATGTTGAAGCAAGAACCTCAAAGAAGCATGAGGTAAGTCCATCAAAGAAGGAAGACAATGTTGCAAAACAACCATCTACACAAGGCAAAGAAAATCTCAAAAGAACAAAGCAAGGAAGACATCAAGAAGCTATTCTTGGGACACCAAAGAAAAGGTATGAAAGTATTTTTCATGG
>ML776553.1:3813033-3854595 GCA_009831015.1 Picea engelmannii | reverse complement strand
AAGACATCAAGAAGCTATTCTTGGGACACCAAAGAAAAGGTATGAAAGTATTTTTCATGGGAATTGTTATTCATGTAATGGATATGGTCACAAAGATTTTGAATGTAGATATTATGAAAGGAGATATAATGGAAGATTTTATAACACCATGAAGTGTTGGAGATGTGATCAAGTAGGACACATTTCTGTTCACTGTAACACCATTATATGCTACAACTGTAGTGGATTTGGCCACAAATCCTAGGAGTGCTGGAAAACAAGAAGAAATTCCATGATGAGGACTTCAAATAACATGGATAGAAGGAGGAATGAAGTAAGGAAGGGAGACATCTTTGAGAATATGGATGCTCAGAGCTCAAGTTCTAAGGAGCAGGTACATATAGAAAAGTGGGTGAAGAAGACAGAGCAGCCAGAACAAAATGAAAGACTAAAGGGAAGTTCAAAAGTGTCATCTACTGAGGCATACACAGGTGATAGTGGTATCAGTCACATACATACGTAGACTAACCTTGTATAGGTTGCGTACATATGCACGTTGTCTGTGCAGCAAGCCACATAGATGTGGTGAAGCCCAAGGAAAAGGGCTATGCATAGGGATTGGAGTTTGAGGTGATGGTATAACTCTGTGATGCAGTGTATGAAATAGTTTATTGTAGGTTCTGACACTGTTTGTTGTAGGTTTTCATGATTCTATATTGGATTATGTAAGGTGATGATGTAAAATAAAAATCTTGGGTGGATGGAACTAACCCATGAGTATGGATTGATGCATTTTCTGTTGAAGAATAATGCTGGTTATGACAGTGAAGTTATGACACCTTGTGATATATCTTGATGATGTATTGGAAGCTTACTTGTTGGAAAGCTTGATGCATGCATTTAGCATATGGATGGGATACACATTGGGACATGTGGTTGGTGATTTGATGAGGTGATCATGTTGTACATAATTGATGATTCATAGTTTGATCTATAATTGATACATGTTTGGTACACTCATTGATGGAATATGCTTGATGATACTACACCATTGGTACTACTTGATTAACACAACAATTGGCATTTGTTTGAGATACATGATTGTGGCACTTGGTTCATGATGGAGACATATCATGAGTGATATGATACATTGTTTGACATGTTGGTAGATTCACATGGTTGGCATGTTGGTAGATGCACATGGTTGGCATATTGGTAGATGCACATGTTGGCATGTTGATAGAGGCATATGATTGATACATTCCATGGATGATATCTTTTGGCACATTGCATGATGTTGATGTACATGGTTGATGTACACATGTTTTGTGCCTGATGAGCACACATTTTTTTATAGGATGTACTTGTTTGATATTTTTCTCATTATTCTTTATTTCATTATTGACATATCTTTTGCTTCATGATGCTTGGCATGGCATGAGTTTGATGCATGAATAGGTCCAAGGATCGTCATATGGTAGCATATTTTTCATATAGCAAAGAATATAGGGGGAGACATACCCTTAGGGGGAGTCATTCTCCTTCCCATGATTCTAGGAGGATATATTTATCAAATACATACCTAGAAAAGAGCGTTATATTTGAATAAAGAAGCACATAGGCATAATTCTAGGGGGAGAAATGGTCACAGGGGGAGTATGAGCGATGTATATTCAACATTACATCAGAGTGATATCCCTTTTTCAAAAGGGGAGATATTATTCAGAGGAATATCAAAGGCACTTAGACAGGGGGAGCAACCCCAAAGAAAGTTCAAGCAGGGGGAGCAACCCCAAGAGGAGAATGGCCCTTTTCCATTGATGCCAAAGGGGGAGAGATAGTCACATTGATGTGATTGATGATTATTGATTGGGAGAGATAGTCACATTGACTATTGATGTAGATCATGCCTTATCTATATGTTGACATCAATAATTGGTAATTTGTGTTGACATCAATGTTGGTATTGCCATCAATGCCAAAGGGGGAGATTGTTGGATCATGTTGTCATTGATGCCAGTGGTTTGATTGATTGATGTCAAAGGATTGGTTGATTGATTATTGATGTAATGTAATGCATAGATGAAGATGTATCAATGAGTTGTCATTGAAACATGATGAAGATGGATTGATGTGGTTTCATTAGTATATGATGCATTGTTGGAAAAATGTATAGATGACTCATTATTGTCTTATCATTATTGATAAGGTGCACAAATGGATGAACTCCAAAGTGGTCCCCTTATGGTGAAATCCCTCATGGGAAGACGCTTTGTGGATTGAGTTATCATAGAAGAATGGTTGGAGGACCCATGATTGTATGTGGAATAATGAGATGAAGATCAATGAAGTTGTTTGTGAAACTATCCTAGATGGATAGTGCTTGTCATGCCATTTTCGATGGTATGTGGAATGCCACATAACTCCTCACGGTTTGAGAGTTATGGCCTTACGAAGTTGGTGGACCCCCATATGTTGACTTGAAGCCCCAAAAGGTCAAAGAAGTCAAAGATCCCTAAAAGAAAAAATCATTATTTAAATGATAAAGTAAAGTGACAAAGTCAAGGTGGATTATTTAAATAATAAACATAAGTGACAAAATCAAGAAAGATTATTTAAATGATAAAGTAAGGTGACAAAATCAAGAGGGAATATTTAAATGATAAAGTATTGGAGAAATTTCTATTTATGGAAAGTGGTTAACCCTAAAATAAGGAAAATAGGTTAACTGACCTAGAAATGGGTTAAGTGACCTAGAGGATGAAAGTATAAATAAGATAGCAATGATCTCTTGCAAATCATTCTTTTTTGTGGATCAATGAAGAGCTTCTTGTGAGAATATCTTTTGGAGTATTGATGGAGAGCTTCTTGTGAGAGCATTTTGGTGTGGATCTCTTGAGTATGATTGAATATCTATTCTGAGAAAGAGAGCATGAGGAGGATCTCATGGACGCATCAAAGTTTTGGCAATATCGGAGATCTTGACGACAGACGTCTCGAAGCTTCAAAAACCCTATTTTCTGGTGCGTACGCGGGCTGTCTGTGTATAGGGTGTGTATACACAAGCTATCTGTGTACAAGGTGTGTACAATACGTGGGTTGTCTGTGTACAGGGAGCATACAATGGATAAAATTATGGAGATTTGTGGTTGAGCTGATGACAAGTTGTTGAAGACTGAAGCAGGTTCCATATCTGCATTCTATGGGCTCAGATATGCCACTAAGGCACTAGTATGATTACATTATTGTCTTCATGGATAGTATAGCTTGTTGTGTTGTGAATTCTTAGGGAATTCTTGGTATGGCTGCTGTGATGTGGTATATGTTGGTTGATGGAGTGAGAAATACTCTTGTGATTTAGTGGTGACATGATTGCTATGGTATACTAGTTGTTTATACATGATTGAGATAACATTCATATTGATTGGTTGTGGATCATGAATAGACTATTGGAGATCTTGGATGAGTTGTGACTGGTTGTGGGTCAGTTTAGATAGTGAGAGACAGAAGAAAATATGATTGCAGGTTGCAGAGGATTTGAGCATGTGATGAAAAGGATAAACCCTAATAGCTCAAAAGGTATATGCAGGCTGTAGTACTTCTTGGGTGCATATACACACATGATGTACTACTAGTAGGGCAGATACATACATGTGCTGCATTACCGACATGTCACGTACCTATTTCAAATTGATATCTGTTGAGGATTGTTGCCTCATCTCAGTTGGTGCTGAGTGTGTAAGCTGAGTCTTGCATGATAGAGCTGGTGCTCTTGTAGATTTGTACTCTATTCAGTTGTTGCTGAAAACCCCCAAGGATTATAGTCCGTAATAAAAAGAAAATTGTACATACATCTTGTGTTCTTTGTGTTCCTTGTGGTGATGACTCGTTGATGATATATTGCTGATATATGTTGTTGATATGTGTTCACATCTAACTATTTATAAATGACAACAATGAGTAATGAGTAAAATGTTGAATTCTAACTAATGAGTTTTGTGTAAGAGGTAAGTTTTGGGAAAAAGAGCCCCACACTCATTCACCCCCCCTCTAAGTGTGGTAGGTGTGTCCAACATATGTTTCATCCTCAAAACATGGGAAGAAGACATGTAATATGACCTACTTCTATTATAGAGACTCTCCTATGGATAAGTGAACACTCTCAGTGACCAGTGACAGACTATGTGATAGATTACAATGAATTTTCCACTAAATCTAAACTTACATGTTCAATATATGCTAATGAGTGAGGAGAGAAGGTCTTCCCTTTAACTAGCATTTGTTCTAATGTAATCCAGGTTGTTGCAATTCCTATATCTAGCTCTAAGATCATACAATTAAACATGTGCACACCAACATCATATACCTCTCTCAACCTTACTTAGCATCAAAGAAATATAATTATAAATAGATATAATCTAATTTAATTAAGAAAAATAAGATCTACCAATGTGTAACATGAATGACCATGAATTACACATATTTTAGGGGAAAATGTCATAGATATATATACTAAATGTAAAGAAAGTACAACAAGGTATTTTACCTTGAGATCCTTGCAACACTTTCTAGCTCCAAGCTCCTAAATCTCCTCCTTGGCCCTCTCTCACTTGGTAATATTTACCTCTGTATCAAAATGAGGGTAGGATGACCTACCTCAACTATAAAACTCCTCTCACTCAATATGGAAATAGGACTCTCACTCTATTTCACCAACATGAGGACTCTCAAACTCTAGATTCTCCCATATATCCTTTATTTGGCCTCTTCTTATAGGAATCAAGAAGAGATTGGAGATAGGATTCATGTCACATGAATTAGGTGAGTACAAGTCATAAATAAGCTTGATGAAATGTGAACTAAACCATTACAAGTCATAGATAGGATTGTTGGCATGTGAACTAAGCAATTACAAGTCATGGACAAGTTCCATGCTCAATTATGAGCTTTTGCCAACCTATTATGAGATTTTTCTCCATTATGAACCTTTTTCTCAAGTTCCATGCTCAATTATGAGATTTTTCCAACTCACTATGAACTTTCTTCTCATTATGAGTTTTTTCTCAATTATGAAATAATTCTTATTTTACAATTTTGAAATTGTGACAAAACAATTGTTTCCTTGTGAAGAGATTTTTACTCAATTATGTAATTTGATCCTCATAACATCTAATAACATCCTTTAAAGGAATATGGTGGGAAATACATGTATAAAAAAGGCCCACTAATGTATGATGTCAAAAGTGGAATTGATGGCCAAAATACATTAACAAAATTCATGGTGACGAGTGGCTTAAGGAAGGAGTTGACAGATCAAGGAACCAATAAGAACCTACAAATTGATGCCAACTAATCATGTATATAGATCACCCCTGAGCTAGGTATACCCATGCTCAAATGTATGAAAATGCATTGGATTCCAACACAATACATTGTGGATCCATGAAATAATATGCAATATCGTGGCCACAAAAAATTACACAGTGGCTCCATGTCATATAATAGATCATAGCCACGAGAAAATATAATGTGGATCTATGTCACAGTATACATAAAGGAGACATCTAGTACAAATGAAAGTGCCATTTTGGTCTCCAAAGTAATCATAGAATAGTGATGTAATATATTGTATATTGGGAAGGGTAGAATGAATGGATGATTCTCTCAATCCCAAGGTCTTCAATGTAACCCCATCGATGGTATAGGTCTACACCATTCAAATAGATGAGTTTATGTCGATCATGGTCGAAAATGTTTGATTATGTGTCATTGATAGATACACTTAATAGATGCAAGGGGACCCACCAATAATGAAAATGGACCCCAAGGTACCAATTACACTCTAGCGAGTATGAGTATAGGATTTTATGTCAAACACTCATAGAATTGTCATCGATAATAAAGTCCATCGAGATCTCAGATCTTTTGGTCCATCCCGGCTTCCTATCTCCTTGAAAAGTATGATCAGAGGGATTCAAACCCTCCTGATCTATATTAATCATGAATGAATGAGGTAAACCCACTGTCAATCGTGAGGAATCTTGCCACCGATTACTACAAGTTCCAAGGTACTATCTAGTTTCTAGATCCACTTACTAGATAATGAGTTGGTGTCAATAGAAAGAGATCCATTGAAGGAGGGCCTTATTATATCCCCCATCACTCAAAACAAAACAATAATCAATAAAGTATATGAAGAGAGAGATCGCTAAGTACAACTGGCACAGGGATGAACGACATGAAAGGTCAACAAGATTGTAGATTGTCCGACTCAAGGTTCACTTTCCTTGAACATATAACATGACATATTGATGAATCGGTAGCATTGACTCAATAGGACCAATGATACAGTGCAAAAATTCACGATGCATTAAAACACTCTTCATAGTGACTAGAAGAGTAACCAATTGGAGGAGTAAATTACTCATAATCATGGTACAACTCCTAGGAAAGCTATAACCCAAATGTAAGACAATGACACAAATAGGTACCATCTTCAAGGGTTAAAATGAATGAAATTTATCACTTAATTGAATACATATAGAGGCCACTCTTTTTTATTTTTATTTTTATTTTTGGTGCCTTCTTCATGGTTTAACAAGGGCGAAAGAGAGATAAAAGTATGCTTGATAGTTTCTTTTTCATGGTTTTATGAGCATGAAAAAGAGATAAAAGTGTGCTTGTTTGGAGAAAAAAAGTGGCTCAACAAAATGCATCTATGTTCCAAACATGTGTAACAAACCTATGTAAATTGAATGAAAAAAAGGTACTTGGAAAGTGATGTCCACTCATAGTAGTTTTGCCCAAGGATAAGGGTTGCAAAATGGAGGAAAAGTAATGAAAATGACAATAGGTTAAGAGTGATTCAAATGGTGGTAAGCATGATCAAAGTAAACAACAACGTAGTATTATTCACCATGAAATAAGAAATAATAAGCATATGCAATTATAAAGAAACGTAAATGATGATAGGAACCCCTTCCGGACATGGCCATAAAAATATTAAGAGAGAAGAACGAGGTATCAACTTTTAGTCATGGCGAGTATAAATGTGGGTTCCAAGGCCTATGGATGATTGGAGAATGGGCACCAAATGGAAAATGAAATTCTAAATAGGGTTCTCATGAGTCATGAAGGGTAGGCACTACCACACAAGTTACGCCATGTTATAAAGAGAAGGGATACCATCACAAATTGACAAGATCAAACCTAAGGCACAATGATAAAAAAAGTGATGGTTAATAATGCAATAGTGGGATGAAAGGAAAAACCAATCATTATATGCCATTTCAGGACACATACCTCACGATTAAGTGGATGTCGCTATAGAAAGTGCCAAAAATATCATCAATGATTTCTATAAAAATCATCCAGAAAAACTAGACCCTAGGTTAAATTACATAGTGGAATCTTATAAAAATAATATCACATGAATCAGAAGAAATGAAAGGCATTGTTTCAGTGCAGGAATAAAAATGGCCATTTTGGATCTTGAAAAGGCCCAAAACTAGCCTATTTATGGACAAATAGAGATAATTTTCAAATTTACCTTGTTGAAATTCTCACCTCTCAAAACTTCTAGTGAATATTGCAAGAGATTTCAATGATGCAATTCCATTTCATCTGGACTGAGTAAGAACATGACCATGTGTTTGATTTTTAAATTTTATAAAAAAAATTGGAATTTTTGTACATGATGTACAGACTATATATTTTATATTCATATGGTTTGGACCTTAATTGTGACTTCAAATGATGTGATTAGAAATCCATGTGTTTATGTACATGCATGTTTGTGTTAATTCTTAATTTAATGTGATAAACGCCAACACAACTAGTGAACTAATGTATGTAACCTCCTAGTCTCACCATGGATGTGCCTATGCAAGATACCAAATATAATAAATATGCAGAACATAAACAAAATGCTAGAAATGGAAGAATAACGGTAATATATCCAGCATAATCTCCACAATAACACATAACTGATATCAGAACAATAACAAAAATAACACTTTGATTCAGAAAGCAATGTTCACAGGCCTCTTCGAGGGGGCAACCTCCAATCGAGCAATGCTCGGTTACAATAATATTCAAGCTAGGGTTTAGATACCTTTGTCCCTTATTTATATCTATCAAGAGAAGCATCTAGAGGAAGATCCTTCTAGAAGCGGAAGCTTCTATTAGGTCTTCTTACATCCGCTTTATTCTATTTTATTGAAAGGCCTTATTAATATTGACCTTTATTACATCCGAATACATTGATCTACCTATGTGCGGGTTAGGACCCTAACATGCCAACCCCCTTAAAAACAACCTTGTCCTCAAGGCTTGAGATGTGGAAACTGCTGCAGAATGGTAGTTGGTTCCCAAGTGGCATCTGCTGGAGTCATATCTTTCCACTGGACTAACACTTCCTTGATGGTTCTCTGATGTAGGTGACACTCACGCTGGTCCAAAATTGCTTCTGGCTGTAGCCAAATGGATCCTTCTTCAGCTAACTCTAGAAGGTTGGTTTGAATTTTGCACCTAGTTCCAATCACCTTCTTTAAGCATGAAACATGAAAAACAGGATGTAGCTTTGACTGACTAGGCAGAGATAACTGATAGGTGACTTGCCCCACACGCTTGAGAACTGTATAAGGACCATAAAATTTGGGTGCTAGCTTCTGACAATGCTCGGCCTTGAGGGAAGTTTGCTTGTATGGTTGCAGTTGCAGAAACACCTGATCCCCGTTTGCAAATTGACGTTCAAAGCGACCTTGATCTACTTGTTGCTTCATGCGATTCTGTGCCATGACCAAGTTCTCTTTAAGGGTACAAAGAATATCCTCTCAAACTCTAAGTGTTTGGTCAACCGCTTGGACCTTCGAGGTACCCGGTAAGTATGAGAGAACTGAAGGTGGCTTTTGTTCATATACCACTTCAAAAGGAGTCATGCGTGCAGCTATATGGTAGGAAGTGTTGTAACACCATTCAACTAGGGGTAACCATTGAGCCCATTGATGTTGCTTCTTAGAGGCAAAACACCTCAGATATGTTTCCAAACACTTGTTGACAACTTCTGTTTGACCATGAGTCCGAGGATGATAAGCTGTGTTGAGATGCAATTGGGTTCCCTGTAGCTTAAACAGTTCTTGCCAAAAATTTCTTGTGAAAGTTGGGTCACGATTAGAAACAATAGAGTGCGGCATGCCATGAAGCTTGAAGACTTGGTCCATGAAAATTTGAGCCACCTTGGATGCAGTAAATGGGTGTTGAAGAGCACATAAATGAGCATACATGGAAAGGAGATCCACAACCACCATTATGACTAATTTATTCCCCGATTTGGGTAATCCGGTAATAAAGTCCATAGATATATCCTTCTAGATAGCAGGTGGAATCGAAAGCGGTTGTAGTGTGCCTGAAGATTTGACTATTTCTCCCTTGTGGCATTGACACACCTCACATTCAGTGACAAAATTACAGATGTCTGTTTCATACCATCCTAGAAAAAGGAACGTTTGACCCTGTCATAGGTTTTGGTGAACCCTGAGTGCCCCGCTGTGGGTGTAGCATGAAGCTCAGAAAGTACCGTGGATTTAAGCTTTGATTGCTTACTTAAATACAAATGACCTTTGTATCTAAGCTCATCCTGGAGCCAAGAGTACCCTGGGGGAGCTGGAGCATTGGTCTACAATTGCTGGATCAAATGTGAACTTTTGGGATCTTGTAGCCATTCCTGGCGCATAGCTTGGAGCCAATCTGGTACAATGAAGGAAAGAGAAAAAAGGGATCCTTCTTCTTCATATTTTTGGGATAGTGCATCCACCACTACATTGTCTTTTCCCTTCTTGTAAATGATCTCATAATCATATCCAAAGAGCTTAGTCACCCATTTTTGTTGCTCCAGGGAGGAAATGCGTTGTTCTAGAAAGTACTTGAGGCTTTGATGGTTGGTCTTAATTTGGAAGCGTTTCCCCAAGAGATAAGGACACCACAGATCAATGGCATGCAAAATAGCCAACATTTCCTTTTCATAAATGGGTTTGCCCAGATTCCTTTTAGACAGTTGCTTGCTGGTGAAGGCCAAAGGTCGACCCTCTTGCATAAAGACAATGTTGATTCCTTTCCCTGATGCATCACATTCCAACACAAAGGTCTTTATGAAATCAGGAAGGGCCAGAGCCAGAGTGGTGCACATGGTCGTCTTCAAGGTTTGAAAATCTTGAGCAGCAGTTGGAGTCCAAGTGAAAGAGTTATTTTTGAGGAGAGAAGTGAGGGGTGATGCAATCTTTCTGTAGTTCTTAACAAACTTGCGATAATACCCTGTTAAGCCCAGAAATCCATGCAATCTTTTGAGAGTATTTGGTTGCAGCCAGTCTTGCATAGCTTCAATATTTTTCGGATCCACCCTGACGCCATCCTTGCCAACCAGATGACCCAAGTATTCTACTTCCGAGGCACCAAAAGCACATTTAGACTGTTTCAGAAAAAGTTGGTGCTGAGAGAGTAGATGGACAACTTGATCCACATGAGTAATATGGTCCATCCAGGTTTTTCTATAAATGAGGATATCATCAAAGAAAACTAAGACAAAATGATGGAGAAAGGGATGGAAGACATGGTTCATGAGGCTTTGGAAGGTGGAGGGGGCATTACACAAGCCAAAGGGCATGATCAAAAACTCATAGTGGCTCTCATGAGTTTGAAAGGCCATCTTGGGAATGTCTGCCTCTTTCATACGTATCTAGTGATAGCCCAAATGAAGATCAAGTTTAGTAAAGAATTGGGCGCCATTCAATTCATCCAGGAGGTCATCAATGACAGGAATGAGGAATTTGTCTTTAATGGTAAGTTTGTTGAGGGCACGGAAGTCAGGACACATTCTCCAAGAACCTTCTTTCTTCAGGACCATGTCTACAGGAGAAGATTAAGGGCTCGTACTAGGGCGGATAACGCCTACATTAAGGAGTTCCTGGACCATTTTCTCAATTTAATTTTTTTGTGAAAAGGGGTGGCGATATGGATGGATATTGGGAGGAAGGCTTCCAGGTACAAGGGGAATGGAATGATCATGAACACCGTGGGAAGGAGGGAGTCCTTGGGGAGTGGAAAATACTATTTGATGTTTAGAAAGGAGGGCTTGGAGGTCTTGCGGCACCGGGGGTGTCTCTGTTGCTTGTATGGCATGGAGTTGGGCAATGACACCAGAATGACCTTTCTTTCACTTCTTTTTGGGTTTCAAGGAAACCAGATTGCATGGTGTTGAAGCGAGCTTCTAGGTCTTGGCTACGGGTATGGGCCATGAGGATGGGTGAACTGAAAAGGGGCGGGCGGGGTGAATTTTTTTTCTAAAAAATGATATGGATGAATGTGATGAGGGCGAAGAGATGAATCCAATGGAATAGGTCTCAAATAATGGTGAAAAAATTTCCAGACTTTTTTTTTTTTTTACACCTGCGGAGTGATACTCCGGTTTGAAGAATACTGCATTGATGAAATCCTCAAATGCTTAACCAGAAAGAAATGTGTATTTACTTGGAAACCTGAACACAATTGCACAATAATAGATCTTGTCTGTTTTAATTTGTTTATGTTTCTGTCCCCCAAGGGTTAGGTTTTCAAGGGTTCTACAGACAAGGGTTTGCCCTGTGCTATAGCTCTCTGATATACATGTGGGGTCCAACAGTAGTACTCGTCCCAATATCTCAGGGCACTAACTAAGGAGGATAGACTGTACCCTTAGCCGTACTACTCGACTACCTAGGTACTAGAGAGTATCTTCCCGAGTGTTATTCTCGGTGACACTATAGCAGTCCGACAACCGATAGGTTTATCTAAAGAGGGCTTCAAGAATTCTAGGCTAATTCGTACACAGGTGTTGTCTAATGCACTACCACTCGAAGGGGTACCAACAGGGGTTACAAGGGTGGCCAACAGATGTGCGCTTAAGAACCACTTGTATTTCCTGCATGTATAAATCCCTCAACCACAGGTTTATGCGTGTAATGAAAGATCTCTGTGGCTTAAAGATGCCAGAATATGTCTCTACCCTGAAAAAAAATTCCCACAATTTCTGCCAAGGAAAGTGCTCTGATACCACTTGCAAGATACCAGATATAATAAATATGCAGAACATAAATAAAATGCTATAAATGGCAGAATAACAGTAATATATCCAACATAATCTCCACAATAACACATAAATGATATGAGAACAACAACATAAATAAAACTTTGATTCAGAGAGCAATGTTCACAAGCCTCTTCGAGGGGGCAACCTCCAATCGAGCATCGCTCTGTTACAATAATCTCCAAGCTAGGGTTTTCATACCCTCATCCCTTATTTATATCTATCAAGAGAAGCATCTAGAGGAAGGTCCTTCTAGAAGCGAAAGCTTCTATTAGGTCTTCTTACATCTGCTTTATTCCATTTTATTGAAAGGCCTTATTAATATTGACCTTTATTACATCTGAATATATTGATCTACCTATGTGCGGGTTAGGACCCTAACAGCCTATGACAAGTGACAAGGGAATCCTACTGACATATGAAAATCAAGCACCAAACATGATAAACATTGAACCAAATCAATACAAACACAAAACAAAAATCACTCACATCACACAACTATGTACAAGTCACTACAGATATTGTCAGTTTATGTAGAGTATAGTCCATTGCTAAGATCAAGTCAAGGATTCCTAATGTCATTAATGAACTCATGGTTCATTTTTAGAATCATATGTCACACCATTCTAGGGCCATGAAACATAGAATAAAATTTCCACGTTCCTGAATCTTCATGATTCTGTCATAAACTAGAACTAAGTCATTGTCATGAAATACATGAGGACAAACACGATGAGTAGTCTCAAGCTATTATAACTTCTTGATGATTCCCATAAATACATAAAAGGTACAAAAAACTCATCTTTGATATGGTTTGAAGTGGAAAATTCAATGGAAATTATGGAAAGTTCTAAAACAATTATGAGACTTGATTTAGTAAAAATTTAGCACTTCATTGGATGACCCAACAAATTCCCCCTGTCTTGAATCAAGATTTTTGTTTCCAACCACCAAATGTTCCATTTTGGGGAAACATTATGATCAATGATACACATATTCCCACATGTTATCAATCATAGACACGACTTCTAAGATGACCTTATCTGAAGGCAACTTAGTATCCAAGAAATCATGGGAACTAGGAGAATTGGTAGCCCAAATGGGTGAGGTATACTAATTATATTCCATATTAGGATGGAGTTTCTGACTAGTGTCAGTAGAATTCAACTTGATTATGTAATAGGAAATTATTATTGCACCAAGTATCATAATATCCCCAAATGAATAAAATTCCAAAGGATTAGGCACAACCTAAGGATTTGAAGAACCCTATGATTCAAATGCACCTAAAGAGATGATACAAATAAGAGTTGTATTAGGTGTAGTGAATGGTGGAGGCAGGGTAAATGTACCCATCAATGATGAATCCTTGAACATACCTACACCAACACTATCATAGGTACTCATGGAACCACTAATGAATGGAAAGTTTTTACCATTTTTAGTTCTAGTGTTAGGTGTGTAATATGCCAATTTATTGATAGTAACCACCTTCCATTCATGTGGAAAATGGAGGACACTAAATACTTAGGAAACTACATATTACATCATGTAGAACCAACTACACCCTCAAAAAAGGTTGTAATATAATGGGGCATCAACTAGCTTGACCTCAACCGAGATATTCTTTCCACCTAACTCCATAGGAAAGACGACAATGATTCCATGAGGCTTGACAGTGTGTCCATCAAATTCCTTCAACATGGTGTTGGACTTAATGAGCTCTGGAGAAATAACACCTCTACAACATGACACAAACATAATACAAGTGGAGCCTCCTTCATCAACCACAGTTCTAAATATATTAATCCCATGTGATATTACTTGAATTTGAAAAGAAATGTGGCGAGGGATCCTATGTTTAATTTGGTATATGTTGAATTTAATTATTTGAGAGTTTGAGGGGTCAAACCTACCTATAGAAGAGAATAATTCATTCTACTATGTTGGGAATCTTTGGATACTTCAAGGGATGAAAAGTCACATGGTTCCTAGGATAAATTCTCCACAATAGTATAATTGTGGGAAACCTATGCATTGGGATTATGAATTTACCAACAAAGGATGCCCTTTAGAGGGAAACACACTGTGAAAATGATGTATTCTCTATATAGAGAGGGATACCAAGCTAATAGGGTGACAAATCCTTGTCTAAAGGATTAGTCTATGGTTCTCATAATTATGAGCATGGGTTTACCAATTAACCATATAACCACGCATGTAAACGTTTCCACTCAACAAGGTGCCCCCTTACTAACTGGGGTAACCTACTATGCCCACTTACAAAGGTGTAGGATTTGATGAAACCATTTGTTTTTGCTGAGGAGGGAATGGATTTGTCAAGAAAAAAGGTTGCTGTGAGCCTCCATGCTAGGAAAAATAGTGATGAATCTCATCTGTCCTAGGATACCAGGGAGTGAGATGATCTCTTCCACAAATATTGCAAGGAAACTTTACCCTGTTCTTCTCCTTAGTGCCTCAAGTAGAAATATTTTGGGTTTTTGCAATCCCTTGGTCAACAAAAGAGTTTTTTTTTATCTTCTTCTTACCTCGAGGTTGCTGAGTATTCTTTGGTTTTGTGGATTGGAATGAATTCACCTCATAGGTATGAGTAGGAACCATAACAATTTGGGTTGTTGGCATAGTAATGGGTGGATTTACAGAGATGAAAATTTGACTCAACTACCCACTCAAATGACCAACTACAACATGGGATATAGAACCAACCATGCTATAAGAATGGGGTCCTAGTTTGATGCTATAAGAATGGGGTCCTAGTTTGGGTCTAACATGATTTGTTGACGATCGCATAGCATGAGGAATTCTATCATACAGTGTGCCAAACTAAGAGTAGATCAAATATAAGTGTTGGGTATGCAGGATTGCCTTGTTCTTGGTAATAGACCCTGACATAGAAACATCTTTGGATATGGATGGTAACAATGACTTAATGAACCAATATGCCAAAATATGATCTAGAATCTTAACTTGAATGATCCTACGTCGTTGTATCCATTCATGAATATGATTAGAGATATGCATGGAAATATTCTAACATAATGAAATCAAAATATGTGTTCTAGTTTCGTATCTAATAGGCAATTGGAAATGCATTAGAAAAGACATGGATAAAGATGGAAATTCACTATATAAAGAACCTAGTAACTCAATGCACCATTGAACGACACTTCATATCATGTTTCTATGGAAAAGCCTCAAACATATACTATCATCCACTAAGGAGTTCAAGGAACACCATATGTGATATGTCATGACACGTGTGGAAAGGTATTCTCCAAGTTTTCCATCAAATTTTGAAATATATGATGGAAATTTAGTGGGAAATTCTTTCCACAAAGGTTGGTGTTGAATGGGGTCATTCATTAACCTCAAGCAATCAGGAATATCTAGCATTTCCACAAAAGGTAATATGCGTTGGCGAATGGATTATGAGAGAAAGAAGGCATGGCTTGCGATCCAGATGGAACTTGTGGTCCCCTAATATTGTTGCCCACAATGACACTAAGGCCCATGAGAACAAAAACTCCCCTAGGCACATAAGGATCCTAAGAGACATTAATTCCCCTAGGGTAGGAAATATGTTAGAGGCAGGACCAAACCCTAAATCAGTATTCCAAAAAAATGGGAAACAAACATTTGGTATTACCGAGCCACCTATAGGGATACCTGAAAAAGGTGGTAGCCCTATTCTGGTGTTAAAAACAAGGCCTTTCCCCCCACCAAAAATGAATCTAGATGTGGGCACTAGAATAGACATAGTGGAAAAAATAACACTTGGGAAAATCGTGGAATGAAATAACATGACCGACGACATTCCCTATATGGAAAAATCAAATGTACAATACATGGTAATAGAAGAAGCTATCCCACTAATGGATGTTAAGGTAGAAGTTATAGAAACCCTTCCATCGAACTAGGTGATGTAGGAATGGGTCCTTCCATACTATATCCCACTCACACCTAACATCATGTGAGGATTTATAAAATAGGAAAAAGGGTAACTGAAACGTATATTCAATCGAATGAGTATAGGATTAAAAGACCCAGTTAAAGGAGGACTAAATTTTTGTGGAGGACTTTCATCAATGACTTATACCTCCATGTTAAAAATACCCCCTAAATGTAATGAGTGAATTTTAGATTCTGTTTTCTTAGTGTCATTCATTGAGGGAAACAACCTCCTAGTGGATGGTGGATCTTACCTCTCAGGAGAAAGTCCTTATTTTCTAAGTGAATAACAAAGAGGTTGGTTAGCCGCATTGAAATATTATGTTTTACAAAAGAAAACAATTCTCTTATAGCCAACAAGACACCATGAACCACATAGTACACCTCTACTAAATACAAGATTCAATAGAAAATATTTGGACAAAGGGGGCCTTCCAAAAACCTTGGGGGATATCAAGTCCCCAATACCTGGCTAGCGAAGGTGAAAGATACAATTACGGTAACCTACATGTAACATTCCTTATTGGTGAAAGTACCCTCATGAATATGGGAACCTTCCAGGCTCCAGGGGAACTGAAATAGATATTTGATGTCTACCTTAGTGTTGAGCATTCAACATACCCTCAAAATTTCAAAATTTTTTGGGGTACCACTTTCTTTAATTTTGTCCATATGTGTGATTTTCACGTGACTATGATTAGCTTTTGGGTTTTTTTTTTTTTTTTCCCGATTGTCTCAAATAAGTCTCGAGCCTGGCATGAATTATATATTGAATAGGGAGAAGGATAGAGAGTATAAAAACTTAGCAAAATGATGGTTTTTGACACTTAGCATTTTTTAAACCATCAATTTTCCTGTTGAAATTGATTTTCCCTGATCTTTGACAATCACCTCAATATTGTCAATGCCGATGAACATCGAGCATCGAACGCACTGACAAATGGGTGCACTATATGAGATAACCATCCCTTTGGAACATCGACACTAATAAACGTCAGATGTCGACCATGCCAATGGATGAGTGCACAAATATGGGTAGTGAGTAAAGGCATTCACCGATGCTGATGCCACATCATATATCAACACCCAATGACAGACATAGAAAAATTCACCGAGAAAAAGATTGATGTTGATGTAGATGAATGAACTTCCCCAAGAATATAATCATCCAATCGACTCGAGAAGCCATCTCAGCCATCACTTTTAGGGTATAGCTTCACCATGGGACAATGCGAGATAAGGACACATAGGGACAAGGAAACATCACCTTGTTTCGTTATCTGCCATGTGGGTACGTATATCTCCACTTGGTCAGCCACGTAGGCATAAACATATCATCAAACACTAAATATAACACTCTTACACATCACCCAGGTAAGCCTAGTCACCAGGTCCATTTGGTAGGTTCCATGTCACCTTGAACATTTCACATCGACCATCGGGACACTAAGTCAGATGATGAGAAAAGACGAGAAGGAGAAGGGGGAATCAACAATGCTGATGTTACTTCAATCATTAGCGAGTTTGTAAGCACAATTACTCTAGGGCCCATGAGTTTCAAATCACCAATTGTCGATGGCCCACTGACATGGAAAATCCAAGGTCATGGACTGTTCCTTAATACATACACTCAAACTCACCGATCGTTGATGGTTTTTTAGCGTCAGCTAGCCTTAACCCTAGATCAATCGTTTCGACATGCTAAAACACTCACTGATGACCGGTTAACAACGTGATTTGCTACATCATGGGTTGTCCATGTAACACACCTTTCAAATTGTTTTGACCTATCTCAATTTTCCACGTTAGCTGAGAGGAACCCCTGAACATCAAGCAACATAGCAAGTGTCCCCATGTCTTACCTCAAAAAATCACTGAGAAAGTCATGCCAACATATGAATCCCCCACACTGAGATCAACAATTAAACAATAATGACCACCATTTTAATCATATCACATGAACATACCCTGATCCCTGATCTTTTCAATCATGCATGGCAACCCATCACTGTTTAAAATCACCAATAATCCAGCCTATTGTCCATTCGTACTGTTGATTTGCAAATTTCATTAACTACAAGTTATGGTGTTGACGATGTAATTAATCCCTGATGATCCATGGATATTTTTGTTTTACTCGACCGTGGTAAATACATATGGGACTTGTGAAAAATGCATTATTTGAATTCGATGTGGTTTGAGTATCTTGTCATTGTTTGCATAGATCTGTTGAGACCTTCTACTGTGAAATATTCTCGAGTAACCAGGTGTTCTTCTCAAAGCTAATTGTCATTGAGTTTTTGATAAATCTTGACATTGGTAAGTACTGAACCGGGAAAATCCATCTTTCACAGGTATTGGGTTCTAATGATAAACATTTTCTTTTTGTGTTGTATGATAGATGAAAGACTGAGCTACATTATCTTTTATTTTACAAGAAATATTCCTCCTCGAAGACCAACAAATCTATTGATTATTTGGGTTGGTTGTCATTGATTTCAACCCTTGAAGAAAGTCTCATAGCGAATTCTGGTAGCACAAAGGTTTGGGTAATGCACCCAAGTTTTTTTGATGTATAATGGTATGGGTTTTAATATATTTGAAGGTAATACTATTCTATATGGATATTACATGTAATGCCATTTCTGGTGGTATGTGAAACATCACGTAACTCCTCACGGTTAGAGAGTTATGGCCATGTGAAGTTGGAGAACCCTCATGAGTCATCTAGAAGCCTCAAAAGGTCAAAGTAGTCAAAGTGGTTGCAAAGAAGAAATTATTTAAATAAGACTATTCTAGATGGATAGTACATGTCATGCTATTTCCGGTGGTATGTGGAATGTCACATAAATCCTCACGGTTAGAGAGTTATGGCCATGTGAAGTTGGAAAACCCTCATGATTCATCTAGAAGCCCCAAAAGGTCAAAGTAGTCAAAGTGGTTGCAAACAAGAAATTATTTAAATAATAAAGTGAAGTGATGAGTGTACTATAAGTCAAAGTCGATACAAAAGAAATTATTTAAATAATAAAGTTAATGGAGAAATTACTAAGTGGACAAGTGGTTAGAAGTGGGTTAGCCCTAAAATAAGGAAAGTGGTTTAAGATGGTTAGAAGGTAACCCGTTGAGAAAGCTACATAAAAGTATAAATAAGAGGCAAGGGTCTCTCATTTTAATTAAACTTGAGCATATTGAATATATATAAGTGACCGAGGTAACCAAAGGATATCTAAGGTGAATTTCAGAGGGAAGGTGAATTAATGAAGGCCAAAATTCAAGGGAGGATAAATTCTTTTGATGATGCTTTCTAAGGTATGTTATTTACAGGTCATCTCGCCATTTTCGCAATAATTTTTTTTCTAGAATGATTCAGACCATGAAATCTGGAGGCCGTTTTGGAAACATATCCAAGTAGTTTTGATAAAAATTTCAACTCGTGGGGTTTTGTATTTTTAGAGTTAGACTCCATGGAAAATAGGGTTTGTGGCTAGTCCTGAAACTAGTCTAAAATATGTGTTTTGGGTAAAAATGTCATAACTTCTTCATAAAAGATCCAAATTCAGTAAGACTAAATGTATTGGTTATAGTATAATATTTAGTATTTTGTGTACCATTTTCAGATCCATACAACAAATATTCTGTGTGGGGCACACTCTACAAGCTCGCTCTCTAGAATAAGCCATAATTCAACAAGGTATGCCATTTTTGTTATAACTCCTTTTCTGGAAGGTTCCAAGAAGTGAAACCTGGAGAAATTGTAAAAAAGACACCGAAGAACATTGTGTACTATTTTTATACCTTTATTCATTACAGGTACATAGTTATGAATATTGCAAGTTAGGGTTGTTGACTAATCTGAAACTAGTCATGTGATACTAAAGTAAAATTTGATGAAAATGCTAGTCTCTTGTTAAGGAAGGTTTGCAGGTATGTGATCATATACAACAACTCTGTTACAGAGTTACAAATCAGATTTGGATGATGAAATTTATGAGGGATTTTGGTTGAGGTACATGCTGGGTACATGGTTGAGACAAGTAGTTGATGAGTTGGCACATACATGAGGTGTATAGTTGATGATGTTGGTACATCTTTATGAGTCATAGTTGATGAGTATTTGATGCATGATTGGTACATACTTGGTACATGGTTGGATGCACTTATTAGTAGTATTGTTGACACATGGTTTATGGATGATGTAACATACTTGTCTTGGTATATTATTAGAAGCACATATTGATCTTGGTGATGATTATGAGTTGTTGTGATGCACATTTTTAAGAGTTGTATTGGTGATTGATCTTGGTGAGTAGATCTGATTTGGTTGATAAGATTGATGGAAAGGTTGTTGTGACTGGTTATTTGTACAGGTTGGGTGCATGGTTGATGCACTTGTTTATGGTACAGGTTGAGGTATAGGTTGGTGCATGGTTGATGCACTTGTTTATGGTACATGTTGATTACAGGTTGTTTGGTACACATTTTTATAGGTTGTTTGGTGTAGGTTGATTGGTACAAGTTTACAACAATATATCTTAGAGTGATAGTGTGACAATGGTTCCATAATTCTACTTATATTTCAGGGCGGTTGGATGGGGCAAGAATAGGTGGTTGTTTCCACCTTCCGGTTGTAGACAGAGAATAGAGGGGGTTGTAGCCTCCTTCTGGTTGTAGCCAAATAATTGGGGAGTTGGAGCTTCCCTGAGGTTGTAGCCTAAGAAACTAGGGGGTTGGAGCCTCCTTCCAGTTGCAACTGGAAAAAAAAGGAAGTTGGTTCTTCCAATTTATGTAATTCTTAAAGACATATAAGAAAAATCATTCTGTGGTTTTCTCCTGCTTTGGGTTTCCACGTAAAAACACTGGTGTACTGTGTATGTGTATGATTTCTCATTTGTTCATTTTTTATTTACTCCGCAACTATTGGATGATAATGCTACATTGATATAACACTTGCATTTTATGGTTAAAAATGATTAAATTACTCTATTACTGATTCACCCCCCCTCTTAGTAATCCAACAATTGGTATCAGAGTAGGTTCCTTCAGGAAATAGTTTAACCACTAGAAGGAGATCATGGATTATTGTGAGAATGGAGTACCACTGTTTAATGGTCAGAATGGTTTAAAGTATGAGCTATTAAGTGGAAGGACAAAAGTATTTTTACAGGCATAGGGGTATTATATTTGGCTATCATTCATTACATGATATGATAGTTCAAAAATGGCAAAGACTGCAACCAAGAAGGAATTGAAGAAGAATAACACAATAACAATGGATTTCATCCAGGAAGGATTACCAAATCCGGTAAGAGAAAATGTTGGTAAGTTTTCATCAGTCAAATAACTTTGGGATAAGTTACATGATATATATTCTTCACCCATCACAGATTCGGAAAATGCCAAAGAAGATGCAAGTACAGATCAAGAAGAAATATGTTCACCATGTCAAACAGATTCAAAAGATGAAGAGTACATAATCAACAGAGGTATGTTGTTTTGTTTTAACTGTGAAAAATGTGAACACCTTGAAATAGAATGCCATGAAGGAAATGAGACTGAAAAACTAATTGAAAAATAAGGCAATTATGAAGAAGAATTGATCCGTGCTTTAAATGAACTAAGAAAAGAAAGAGAAGAAAACAATTCACTCAAGAAAGAATTGATGAAACAAAAGGAAAGTGCTCACATTTTTGAAGAATCCCAATAGGTCATCAAGAACTCAAGAAATCAGCTAGAAGAAGCCAGAAATATCGAAGAAAATCTTAAAGATCAAAAGCAATATTTGGAAGCCAATATGGCAGCACAGAAGGAAGAAGCATAAATGAGAGAAAATATATTGATAGATCATCTTAAGGAAATAACTAATGATCTAAACTAGCTTGAGGCAGAGTTTGGTCAAGAAGAGAAATGACTTGAAGAAGAAATAATCACATTAAAAATCCATCTTGAAGAAGCGAAAAGAACAGAAGAAGTCATGAAGTCTCAGATAATGAAGAAAGAAGAAGAGGCTGAGAAGCTTGAAGAAGAAGTTGTCACATTGAGAAGTAAAATCGTCAATATCAACAAGAATGTTGAAGAGACAAAAACATCCACATCAGTTATAGAGAATGGAGAGAAGCACTCTAGGTCACTAGAAAAGAAGAATGAAGAAAATAGAAAGAGTTATGTAGAAGTAATCAAAGGAAGGAATCATGGTCAACCAGAATCTAAGAAAAATATTAAAGATACGTCTTCAAGAAGACCATCCATGTTCAAGCCACAAAGAAGCTTCAATCATGATCATGATCAGTCAAGGAAGAAATTCAGAAGGAATACACCACAAAGAAGATCATTCACTCCTAGGTATGCAAATTTATTTTATGGTATTTTGGACATAAAGTTGCAGATTGCAGGGATTATAAAAATGTTCAAGCAAGAAATGCCCATGTGGCCCCATGTAACATTGAATGTTAAAAATGTCATAACTGTGGACACATAGCTAGTGATTGTAGAAGCATGATTGATAATTTCAGGAAAGAGAACACTGATATCAGATGTAATAAAGTATGGATAATAAAACACAAAGAATCGTTGAACAAAAACCAGGTCCCAAAGATCGCAAGATTGGCAATAAAACGAGATGAAGAAAATTCTATAGAGAAAAAGAAAGATGTCAGATACATAAAGGTTTGGAAAATAATTGAAAGAAAAGAAGGACATGTAAATAAGGACCATGTTCAAGAGATTGTACTTTCAGGCATTATAGTGAAAGATGAATCCACAGACAGAAAGAAAGAAGTCAGAGCTAAGAGAGATGATGAATCTACCAATGAAGATGATGGTGAATACACATCAGAGAAAGAATTGTTCTGAGCCATCCAACTTAGAGACTCCCAAGTAACATGAATATTATATAGGGGGAGTCTATGCAATAGCTATGACAGACCAAAGAACCATCCTTCAAGAAACTTGTAGAGTTTGAGTAGACAGATCTAGAGCAGCCAATTAGCAAAATTACAGTTTGATAATTGTAGTAGTGAAGAATTCATGATAATATAGTAATAAATGGGTCGAAATATGGACAATTGTGCAGTAGAGTCTTGGACAACATGGACACAGATGGATTTGTAAGAACACTTAGTAGGTTTGGACTTAGATATGATAGTGGACAAGAGCATGGATTCATAGATTGGTTCGGAGAGTGGTTCAGAGACAAAGGTACATTATGGATGTTAATTACACAAGAAATGGCTCGAAAAATGATAATAGATTCCAAATTGACAGATATTTTTTGGACATATGTAGTGCATACAACAATTCACATTCAAAACAAAGTAATGCTCAGAAACAACAATAAAAAAACTCCCTACGGGCTATGTAAAGGAAGACAAAAAATGTGAAGCACTTCAAAATATTTGGAAGAAAATGACTCATCAAAAGAGAAGATGGCATAATGGGAAAGTTTGACTCTCGTGTGGATAAATGAGTACTTGTTGGTTACACAAGTACAAGGAAAGCATACAAGTGTTAAAATTTGAGATTGAACAAATTTGTGGAAAACATCAATGTAACAATTGATGAAACATGTGGATGAGAATCAAAGGAGAAGAAAATGAATCAGTGGAACAACTTTAAGAAGAAGAAGTGAAAGATGAAGAAGAAGTAGAATAGGAAGATGAAGAATATCAGACATAAGTAGAAGAGCAAGTTTAGCAAGTGCCTCCAAATACACCTAGCAAACGAGTACAAAAGAATCATCCTTTAGCTCAGATTATTGGAAACATGGATGCAAGAGTTGAGACTAGAAGAAGAATCCATTCTCTAGAACAAATGCACATAACACTCTTATCTACGATTGAACCAAACAATTTTGAAGAGGCCAACAAGGATGAATTATGGAATAAGGCCATGGATGAAGAATTGGATCAAATAGAGAAGAATGACACTTGAGAATTGGTTCCAAGACCAAAGAATAAGAATGTGATTGGAACAAAGTGGGTTTTCAGAAATAAATTGAATGAAGATGGACATGTTACAAGGAACAAAGCTAGATTGGTATGTAAATAATATGCATAGGTTGAAGAAATAGACTTTGAAGAGACATTTTCCCTAGTTTCCAGAATGGAAGCATTCCGATTGCTTTTAGCTTATACATGCTCCAAGAATATTAAAGTGTATAAGATGGATGTGAAATCATCTTTTCTGAATGGGGAACTTGAAGAAGAAGTCTACATCGAACAATTAGAAAGATTTCAGTTGTCAAAGAACACATATTACATGTGAAAATTGAAGAAGGTCTTGTATGGTCTAAAACATACTCCTAGAGCAGTACTCTAGAATGGATAAATATATACAACATGAAGGGTTCAGAAAGGAAAGTGAAAACAACAACCTCTACATCAAGATAACTCAAGATAGTATTTTATTAATTGAAGTTTATGTTGATGATATTATTTTTGGAAGTAATGATGACAGGTTAAGCCATAAATTTTCAAAGGATACGCAGAATGAATTTGAAATGTCATTACTAGGAGAACTATCCTTCTTTCTGGGTCTTCAGATACGTCAAATAAACCAAGGAATTTTTATTTCTCAAACTAAGTATATCAGAGAAATGTTAAAGAGGTTCGGAATGTAATATTGCAAACCAGTTACCACTCCTATGCAAACCAGTTGCAAGTTGAGCAAAGATGATGATTCAAATTCTACAGACCAGAGGCAATACAAGTCAATGATTGGTAGCTTACTATATGTGACAACATCTAGACCAGATGTAATGTAAGTAGTTGGACAAGTGGCACGATTTCAAGCAGCACCAAAGGAATCACATGTATTAGCAGTGAAGAGGATTTTCAGATATCTAAAAGGAACATAAGAGTTTGGATTATGGTATCTAAAAGGAAAGGATCTATCACTTATTGCCTACACAGATGCAGATTGAGAAGGTTGCATTGATGACCAATGAAGCACCAGTGGAGCAACGTTCTACTTGGGTGAATGTTTAGTATCTTGGCTAAGAAAGAAACAAACATTAGTATCTTTATCTACAACCAAAGAAGATTATATTACGACAACATGATGTTGTACTCAGGTTCTATGGATGAAACAAACTTTGACAGATATACATGCGCCATCAATTGTGATAATACACGTGCCAATCAATAACTCAAAGAACTCGATGATGCACTCCAAGAAGAAGCACATTCCAATAAAGTATCACTTTCTACGGGAACAAGTTGCAGAGAAGAACATCATAATTGAATATGTGGGAAAAAATGAACAAGTGGCAGACATATTTACAAAGCTGCTTCCAAGGGAATATTTTGAGTATCTTCGCCAGAGACTCAGAGTAATTTCTACTCCAAAATGAATGCTTTTGAATTCTTATCTTATATGTCTTATATTTACACGAGGAAGCACCATAAAGAGGAAAATTTAGGTTGGGGGATCGGTTTCAGGAAGAGTTTAGTCATGGGGATCAACCCCAGATGGTAATATACCTTTTCCATTGATGACAAAGGGGGGAGAGATTTATCAGATGCAAAGGTAAATGCTTGGAGAAAGAGCACAAAGACATGGTTATAAGGGGAGCGATGGTCACAGGTGGAGCATGAGTGACATGACTTCAGTATTGCATCAAATTGTTTCCATCAATGCCAAAGGGGGGGATTGTTGATTATTTGGGATGGTTGTCATTGATGTCAACCCTTGAATAAATTCCGGTAGTGAATTACGATAGCACAAAGGTTTGGGTAATGGAACCAATTTCATTTGATGTATAATGGTATGAGTTTTAATATATTTGAAGGTAATAATATTCTATATGGATAATACATATCATGTCATTTCTGGTGGTATGTGGAACTCCACATAAATCCTCATAGTTAGAGAGTTATGACCATGTGAAGTTGGAGAGCCCTCATGAGTCATCTAGAAGCCCCAAAAGGTCAAAGTAGTCAAAGTGGTTGAAAAGAAGAAATTATTTAAATAAGACTATTCTAAATGGATAGTACATGTCATGCCATTTTCGATGGTATGTGGAACGTCACATAACTCCTCACGGTTAGAGAGTTATGGCCATGTGAAGTTGGAGAACCCTCATGAGTCATCTAGAAGGCACAAAAGGTCAAAGTAGTCAAAGTGATTGCAAAGAAGAAATTATTTAAATAATAAAGTGAAGTGATGAGTGTACTATAAGTAAAATTGGATACAAAATAAATTATTTAAATAATAAATTTAAAGGAGAAATTACTAAGTGGACAAGTGGTTAGAAGTGGGTTAGCCACTTTAAGATGGTTAGAAGGTAACCCCTTGAGGAAGCTACATAAAAGTATAAATAAGAGGCAAGGGTCTCTCATTTTAATTACACTTGAGCATATTGAATATATATAAGTTACTAAGGTAACCAAATGATATCTAAGGATAATTTCATAGGGAAGGTGAAGTAAAGAAGGCTGAAATTCGAGGGAGGATAAATTCTTTTGATGATGCTTTCTAAGGTATGTTATTTATAGGTCATCTCACCATTTTCAAAATAATTTTTTTTCTAGAATGATTCAGACCACGAAATCTGGATGTCGTTGAGGAAACATATCCAATTAGATGTGATAAAAAATTCAGCTTATTGGTCGTTGTATTTTTGGAATTACACTCAGTGGAAAATAGGGTTTGTGGCTAGTCCTGAAACTAGTCTAAAACAAGTGTTTTGGGTAAAAACGTCATAACTTCTTCGCAACAGATACAAATCCAGTAAGAAAAAATGTATTGGTTAGAGTACGATATGTATTATTTTTTTTACCATTTTAAGATCCATACAACAAATATTCTCTGTGGGGAACACTCTACAAGCTTGCTCTCTAGAATAAGCCAGAATTCAACAAGGTATGCCATTTTTGTTATAACTCATTTTTTGGGAGGTTCCAAGAAGTGAAACCCGGAGAAATTGTAGACAAGACACTGAAGAACATTGTGTACTATTTTTAGACCTTTATTCATTATAGGTACATAGTTATGATTATTGCAAGTTAGGTTTGTTGACTAATCCAAAACTAGTGATGTGAGACTAAAGTAAAATTTGATGAAAATGATAGTCTCTTGTTAAGGAAGGTTTGCAGGTATGTGATCATATACACTAGGTCTGTTACAAAGTTACAAATCAAATATGGATGATGAAATTTATGAGGGATTTTGGTTGAGGTACATGCTGGGTACATGGTTGAGACAAGTAGTTGATGAGTTGGAACATACATGAGGTGTATAATTGATGATATTGGTACATATTGATGAGTCATAGTTGATGATTAGTTGATGCATGATTGGTACATACTTGGTACATGGTTGGAGACACTTGTTAGTAGTATTGTCGACACATGGTTTATGGATGATGTAACATACTTGTTTGGGTATATTATTATTAGCACACATTGATATTGGTGATGATTATGAGTTGTTGTGATGCACATTGTTGAGAGTTGTATTGGTGATTGATATTGGTGAGTAGATATGATTTGGTTGATAATATTGATGGACAGGTTGTTGTGACACGTTATTTGTACATGTTTGGTGCATGGTTGATGCACTTGTTTATGGTATAGGTTGGTTCATGGTTGATGCACTTGTTTATGGTACATGTTGATTACATGTTGTTTGGTAGATGTTGTTACAGGTTGTTTGGTGTAGGTTGATTGGTACATGTTTACAACAGTATATCTCATAGTGATAGTGTGATAGTGGTTCCATCATTCTAATATTTCAGGGTGGTTGGACAGGGCAAGGACATGTGGTTTTAGCCACCTTCCAGTTGTACCTGGAGAACATAGGGGGTTATAGCCTCCTTTTGCTTGTAGCTAGAGAATTGGGGAGTTGGAGCTTCCCTTAGGTTGTAGCCTGAGAAACTAGGGGGTTGGAGCCTCCTTCCAGTTGCATCTAGAAAACAAATGAAGTTTTTACTTCCAATGAATGTAATTCTTAAAGACATATAAGAAAAATAATTCCGTGGTTTTCTCCTGCTCTAGGTTTCCACGTAAAATCATTGGTGTACTGTGTATGTGTATGACTTCTCATTTGTTCATTGTTTATTTACTCTCCAACTATTGGATAATAATGATACATTGATATATCACTTGCATTTTATGGTTAAAAATGATTAAATTTCTCTATTATTGATTCACCCCCCTCTCAGTAATCCAACAAGATAGTCACCTAAGATGCCAAAAGGGAAGAAGATCATGGTTGGAGAAGCTTCAAGTCTCGTGGCTACTAGAGAATTGGATCTCATGCCCAAAGTAGAACCTGTAATCAATATGTTGCAAAAGAGTCAATAGATCCAACACCAATATATAGAGATACAAATACAAGCACTGTGGTCAAGGTACCTATGCCCACATGGATCAAGTTTTACAATAATATTCTTCATGATGATTTTCCTTAATTCACCCCTCACAATGACCCAGAAGTAAGATTCTTAGATGACCAAGTTTTCCATAATTTCAAATTATCGTCTCTACACATGGTGGCTTCCAGAACCCCAGTTCTACCCTGCATAGAAACCTTAGAATTGATAATTAATCACACCCAGGATGAAAAGTGCATGATTAACAACATAAATGACCAATGTATTTGTGTACTCTTTCCCATGGAGGTAAACAAGTATTACAAAATCAGGGAACCCAAAGTTCGACTCAACACCAACTTTGTGGTTAAATTTTATGAACAACATAACACCAATCAACTTTTGGCATTCCAGTGGAAATAAGATAGGAAATTTGTGAAAAAAACATCCAGTTAGTACAACACTATACACCTGAGATAACCATATATGTACCTTATGGCCCTGATATGATGGTTGTATGGGGAGAAGGATTGTACCAAGTTTCAAAAACCTGGATGCCCTTGGATTACACAGTAGCTATATCTGGGAGCATCTTCAATTGCGGCACCATAATCTCTAAACAATTGAGCATTAGGGTTGAGAAAGAACATAAACCAAAAGCAGGGGAAATACCTTGTTTCTTTATGGCTTCATATCTATTAGATGCAATCTGCACTAGAAATATTTTTCCAGGGATGGGGTAAGTTGACATGTCTCATAATTAGTTGTTCATGTTTATTTCAGTGTCTTATGGGAGAATAGATATAAAAAAATCTTATGTTGCAATCTATGATGATTTTTTTGGCTAGGGTCTATTTCATAATACGTAAATAGAATTGTCCAAGGCTCTTCGAAGCAACAAGAAAAGTCATATCCAGGATAGAGAATTGGTATTCATAATAAAATAGCACCTATCTCAGTATTTTCGGAGCCACTGGAGCCCCACACCTATTTTCGGCCTATGTAGCATACATGCTGGTCCAGGGTAAAATTTGTTACCAGGCTTTTCTACAAGGTTTCAATGCTTCCTTGGTGAAAGAAAAGAAACGAGCATTCATCCCATATGGATTCTATGTAGGTTACCATTTGGTGAAAGATACTACTCAAGCCAGACAAGAAACCCAAAATCAGGTAGAGTATAAGTTCTACATTGGAAGGTACAAAAAACATGACCCAAAAGGTCTAGTTTCTCAACACGATGGTTAAGTGATATCTCATTGCTTCCTTGGTGAAAGAAAAGAAACGAGCATTCATCCCATATGGATTCTATGTAGGTTACCATTTGGTGAAAGATACTACTCAAGCCAGACAAGAAACCCAAAATCAGGTATATGTTCTACATTGGAAGGTACCAAAAAAATGACCCAAAAGGTCTAGTTTCTCAACACGATGGTTAAGTGATGGTTATGTGGACGAGAATCAAAGGAGAAGAAAATGAATCAGTGGAACAACTTTAAGAAGAAGAAGCGAAAGATGAAGAAGAAGTAGAACAGGAAGATGAAGAATATCAAACATAAGTAGAAGAGCAAGTTTAGAAAGTGCCTCCAAATACACCTAGCAAACAAGAACAAAAGAATCATCCTTCAGCTCAGATTATTGGAAACATGGATGCAAGAGTTGATACTAGAAGAAGAATCCATTCTCCAGAACAAATGCACATATCACTCTTATCTACGATTGAACCAAACAATTTTGAAGAGGCCATCAAGGATGAATTCTGGAATAAGGCCATGGATGAAGAATTGGATCAAATAGAGAAGAATGACACTAGAGAATTGGTTCTAAGACCAAAGAATAAGAATGTGATTGGAACAAAGTGGGTTTTCAGAAATAAATTGAATGAAGATGGACATGTTACAAGGAAAAAAACTAGATTGGTATGTAAAGAATATGCACAAGTTGAAGAAATCAACTTTGAAGAAACATTTTCCCTAGTTTCTAGAATGAAAGCATTCCGATTGATTTTAGCTTATACATGCTCCAAGAATATTAAAGTGTATCAGATGGATGCGAAATCATCTTTTCTGAATGGGGAACTTGAAGAAGAAGTCTACATCGAACAACCAGAAAGATGTCAGTTGTCAGAGAACACATATTACATGTGCAAATTGAAGAAGGTATTGTATGGTCTAAACCATGCTCCTAGAGCATGGTACTCTAGAATGGATAAATATCTACAACATGAAGGGTTCAGAAAAGGAAGTGAAAACAACAACCTCTACATCAAGATAACTCAAGATAGTATTTTATTAATTGAAGTTTATGTTGATGATATTATTTTTGGAAGTAATGATGACAGGTTAAGCCATAAATTTTCAAAGGATATGGAGAATGAAATTGAAATGTCATTACTGGGAGAACTATCCTTCTTTCTGGGTCTTCAGATACGTCAAAGAAACCAAGGAAATTTTATTTCTCAAACTAAGTATACCAGAGAAATGCTAAAGAGGTTCGGAATGTAATATTGCAAACCAGTTACCACTCCGATGCAAACCAATTGCAAGTTGAGAAAAGATGATGATTCAAATTCTACAGACCAAAGGCAATATAAGTCAATGATTGGTAGCTTACTATATGTGACAACATCTAGACCATATGTAATGTAAGTATTTGGACAAGTGGCACGATTTCAAGCAACACCAAAGGAATCACATGTATTAGCAGTGAAGAGGATTTTCAGATATCTCAAAGGAACATAAGAGTTTGGATTATGGTATCCAAAAGGAAAGGATCTATCACTTATTGCCTACACAGATGCATATTGAGAAGGTTGCATTGATGACCAATGAAGCACCAGTGGAGCAACGTTCTACTTGGGTGAATGTTTAGTATATTGGCTAAGAAAGAAACAAACATTAGTATCTTTATCTACAACCAAAGCAAATTATATTGCAGCAACATGATGTTGTACTCAGGTTCTATGGATGAAACAAACTTTGATAGATAAACAGGATAAGTATGATGATCCCATTCCAATATATTGTGATAATACAAGCACCATCAGTGACTCAAAGAACCTGATGATGCACTCCAAGAAGAAGCACATTCCAATAAAGTATCACTTTCTACGGGAACAAGTTGCAGAGAAGAACATCATAATTGAATATGTGAGCAAAAATGAAGAAGTGGCAGACATATTTACAAAGCCGCTTCCAAGGGAATATTTTGAGTATCTTCGCCAGAGACTTAGAGTAATTTCTACTCCAAAATGAATGCTTTTGAATGCTTATCTTATATGTCTTAGATTTACACGAGGAATCACCATAAAGAGGAAAATTCAGGTTGGGGGATCGGTTTCAGGAAGAGTTCCGTCATGGGGATCAACCCCAGATGGTAATATACCTTTCCGATTGATGACAAAGGGGGGAGAGATTTATCATATGCAAAGGTAAATTCTTGGAGAAAGAGCACAAAGACATGGTTCTAAGTGGAGCGATGGTCACAGGGGGAGCATGAGTGATATGACTTTAGTATTGCATCAGATTGTTTCCATCAATGCTAAAGGGGGAGATTGTTGATTATTTGGGTTGGTTGTCATTGATTTCAACCCTTGAAGAAAGTCTCATAGTGAATTCTGGTAGCACAAAGGTTTGGGTAATGCACCCAAGTTTTTTTGATGTATAATGGTATGGGTTTTAATATATTTGAAGGTAATACTATTCTATATGGATATTACATGTAATTCCATTTTTGGTGGTATGTGAAATGTCACGTAACTCCTCATGGTTAGAGAGTTATGCCATGTGAAGTTGGAGAACCCTCATGAGTCATCTAGAAGCCTCAAAAGGTCAAAGTAGTCAAAGTGGTTGCAAAGAAGAAATTATTTAAATAAGACTATTCTAGATGGATAGTACATGTCATGCCATTTCCAATGGTATGTGGAATGTCACATAAATCCTCACGGTTAAAGAGTTATAGCCATGTGATGTTGGAAAACCCTCATGAGTCATCTAGAAGCCCCAAAAGGTCAAAGTAGTCAAAGTGGTTGCAAACAAGAAATTATTTAAATAATAAAGTGAAGTGATGAGTGTACTATAAGTCAAAGTCGATACAAAATAAATTATTTAAATAATAAAGTTAATGGATAAATTACTAAGTGGAAAAGTGGTTAGAAGTGGGTTAGCCCTAAAATATGGAAAGTGGTTTAAGATGGTTAGAAGGTAACCCCTTGAGGAAGCTACATAAGAGTATAAATAAGAGGCAAGGGTCTCTTATTTTAATTAAACTTGAGCATATTGAATATATATAAGTGACCAAGGTAACCAAAGGATATCTATGGAAAATTTCAGAGGGAAGGTGAATTGATGAAGGCCAAAATTCAAGGGAGGATAAATTCTTTTGATGATGCTTTCTAAGGTATGTTATTTATAGGTCATCTCGCCATTTTCGCAATATTTTTTTTTCTAGAATGATTCAGACCACGAAATCTGGACATCGTTGAGGAAACATATCCAATTAGCTGTGATAAAAATTTCAGCTTATTGGTCATTGTATTTTTGGAATTACACTCAGTGGAAAATAGGGTTTGTGGCTAGTCCTAAAACTAGTCTAAAACAAGTGTTTTAGGTAAAAACGTCATAACTTCTTCATAACAGATACAAATCCAGTAAGAAAAAATGTATTGGTTAGAGTACAATATGTAGTATTTTTTGTACCATTTTAAGATCCATACAACAAATATTCTCCACGTGGAACACTCTACAAGCTCGCTCTCTAGAATAAGACAGAATTCAACGAGGTATGCCATTTTTGTTATAACTCATTTTCTGGGAGGTTCCAAGAAGTGAAACTTGGAGAAATTGTAGACAAGATACTGAAGAACATTGTGTACTATTTTTATACCTTTATTCATTACAGGTACATAGTTATGATTATTGCAAGCTAGGTTTGTTGACTAATCCAAAACTAGTCATGTGAGACTAAAGTAAAATTTGATGAAAATGATAGTCTCTTGTTAAGGAAGGTTTGCATGTATGTGATCATATACACTAAGTCTGTTACATAGTTACAAATCAGATATGGATGATGAAATTGATGAGGGACTTTGGTTGAGGTACATGCTAGGTACATGGTTGAGACAAGTAGTTGATGAGTTGGCACATACATGAGGTGTATAGTTGATTATATTTGTACATATTGATGAGTCATAGTTGATGATTAGTTGATGTATGATTGGTACATACTTGGTACATGGTTGGAGACACTTGTTAGTAGTATTGTTGACACATTGTTTATGGATGATGTAGCATACTTGTCTGGGTATTATATTATAAGCACACATTGATATTGGTGATGATTATGAGTTGTTGTGATGCACATTTTTGAGAGTTGTCTTGGTGATTGATATTGGTGAGTAGATCTTATTTGGTTGATAATATTGATGGACAGGTTGTTGTGACAGGTTATTTGTACATGTTTGGTGCATGGTTGAAGCACTTGTTTATGGTACAGGTTGGTTCATGGTTGATGCACTTGTTTATGGTACAGGTTGATTACATGTTGTTTGGTACATGTTGTTACCAGTTGTTTGGTGTAGGTTGATTGGTACATGTTTACAACAATATATCTCACATTGATAGTGTGATAGTGGTTCCATCATTCTAATATTTCAGGGTGGTTGGACGGGGCAAGGACATGTGGTTTTAGCCACCTTCCGGTTGTAGCTGGAGAACATAGGGGGTTATAGCCTCCTTTTGCTTGTAGCCAGAGAATTAGGGAGTTGGAGATTCCCTCAGGTTTTAGCCTAAGAAGCTAGGGGGTTGGAATCTCCTTCTAGTTGCATCTGGGAAACAAATGAAATTTGTACTTCCAATGAATGTAATTCTTAAAGACATATAAGAAAAATAATTCTGTGGTTTTCTCCCACTTTAGGTTTCCATGTAAAATCATTGGTGTATTGTGTGTGTGTATGATTGCTCATTTGTTCATTGTTTATTTACTCTCCAACTATTGGATGATAATGCTACATTGATATAACACTTGCATTTTATGGTTAAAAATGATTAAATTGCTCTATTACTGATTCACCCCCCTCTTAGTAATCCAACAAGACAGTCACCTAAGATGACAAAAGGGAAGAAGATCATGGTTGGAGAAGCTTCAAGTCCCGTGGCTACTAGAGAATTGAATCTCATGCCCAAAGTAGAACCTATAATCAATATGTTGCAAAAGAAGTCAACAGATCCAACACCAATCTACATAGATACAGATACAAGCACTGCGGTCAAGGTACCTATGCCCACATGGATCGAGTTTTACAATAATATTCTTCATGATGATTTTCCTTAATTCACCCCTCACAACGACCCAAAAGTAAGATTCTTAGATGACCAAGTTTTCCATAATTTCAAATTATCGTCTCTACACATGGTGGCTTCCAGAACCCTAGTTCTACCCTGCATAGAAACCCTAGAATTGATAATTAATCACACCCAGGGTGACAAGTGCATGATTAACAACGTAAATGACCAATGTATTTGTGTACTCTTTCCCATGGAGGTAAACAAGTATTACAAAATCAGGGAACCCAAATTTCGACTCAACACCAACTTTGTGGTTAAATTTTATGAACAACATAACACCAATCAACTTTTGGCATTCCAGTGGAAATAAGATAGAAAATTTGTGAAAAAAGCATCCAGTTAGTACAACGCTATACACCTGAGATAAACATATATGTACCTCATGGCCCTGATATGATGGTTGTATGGGGAGAAGGATTTTACCAAGTTTCAAAAATCTGGATGCCTTTGGATTACACAGTGGCTATATCTGGGAGCATCTTCAATTGGGGCACCATAATCTCTAAACAATTGAGCATTAGGGTTGAGAAAGAACATAAACCAAAAGCAGGGGAAATACCTTGTTTCTTTATGGATTCATATCTATTAGATGCAATCTGCACTAGAAATATTTTTCCAGGGATGGGGTAAGTTGACATGTCTCATAATTAGTTGTTCATGTTTATTTCAGTGTCTTATGGGAGAATAAATATAAAAAAATCTTATGTTGCAATCTGTGATGATTTTTTTGGCTAGGGTCTATTTCATAATATGTAAATAGAATTGTCCAAGGCTCTTCGAAGCAACAAGAAAATTCATATCCAGGATAGCGAATTGGTATTTATAATAAAAGAGCAGCTATCTCAGGATTTTCGGAGCCACTGGTGCCCCACACCTATTTTTGGCCTATGTACCATACATGCTGGTCCAAGGTAAAATTTGTTACCTGACCTTTCTACAGGGTTTCAATGCTTCCTTTGTGAAAGAAAAGAAAGGAGAATTCATCCCATATGGATTCTATGTAGGTTACCATTTGGTGAAAGATACTACTCAAGCCAGACGAGAAACCCAAAATTAGGTAGAGTATAGGTTCTACATTGGAAGGTACAAAAACATGACCCAAAAGGTCTAGTTTCTCAACACGATGGTTAAGTGATATCTCATTGTCCGTATGCACATGACACCTTTGAGGATGAGATATTCACTGAAAACACCTTAGATTGGGAAGAAGTCTTGCAGAGAGAATAAAATCCAGATCTTACCCATTTGAAAGCTATGTCAAGAGATGAAAAATTAGAGTGGCTGGAATAGATAGCATAAGATACTATATAGACACAAAAAGAGGATGTAGAGAAAGAAATAAGAAGGATCGAAGCATAAAGGATCCTGGAGGAGGCTGAGAGAATGTTATGAGAGAACGAGCAAATTCCCACTCTTCAAGAATTAGGACCACCTATAGTGACTCATGCGGGCATGCACATGATAGAAGAAGAACAAACAGATAGAAAAGAAATGTATCCAACATGGGGAAATGAACATCCTGATGAAAGACGAGAACAGGTGGAACAATAATTTTCAGGGACAATAGTTGATTCAGTGACAGTGACACCAGGCACTGGAGTACTATCACTAGTGATAACTGAACTCATCATAATCTATGATGATGACAATGAGGATTTTGAGAGTACAACAATTCCCATTATCAATGAGGATGACATAGAAATGTTAGACACTGAGCTATTCCAAAGACTGCAACCCATGGATATGGGGACGAGCCAGAATATAACATAAAACATTATTACTCCCTTGAGGCATCAGTCACAACCTCAATTTGAAGGAGAAGGTGATCAAGAGAGAGAAGCAGAAGAGAAAGACCCATATAATACCACCTTAGTAAGGCAGGGTGATATACAACACAAAGACTAGGAGGAAGCTCTAGAAAATACAGATGAAAGTAATGACTAGGGATCCATCCCAGAGGAAAAGACCCTATATAGAGGAGAAAGTGAAGAATGTTTAGATATGGGAGGGATAAATACATGTGATACAACTAAGAGCCGAATACATGAGGGGAAAAAATATGATGAAGAGTCTGTAGAAACCACAACAAAGGCACCAAACCCCTCTTCACCCATAAAAATGATGACACCCATGGTAGAAACAAAAAATAATGTGATAGAGGTCACCTATGACCCAATGAAGGTAGGAGAAGTCTTCCCATATATGGATTTTGGACTCACAAATAGCCCCAAACAACATTCTAGATATCTAGGTCAAGAGAACACATCAAACTGAGATGGGGAAAGTGTCAGCAATAAGGTACCATTGGTCGAAAAAGGTAAGGAATTGGTCTTTGAACACTTTCATACTCCTGGGAGTATGATAATTTCTATCTCATGGGGGGATCAACCAATTTCAGGACCTGTATATGAAGTGGCTAATGTCCATGCAATTTATTATGATAGAAAAATACAAGTGGTGGTAAGAAGGACCGAAAAAAATAGGAGGCTTACTCTAGACAATGTTGTAATGATTACCATAGATGAAACCATGTTGGATGCTAGACAATCAAGGGTGAGTGAGTTATTAGGAGAAGGAATGGATATATCCATTGCTACCATTGACATGGAAAGAGAAGATGAGTGAGAAGATGATTCTATGAGAGAAAAACTTGTGCAACTTAGGCATCGAGTTGAATACCATCAAGATGCCACTCAGGTAGTCATATTCATAAGGATTGAGCTCAATGATATTTACATCCAATTCAAATAAAAAAGGGAGGTTTTCATGACCCAAATTATTAGCTATCAGGAGGAGACTTTTCTTGGTCTCATGGCGCATAAGGACATCATGAAATGGTCCAAGAAATCCCACAAGGTTCTGGCACAAATTGAGTACATTTGAGAGATATAGAAGGATCGAGTAGACGAGAATCATGGCATCAAAACGCTCATAGATGAAATCCCAACCATGTTCCAAATGACAACAGAGTACTAGATGCAACTGATAGTAGAGCCACAATGGAAAATGCAAGATAGATGGGAGGAGTGCCTTAAGAACTGGGGCAAGATAAACCAAAGGATGAGTGACATTTGTGTCCTAGAGTTTGGCATGTCCGATGAATTCACAAAATTGAATGACATAGTTGGGAAGTTGATGGAGCTTGATAAAATATTTGAAGCTGATGTACTAGAAGTAAAAGTGATAAAAAAAAGACAATTTAGAAGAATCACTGATAGGCCGATAACAATATCATGGGTTTTGCTGCGTTTTAGTTTCAAAATAGACTAATTCATAAATCCGGTGATGGAAATGAAAGACAGACTCAACACACAAATTGAGAAACATTGATTCCCATACATGCATACCTGCGAAGATATTTTCTCTCAGTGGTCAGAATATGACAAAGAAAACCCTATAAGATGACTGTGGATTACCAGTAGTTTTCACGTGGATAAGTCCACCCTATGTTTTATTTTCTTTACTTTAAGTAGTTTTTGAAACTTCTGCATGAAACTATTTCTTGATATAAATAAGGACATCAAACTCATTTTGAAGGGTCGATGGTTGTTGTGAGAACTAAAGGATTGAAAAAATAATTATTTTGGAGTTTAATATCGAAGCTCGTACAAAGCCAAAGACAAATTTCTACCAAGCTTGAGGAGTAACTTGATCTGTGGATTGCTATGCAAACTAATTCTCTACTACAAGCCCTTTAGTAAGATTGTGATTATGTTAAATTATCTTGAATTATTATGATTGCTAAATGGAGGCTAGTTTAAATTCAATGGTGTCAGTTTTGTGTTGCATGAAGAGTAAATATTGAACTATTCTAGTATTTGTTTTACATGTTAACTATGTTCAACTAATTCTCTCTTTCGCCTTTCTAAGTAATATTTGTTTCTTAATTGATGATAGTATCATTTTATAGTGTTGATTAAACACATATATTGTTTGACATGTCGATTGGAAAAAAGGTTATCCTGTGTCTGGTTTTCTTTTATTTAAGTTATTGCATGTTTACATGATAAAGAATAATTTTCGCCAAAAGAGATATACCATTAGCTAGTGAACTTTCCAAAACAATGTATAAAGTCCATCAAAACTTGTTGTATTATGAAATCTAACTAATCACGCTACTTTAAATAGAGAAGAGTCTAATTGAACCTCATCTCTGGGCATGGTTCCTACTGTTGAGTTAAAGGGAATTTGGACCCCTCAACATAATTGGCACTAGAAGGAGGGATGAACGAATGCATGGCTAGTAAAAATATTTCTTTGAGTAGAAACCTATCACAAATAACTTATAGATTCAAAACAACCAACATGCATTGCTAGTCCTTCTCAGGATATCCCTAATATTGAAGGTACCCCCACTACTAGTGAGCCACTGCACACTGAAGATGACTCGTACCTTATCCTAGAAATACCTTACGTGATCACTCATGATGAAATCAATTCATTTATAAGGATTACCAAAGCTTATTGTTACACGTCAAAATTGCTAAGTATCGCATTGTCCCTGTCAATCATCGTAAGTGTCGCATCTTCCCTACAACTTTCGCAAGTGTTGCAAGTTGACCATTAGTGTTGCAAATGATGTTCAGACATAATGTCGTGATAAATACACTAATGAAGCACTTATGACACATCATATGACTGATTTGAAGAGCAAGAACTGATCCACTGGAATCAAATAACTCTTGACACCTAAAAGAGGCCCCGAAACAGTGGTTTGGAAGGGGAACGCTCCTCTAATACAGCTGGAGAAGCGCTGGCACTCCTCTACCATGATTCAGAAGCGTTATAATGCCCTTCATCCCTTCTGGAGGAGCACTGCTCACCTTAAGAGCGCTGGCTCTTTCCCAAGGCACATCAGAAGTGCTATAACGCTCTGATACCCCTTTTGGGGGAGCGCTCCCTATTCTGGGTCAATTGTTAGCCCGTTGAGTCGAATGAGGAGGAGATCATTCGAGATCAGAAGGCAGTTGTGCTCGAATTCTTGGTTTCATCAAAAGATCCCTGATCCAAGGAGATGGTTCCTAACTGGTTCTAAACATAACTCAAGAGGTTAGGCCTTTCCCAACCTATATAAACAGGCTCTATGATGGTGGAAAGGGGGGAAGAACTGAACATAAGAAACTTATGATCTTGGAGGAAACTGACAGTCAGCCAAAGAGAAGTGATCAGTGAAGTTGCTGTTATCCAGGTTGTGGATCTTTCAGGCAAGGGTTGGATGAAGAGGACTTGACGAAGCTGTCGCATTCGCATCTACGATTGTAAGTACTGCTGTTGTCATTCTCATTAATATGACACGCTTGGCCTGTTTCTTTCTAGTTTGTGTCTGATACCACATGAACTTATCATTTATTGATAGATATATTTTCAAGCTAATGTCAATAGAGTAGGAAGTTGTTGTACCTTGTTTTGTCCACAGACCTCAGCGAGGAGCAAAAGGATTGGAGCGCAACTCTGAGCGTGCAGGGACAAACGTCGGTTGAAAGGTACTTCTGTTATTCTCCCTTCTCATGCATTAGGCTTAGATAGATTTGAAAGGAAGTCAGTGTCCACGTTAAGCATTTTTCTGTCTAGGGTTAAGGTCAAGCCTTAGAGGTGATCTACTTGTCCGCAAGGAGATTTTCCTACAACAGAAACTGGCGACTCCACTAGGGAGATAGCCTCGAATCGAAACCTCTTGTTTGGATTTTTCTCCTCATTGACCTTGTTCTACCCCTTGATTGTTTCAGACCTGGTCTACCCCTCTTTGATTAGTTTCATGAGCTGATTGGCTCCTTACCTTGTCACATTCAACATATTTATCAAGCTCAGATCTCAATTTTTGAAAATTTTTGACATTTCTGGGATTTTTAGACCCTGGCGCCCCTGACTTAGTGTTATCAAAGCGCCAATGCTTTTGGTAGCCTTACACAGAGTGCTATAACGCTATTTTCCCTTGGCAACAGAGTGCCAGCCCCCTTTTGGCCAAAAAACCCTTCACAATTGCATTTTTTAGGGTTTGCCTCTGTGGCTCTTTTGCTGAGTGATCTAGTGAGTCAATTTGTCTTCCCTTTTAGCTCTGACATCTAATCTTTTTGAAGAATAAACACCTTATTGATTGGATCTTGTAACCTTCTTCACCTTGTTGCATTGAGTTTTTGTTGAGTAAAGCTTGGAACCTATGCATTGCTTTTCTCTTCTCTTCAATTGGGCAAAACCCTGGTGAAGGTCATCAAAGGTCTACAAACCTCTGTATCTTGTTTTCAAACAAGATCATTTGTTCTTCAACTCTTGTTTTTGGGTGTGAAGTTTCCCCTTTTTCTTTGATTGTTTCTTTTCTTTCGTTTTTCGTTTTGATTGCTACGAAGGGTGTATTGTTTGCGTGACTTTTTCTTGTGCTAGTTTGGTTTTCATTCATACCAAGAAGATAATTGGCGAAAGATAAGCATTGTGTTGCATTGATCATCATTCATACACAAAAAATTAAAGATATCTTCATGATTGATTGAGCATATTAGAAGGCATTTGAAAGTTTGCATTACATTAGGATTTGATTGGGAAAAAGAATTTTTTGAGAGCATTCCATAGTCGTGCTTGTTAGTGAAAGAAATCTCTCTCTCCCTTAGATAGACGTTCATCGAAAGAAAATGATTGTTTATCATGTTCGATGCATTCTTTGGGTCTGAGTCATAAATTCCATTCGTTTCACTTCCATGCACCCCTTTGCGTAAAGAACAACCATTAAAATCAACGCAAATTAAAATTTATCTAGAACTTTTTCTTTGCTAGAATCCTCCACCAACAGTAGAATAGGTGTAGTACTTTGGATTAGGCTGTGAGCATAACTCTCCAAAGTTGTCAAAACAAAC
>ML776553.1:3749846-3800082 GCA_009831015.1 Picea engelmannii | reverse complement strand
CATGAACTTATCATTTATTGATAGATCTGTTTTCAAGCTAATGTCAATAGAGTAGGAAGTGGTCGTACCTTGTTTTGTCCACAGACCTCAGCGAGGAGCAAAAGGATTGGAGCGCAACTCGGAGCGTGCAGGGACAAACGTCGGTTGAAAGGTACTTCTGTTATTCTCCCTTCTCATGCATTAGGCTTAGATAGATTTGAAAGGAAGTCAATGTCCACGTTAAACATTTTTCTGTCTAGGGTTAAGGTCAAGACTTAGAGGTGATCTACCTGTCCGCAGGGAGATTTTCCTACAACACTTATGATCGACAGATAAGAGAATTTCCATTAGCTCTCTTTCTTCCCCACGATAAATAAACTGCAAGACCAATGGTTGATACCCCAGATCACACATTTTTCCCTATGTTTGAGGATCTAGTATATTTCTCCCTAACTGAAATCGATCATCCTCTCAGTTTTATTCATGAAACTCCTCTCCTTACCCCACCAACAAGTACACATTCTGATCTTGCTAATTCTAAATATGAAGAAGTCGGTTCTAACTTAGAAGACTTAGATAATGATTCAAATGATATGGAAAACAAAAATGAAGAAATCCCAGAAGATAATGATCAACCTACAAACAACCAACCATGGATGGATAGGGATTCCCTGGCCATACCAGGGCAATTACATCATTTTCCTAGGCACCCTGAGAAACTTCTCCCCAAATTTGTTCCTAAAACCTCTGGTATTCCTGAAGACGACATGAAGAAGTTCATATTGGAAATAAGATTGATGAATGTCCAACATGAATATGTAGCATGTAGAATGTTCCCTTATAACTTCAAGAACTCAACCTCAATGTGGTATTTCAACCTCTCAGTTGGTTCCATCAATAGTTGGACAAAATTTAAGAAGGACTTTCTTGGTAAATTTGTTGAAGAAATGACTACTAGAGCTTTGATGGCTGCGATTTTTGCTACCACCATAGGACCCAAAGAAAAGGTCAAGTATTTTAACCATAGATTCATACAAATCCTCAACAAGTTTCAACTTGATGTTAAACTTGCCCAAGAAATGCAGATTGAGGTATATGCTAATGCATTACCAACATCTATCTCTATGTTTGTGAAAAGGGCCACTAAAACTCTCTTGCTGAGAATTTTGAGGAAGCCAAAATTATTGAATTCCAAATGAAAATATGTAAAGATAGCCAAATCTCCTTATCAAAGAAGGAAACACAACAACCACCTAGAAGAGGACTTTTACTGACACGACCATTAGGTGAACAAGTAGAACAAGACAATGAGAAGGACGATATAGACATGGAAAGTATACATAGGATGGTTAAGAAAATGTCCAACGAAATTGTGGATATGAAGAGGAGCGTAGGGGAAGGTACATCAAACTCTAGACCCTACAAACCTTTTTTTAGAAAAACCTCACCTTTTAAGGCCATAGATCCTCCACCTGCTAACTTAAACATTGATTTAGGTGAAGTGGCCTCCAATTCTTATTGTAATTACCACCAAGAACATCATTCTAAAAAGGACTACCCTCAATGGGTTAATTCCATGAACTTGTTGGCTAATTGTTTCTTGGATGGTTGTGCGGGGGAGGTTTTTAGGGGGAATACCTAGAAACAGATGCCACGTGGGTAACTGTCAGTGATTATGATGAGAGGACTCACAATCTCAATAAATTTAAAGGATGGTATTGGGATTACTTGGTGGCCTAGGTTCCTCATCATTCAATTATCAATCTGGGTAGGTAAACTTGTGAGACATATACACAACATGTGCATAATTGACTTCGAACATTTCCTAAAAATTTCCATTGAACTTTCCACACTCACAAATAGATGGTAAAATTCTTTAATTGACTGGTTCAGGTTTAACTATCAGACGATAAATAATCAAACTGCATATAGATCACTACTCTTATAAGTATGCCTCTTGTAGAATTCACTTCATTTAGTTAACTAAACTTATGATCAAATAAATTATCTTGTTTGATGAGTTAAGAGTAACTTAATAAAACTTAAACGACTAATTTTTTGTTATCTCAGAAATTATATATTTAATTGCCTTGGAGTATGTTTCATTGATTCACTAGTAAATTTGGGTCATTTTACGACAACCATTGTGATTTTCTTGTGAAATTATGTCGTGGAGATTGTGACAAATCTTGGGCCCCTCAAACGTTGCTTCACATTATGTTGAAAGTGCGACGAACCTGAGATAACGCCGCAAGAGAGATGACCAAAGGAAGTCGTCGCAAGCAAGATGACCTTCTGTGCTTGTCACAAGTGATATGGCCTATGGTGCTTGTCACATGAGAGACGACCAATAATGATCATCGCAAGAATGAAAACCAAGGATACTCGTCACAAGAGAGACCACCAGAGTAGTTGTTGCGATGAACTATTCAAGTATAAGGTATCGCCAGCGATAACCATACTTCTTTGCTCTTGCAATGACCCTAGTAGTTCTTGCGATGAACTATCAATACTATCGACGATCCCCTTAGTTGCAAGAGAAATGACATATCCTAGTTTTTGTGATGAAGTACTCATTGCAAGAGAGAAGAAGTGTCGATAATTGCGACAAACTATCAATACTATCAACAATGGTCTTTGTCGCAAGAGAAATGACCTATCCTAGTTTCTGCGAGGAACAATTCGTTGCAATAGTGATAAAGTGTCGATATTTGCGACGAACTATCTATACTATCGACGATGCTCTTCGTTGTAAGAGAAACAAATTATCCTAGTTTCTGCGACAAACAATTCATCGCAATAGCGACAAAGTGTTGATAGTTGCGACGAACTATCTATACTATGGGCGATCTTATTCATCGAAGAGAAAATAAATGTATCTATTTAAAAAAAAAATAATAAATATTAATGCAAGAGAGTTCCTTTGAGGGTTGTAATATAGAATGGGTTCATTCATTTTTAAATGTGAGTATTGTTTGATTTTATGTCATGCAAATTTTGCAAACCCGTGAAAGACAATTTGATGAGAGCACACAATTAGCAAGGAATACCCATGATAACATAGTTTAGAGATGAATTTCTTCTCACAAATGAGATACATGATTTGTAATTTCCTACTGTAAGTTTTCAAACCAACTCAATTATGAAGACATCAACTCTAATGGAGTTGTATCCTAAGTGTTTCTAGTATTTTATTTGATTTCCAAATTACCAATATCTTTATTAACACAACTATATGTGCATCTTGTAATCCTTATAGAATTGGGAAATAATATATGGAAACATACATTTTGGTGCATGTATAAGCACAATCAACAACCATATTGATATGTGATCATTGTTTAACAATGGACATACAAATTCAATAAAACATTGGGCTAAACTAGAAGAAAAATGCAATATTAATGAAAGAACTCCTTAGGATTGAGAAATTCATATAAAATTATAAAAAAAGTGCAGAATCTTGAACACATGTATTTTTCATGAGATATAAGTTGTTCTAGACCAACAAGTTCAACCAAAGGACCAAATAAAAATACTAATGTTCAACCACCTAGATAACCATTTGATGCAAAAAAAATCCCCACAAACCATTAGCACCATCAATGATTTGTGTGGATGTTGGTATGGTCATTCTTTGCAAATATTCCATGAAATTTGTGCAAATCCTGGAGGAATTGTGGGATGAATTCATTTTGAATAGATAGGATAACATTGGATCTATTCCAACATAGCACATCCAAAAATGAGAAATGACTTCTATACATATCTCCATTGAAGTCTTATATAAATGAAGCAAGATTGTGAATAAACTAAATAAGCAACTCCATACATCATAGTAGAAAATTTTAAAATTGAACAACAAGTGAACAATAAGAATATAGTCTTGTGAGAGGGCTCCATCTACTACCATTGCAAAAGTATTTGATTCATGCAAGAGTGTGTGCTTCTTCAATTTTATGCTTGTATATTTTGAGTCCATAGCATTGAATATGAAAACCGCTATGGAAGAGGTATCACTAAAGTGTAATGAAGGTCAAAGAAAAATATCTCTACATGATAGCAAGGAAAAATAATTGAAACAAGCATATCAAGTTTTTGAAATATTTGGAGAAGGCACAAATGTCAAGCCATTGAAAATTGTTTATTTAAGAAGGGAGTTGAGGGGATCAAACACAATTACATTAGTCTATTCATTTTTTCTATTGCTTTTATTTTCTTCTTGCTATTACATTGTTTTTGACAATGTTCTTTTCCATGTATTCTTTTTGCAAATATTTTTTATATGGTCAATTTTGAGGCTAACACATTACAATGAAAAGCACAAGACACTTGTAAATAGAGATCAAAAGTAGACAAAAACACAACTTCAATGAATATTTCAAGTCAACTAAAGGATGTCAAACAATCAATGTTTGAGAAAAAGAAGAGAAAACTGATAGCACCAATGAAAAAGAAACTTGGCAAAGTGGAAACTAGAGCCATGAATATTGTCTATGCATATGCCAATGCACATTAAAAACACATAGCAAAATTGTCTATGCACACTAAATTGTCTATGCATATGCCAATGCACATTAAAAGCACGTTATGTAAACAATAATAGTACATATTCCATAATCAATCACACTAGATATACTAGTACTCTAAGTTGATACAATGGAGTTACTAGTACATATTCCATGTGCTTCTCTTATTCCTCACCAGTCATAGAGCTATCATGTTCTTCTACTCAGAAGTGGTATCTATATCTCATTCATTTCAAATACTCTATTGCATAATTATGGTTATTCTTATACTATGATATCCCGGGGATTACTTATACACAACCACAAAAAACCAAGTTGAAATATTAGATTAGCCGGGTGAATCATATGATATGATGAACTAAATGAATCATAATTCTACATACTTGGGTGTGGTTCATTAGATAGAATGACTGGCCCCATAGTGGCCCACAAATGATGGTAATGTAAAAATAAATAAATAAAAGGAACCTTAAGAAGTCATAAAAAGAAGAAAAAAACAAGACATACCTGATCTTTGATATTCTAATGTCACATGAACATTAGAATTATATTTAGTTTTTAGTAAAAATAAAAAAAATACTTTTAATACATGACAATAAATCCTAATTGAAATTAAAACAGACAAGATTAAAAATAGTAAAGACCATTGATATTATTTTTTGTAAAATCCATATGAGAGGAGATTAAATAGTGACACACACACACACACACACACACACACACACACACACACATATCAGATGCGACGACATAAATAAGCTCCTCTTGGTTTAGAGAATAATTTATTGGAGCCATTTGATCTTGGAGAAAACCTCCCTTGATTTGAAGGAGCAACAACGAAGTCAACATTGACTATGTTGTTGCTGCATTGGATCGAGAGAGGTTTGCTCCAAGAATAAACGACTCCAATAATTTTTTTCTCTACTGAACAGGGCCAACCACGTGAAGGTGGAAGATCCTATGCCCCCTCCCCCCCCTCATATCACTCTCAATTCCCCAATACCCAATCTATATTCTACTAAAAAATATGCATTAAAAATATTCAAAATTGATAAAAAGTGATTGTGAAACTATAAATGAGGTTTATCATTCAAAGGCATATGTCATAAAAAATAATTTTTATAAATGATATTTATCATTCAAAATATGTTACAAATATACTAGCTATATAATGTACATCTATCTGTCTTATAAAATTATTATACAACATCAATTTATTTTAGTCTTCTTTTGTGTTTTCTAGTTCTTAAGTAATTTATCCATGTCCATATCTTCGTTTACTGAGTTCTCTTCAACAAATGATGTTGCTTTCATCCTTTCAGACTGAGCACACCTGGTCTCCTACCCATGACTTGGAGGCTGCTGTGAGGGGCCATCACCTACAAAAACAAAAAATATTAAATTTATATGGCCAATTTTTAAATATCATTGAAGTAGTTCATTAATATTAAAAAACCTCTGCAATGCAATTATTTACCTACTGGTCCACTAGTTGGCACTGTTGGAATGGATTCCCTATTCTCCTGATCATCTTTAGGTCGAGGAGGATAAACTACGACATTCTCTGCCATTGAAACGACAAAATTTATAAGGAAAAAATCGTAAATGTATAAGTAATAAAAAGTAGAAGTACAAAATTTATATGTACAAAATTATTAAGTATATGATTAATATACAACCATTTTACCGTTGTGGATATCAGTCATAGGAACATCTTGGGGCTGCACCTCACTGGGATGGGGCTACTGGGGAGCACCATGATCTTATGACCATGCTGCACTATCAACGCTTTATTGTCCAATACTAATGGTTTCATTGATAATGTTTCTCCCCTGATTAAAACAAAGTAAGACATTAAAGTTATGGATGATATCAAACATTTACGTATTTTATAAGTAATGAAAGGTTAATGTGGACTGAATTTTATTTACCTTATCCCGCAAAATGGATCTTGGGGTATGCCCCATGCATTTCCTATGATCAACCACAGATTTGTAACTGTACTTGTAACCAAGTTGGAGGTCTTCCTCCATGGTTTCAGTTATGAAGTCGTTTCCCTGCATTGCATAAGAGCATGTTTTTGCAATGTTTTTGGTTGCAATAAAATGAAAGTTGTAAGGTGATACAAATAATATTCTTAAGATGTTTGGGTACTTAGGATTTGTGACTGTAACCTCAAGTAGCCTCCCTGGCCTAGCTTGTGTTGACCATGTTTGACAATCCTTTCTTTGGTTTCCTTTGAAGTGTCAGGCAACCCATCATCAAAATTTTCAAGTATGTTATATACCACACTTTTATTTAGATCTAAAGAAAATTAAAGGTATTGAAATCAAAATATTGTAATTTACCTTGGGGTACCAGTTATTTTTTCTCCTGATTTTTTCAATATCTTTTCTTTTGAATCAACGATGATCGCCTTCCACTCCCTCTATGGAATCGAGGGAGGATGCTCATATCTAGGTTTTCCTGCCAAGATTCATCTATAAACATCCTGCATATATTTTAAATATTTTCCTGCTACAGAGGTGACCTCTTTTTTATTGAACGTGTCTACTCCAAAGAGGCCTTCGAGATAATCCATAAGTTATTTTTTGAGGTTGGAATTATGGAAATTCCGCCTCATGTGTAAGGTTTCCCCAAAAATCAACAAGGCCTTTCTCTCCAGGTGCCTATAAAAATGGTTGTTTCCTACACACAAAAATATATGATCATTAATTTAAAAATAATAATCTAGATGATTTGTGTATGAGATGGAAAACATGAAATGGTTAAAATATAAAAAACTACCTGGGAGTCTTATTTGTTTTAATGGAAGTCTGTTATCATCAACCAAAAATGTGCACGGAAGGGTCCTCATGCTGGTCACACATCTAGCTCCAGGAAATGCAACCATGTCAACCACATCATCAACCTCATCTCTGTCACCACCTCTAGTGCCTAACCACTGTGTGGATTCCTGGAAGTGCGTGTCATGGCTCCTATCTAAATTAGGTGTAGAATATGGAGAAGTAAACAGTACTCTAGCAACTGTATGACCACCCATGTCAGGACTTTGTGGCGTCTTTGCATCGCCACTACTACCAACACTAGGCTGAACAGGCTCCAAAAATCTCTTTATAAAAAAAATGTCTTTTCGTGAGATAATGTAAAAGTTAAAAAACAAACTTTCATAATTGAACATATGAGTACATTAAAAAAATCACTTTAAATTATGGTTATTACCTTATATGTTTTAAGTTGTGGCAGAAGGAGATTGATCCTTTCTAGGACGTCATAAGTTTGATTTGGACGGTCTAACAAGCTATCAAGTTCCTTGTTCACTTTAATGATATTTCTTTTTATTAATACCATTGGATCAAGGGATGAATACAACTCCTACTCATCGACGGAATCATGATCAACATGGCCTGCCGACTACATATAATTTCAACAAAATCAATGTTATTTCAGTTATATAAACAAATGAAATAACTAATCGCCACACAAATAAAATTATATAAAAAAATAATAAAATTCATGTAAAATGAAAGTCGAATTTGATAATCATTTACATGTTCTGCGGTTGGCCCTTTTCCATGATCATCCTGTCACATTATAATATAATAAGAACCCACAAATATTTGAAAAATTGTTAACGATAAAAAAAAAACTGATTTCCACCCAAATAAAACCTACCTCAACGATCAACCTCCCACATTATTATAAAATTGGGACCATGAAATATTTAAAACATTGTTAAAGATAAAAAAAATATAATGCAATAAGTAGAAGTTGCTTAAAGAGGTGTTGTATAAGTACCCGCACATTATTAGTCGATGTTTCTATTCGATTTAAATGGTAATCCACTAATAACTCTTCCTCGGGAGATATCTTTTTTATTGCGCACGAGACTACCCAGTTCTCTTCACGTCCCTCATACATGCAATTTAGTTTCTTGTTTGTTGTCTCGGGTCATGTGCTGTTATAAACCCTGTGATATTGTCAAAATCTTTAGGCCTTCCATCAACATAGATAATCGCTCCCTTACTTTTATCATTTTTTATTAGTTGTATATAATTTGAGGCGAGTGCATATCTCTGCATACTTCACATGTATCGGACCAGATGCATCCAATCGTTATAATTGTAACACGGTCCAACATAGTCCATCAATTCAGTTATTGTATTGTATTTTACGGTTATTCCATCCATGGAAAGTAGCCCCATGCTATGTAGGGAGGATGGTGCAATGTGATATGTCCTATTGTTAACAATGAAGTCAGTGTCTAATGGAGGAAGTTCTTTAGGTACCCATTGTTTCACCAGATGCTTATACTCGAGTGACACCTCTATGTCTTCTATTCTCTCATCATCATAAGAGCATGATCCTCCTTCGACAAGAAAAAATTCCATGTGTCTACAAAATTTTCTTCTGATTTTTTCACCTCTGGTCCTTGTTTGCATATCATATCTACTAGATGCATTCACATTTCCCTCTATTTTTCCTAAGCTTCCCTCACTCGAGGAAGCAAGATATGACAGGTACCTGTTTGGTTGTACCTTCAGTCGCATGTGCACATGTTGTTAGTGAGTATTCCATCCTCATCCTAGTTCCAATTTTTGAACTTTTTTTTCTATATTCAAAGTTCTAAATAGTTTTTTTATATATTTATTTTTGGATGCACAATTAGAGGGTGAAATTACCTAAATTTGTATGGGCACTCATGCATGTGGATTCCCAACTTAGTGAAGGTTATGAATCTCTAGGTGGGTGCACCTTAATTCGACTCGCTTATCCATGTAAGCAATATGCACTATGGTTAGATTTCACACTACAATTTTTTTCCATGCATTTATATTCATTGTACCTCTCTTATTACTAGTTTATAAAGGGGAATTAAGGAAAACCACTTTATGGTCCAAGAGTTGAGTTTTGAGCTATAGCTTTAGCTTTCTGTTTCAGATTTAATATAAAATCAATGATGTTTTGAGTCTTTATATTAGAATGTTTGTTGTTTTAATTATCAATGGAATGTGTTTGTAGGTTAAAGTAATCTATATCATAAATTTTGATAAGTGTTTCAACTTTAGTGATCTATAGTTTTAGGTTAGTTTCTATAGTGCAAAATGTTCTCAACATGGTCAAATGTTTTATGGTATTAGAGTGCATTTAATGAAACATTCTAGGAATTTGTATATGTATAGTGGGGATGCTACCTATGATAGGGAGATATTGAGATGTTTTAGGGATGAGACGTTAAATATGTGTTCTTGATAATGTCATTGTGGTCTTGTGAGCAATATGATTGGAGAATTCAAAACATTATCATAAACCCACATCTCACATATTTGTACATGCACCATAGATTCACAATCTTTCATGAAGAGGTCTGGGAGAAATGCCTCCATGCAAAATAATACTAGTACAAGTTAGACATCTAACCCTATTTCCCACACTCTTGTTAACTACAGTTCTTGTCTTCACATGCATCTTCTTATAATTATTGTTTCATGTTGGTATGAATGGAGGAATATATGGTCAACCCATATTCATAGTTTCATATGGTTGGAAAATGCACAAGATATGAACACACTTCATTGGGAGGACCTAATTTGTAAATGACCTAATTGGTAAATGCTACAAAATATTTATTTGATAAATATGTTATATCTTGAAACTCATGATATATCCACCATAGGAATATCTAATTCCATCGCTTAATTCTTGATGATACCTACCTGCTAAAAATAGTATAAATATTCACATCCAATCCACTTCAATACTATGAGGACTATTTAACCATGTTCAACAACACAAAAAATGCAATGAATATTCATATTTGAAAAATAAAGGTTCCACCCTTAATTGTTGGTATAAATTTCCATGGGAGTTTCATGCTACATCTACCATGTTCATTGACAAGCATGATCATAAAAAATACAAACCTACTCAAAATGATGATAGATTAAACATCTAAAACTATGATATATTGACTTCCAACATGTTCTCTCTCATCATGTTGTGCTAAAGTACATTTCAAAGTATGCAACTAAAGAAAAGGAAAAATCAAAAAGTTATCACTCGTCAGAAAGAAGATTTGTAAGCCAATATGAGAGAAACTCGTCAAGTGTATCAAGGCTCCATCATAACCTAGGAAGGAATGATAACCATTGGAATAGTGCTAGAAAATAAACCCCATTCGAACACTAATATGCATCTTGTGTAATTCAATAATAGAGGATAGCATAATTCCTTAGAAAAAAATCTTGATATAAGGCATGGACCAAAATCAACAATAAAGCTCAACATGAACCTAGAATGGCAACGCAATACCTAAGGATCTAAGATGACATATATAAAAAAGGTTAAATGAAAAATAACACCTAAACCATGAGGCCATCCTATAACAAAGGTATTTTAATAAATATTTACTTATATAGATACACCCAAATTTGGCGCACTTTTAAATATTAGTCATATGTGAATTCTATAAATTTGTGACATGTTCATCTAAGAATAGAGGATTCTTGTCCAACTTTCAATCCCTCTCTTACTATAAAATTATCACTCTAAATTGATAATTCAAACCACACTATGAAAAAGAAGAGAACATATTCTTATTAGAGGACAAGACATAGTCCCTTCAAGATGAAATATTCAAGTTGATTATCCACTCCTAGGTTCAAATCCCTCAAAGGCATGTTTAGCTACTTGTCGGTTGTCTTTCCCATGAGAGAAAACTACATCAAATGGCTGGGACAAGTGAAATTCCTTAGAAACTTTAGAAAAATAGATAATCCCCACCTGGAACTTCTTAGAAGAAGGTTTTTTCCTCGAGTGTTGTATTCCAGCTATGCTTCATTGTAATTCTCCTAGATTGGAGAAAAGCATGCTTGTCACACTTTCATAAGAGGACACATCTATTATAGATATTTACTAAGGTATTCCATTTTAGTATTCCCTTATATTTGATTTTTATTGAGTGAGTCAACATGAGATTGGTTAAATGGTAAAGCAAGGGTGTTTCATGCCCCCCCACTAAGGTTCAAATCCACCCAAAGACATGTTTCACCCCTAATGGGTCATCTCTCCCATGCAAGCAAGTCATTTCAAGCAATTGAGGCCCGATGAAATTATTGGGTGTCCTTAGAGGAACAGATACCCCCCACTTGTAGATTTTCTTGGTCAGAGGGATCTTTCTCAAGTATTGTAGGTCAGATACATTGCATTGCAATATTCCTAGAATGGGGAAGGGCACACTTGTCGAATTTTGATAAATTATAATAGGAAGCATATTGTCCAAAAAATATATTTCTTATAGAGTGAAAGTAGATATGGTAATGTTGGCGGAGCCATAGATTAGTAACCGAAATAGAACAACAATCATCATCAAGTGACATTGATCCTAGGGGATTTATCCTTCTTGGAGGTTTGTTGACGGTCATATCCTATCACCTCACTAGATGGGTTTAGTAGTGATCCAAAATGGATCTAGGAAGGCATAAAAATAAAAGTTCTTGGAATCAGATGAAACTAGCTCCATTGCGTTGGACTCGTCGCCCCGATTCCGACCATATAAGTTTTTCCAAAAATGGACACTTTATGCAAAAGATATCATGTTCTGATCGATTTCCCAAACATGAAAAAAGTCAATTGGTCAAATTCAATAGGCCATACTGCTGACGTTAAAAGTATGACAGGTGAAATCAACATGATGTCATGATGATATCAACAGGGACACATGGAAACATGAGGAGATGACATGTGTCATTCATTTTTGGCATTTTCAGGGGCTGATGTAGACCAATAAAAAATTGACATGTGGCACTATATGGATGCGACACATGGATGTACGAAATGATGATGTGTCCCAATGAAAAGCTGACACATGGAAGTATAGATGACAGGTGGAAGTACAAATGCTGACGTGGCTGTACAGATGTTGATGTGGCAAGGTGACTTGGTTGTACAAATGCTGACGTGGCAGGGTGACATGGATATACGTATGTTGATGTGGCCACTAATTGGGCATGTGACTTGGATGTATGGATGATGACATGGTAGGCTCAGGGTACGACACGTGGTTATATGAAAGTGACGTGGAAGGATGACATGATAGTGACGTGGTGCTGACTATGCACTGACTGTGTCTGTGACTGGATTGTATGGTCCAATCACAGAGTGACACATGGCCCAATCAAAGGGCACCATGTGGCACCCCAAATTTAGCCAATGTTGACTATGTAAAAAAAATTGTTCTACCTCCAAGGGATTTGAACCCCTGACCTCACGAGACAAGTAACGGACTACAACCAAAGGGCTAACCAACCTAGCTACACATGTGTCTTGTTATACAAATGGCACATTTTTTTATTTAAGTTGTGATATGGAGCAGTTTTGGGGATAAGCCCCGATTGACATGGGCTAGCCGACTGACCGGGGGCTATGGACCAGGAGCCAGGGAACCAGGAGCTGGAGCAGGGCTATGGTCCATGCCTACGACCAAGTTCTAAGAATTAAGGGGCTTAACAGTTAGTGCCCAACCTGAGGCCATATGACAGCTCCCAGGTGACCAGGAGCCTAGAAAGAAAGGGGCTAGCGCGCCTATATGCATTTTTTTGGGTTTTAAACTTTATAATAAGATTTTAATGGTTTTTTATGTTGATTTTGGGAGATTTTTTCCCAAAACTGAGGATCTTGAGCCTTTTTTGAGGTCAGATCTTGGGGGAAGTTTGGAGGAGAACCCCAACTCAAATCCTATATAAATTAGAGGTTTTTTGACAGTCAAAGGGTTTTATATTATCATAATTATGATGAATTTGTGAAGCTTGAAGCCATTTTTATGCAGGGAAGCCATTGAGGAAGAAAACTTTGGAGGTGAATTCCGAGAGCTACGCTGAAATTTTTTCGGTGCCGTCAGTTGTGTTGGATTTTTGAGGTAGAGTAGAACACAACCAGACTAGTTTTCAATCCTTTTGATACATTTATGATGTAATTTTGAAGCATTGAAGAGAAATAAGAAAGCCTCCCCCACTGAGACAAAGGCCCAGAGATGTAGGCAATCTTACCAAACTCCGTTAACAACCTTGTTGTTCTTTATGCTTACTTTCTGATCTGCATTCTTTATAATGGCTGCAATATTCTTTCATTAAGTTCTTCTTATTCTCTTAATATCATAAATGGTAATTGAACACATTCTTAAAAATCAACCAAGTCCTTAAAGATCATTTTCAGATCAAGTGGTATTAGAGCAGGTTGACAGTTGGTAGTTTGAGTTTGCATGATTAGTAGGGAAAAGCTAAGTCATGGTGAAGGCGAGCTTGTAGAAGGAGATCCTGATATTGGATCGAGAAAGAGGAATTCTCAAAGTGAGAGGATGGAATCTGAAGAAGGAATGCCCCAGAATGAGATAGAGTTGCAAAATACTTTATTCACCATATTTGAGATGGTAAAGGTCTTATATGAGGATTAATTGGAATGGAAGAATCATTTCCAAGGGGAATCTTCAAAACAAGACAAAAGTGAAGAAGGAGAGGATCCTCCTAAACCTCCTCCTTCACCTCCTTCATCTCCATCATCTTCTTCTTCTTCAAGAAAAAGTGCAATTTCTACCGCAAGAAAACATTCCCATAAAAATAAACATGATATGCCATTACTTAATCTTGATGTGAAATTTGAATTTCCAATGTATGATGGTGAAGTCAATGCTGAGAGGCTTGATAACTGGGCCAGACAGATGGAATTATATTGCAGTGTGCAACAAATAAAAGATGAGGCAACCCAAATCAAGTTGGCATCACTTCATCTTCCAGGCACAACACTCATTTGGTGGCAGAGTAAGTTGCAACATGGTACACAACAAGTTGGTAATGTATTTCTATCATGGCAAGATTTTGTTTTTGCACTTACAAAGCAATTTTATCCTTTAGTTTATAAGGAAAAGGATTTAATTGAATGGCAAAGTATTAAACTAAGAAAAGGACAAACAATGCAAGAATACACATATGAATTTCGTAAGATGGAATTAATGTTAAATATTCCATTACATACACAAGAAACTCTTATGAAGTATATATGAGGTTTACCTACACATATTCATAACACTGTATTTATGTTTGGACCTACTAATATCAATGAGGTTTCTATTCAAGAAACATGCTTTGAAGTAGGGAAAACAAGAGTTGGTGTATCAGGGGAATTGTCTTCAAGGAAAGAAGACAAAATAAATGGGAATGGGAAGAAAGCAAGTTCAACCACTGTGAAGGAAGGGAAACTCTCTTGCAAGCATTGCAAGAAAGAAGGACATGATGATGACCATTGATGGAAATTGCACCCAGAGAAGAGATGAAATGGTTCAAAGAGAGGAAATGGAGGAAAACAGTTGCAAGAACAACACGACCAACAGACTTGGGATATGATTCAGGTGATGAGACTAAAATCATAACAGCTGGTCTGATATGTAAAATTGGTGATGGATATGATTCTAGAAGTAAATTGTTTCACATAATGGTGATAATGAAACATACTAAGATTGATACATTGATAGATAGTGGATCTCAATCTAACTTGATTTCAGAGGAAGTGGTTAAAAAATTGGGATTGACACCTAAGCTCGATCCATATTTGGATCCAGGAGCTTGATAGGGTTCATAAAGGCCTAGAAATAAATGTTCTTAGAATGGCTTCAAAATGGACGTGTGCATAGAACTCGTTGATATGAACCCAATGCAACTTAAACGAGCTCAAATAGATGTCGTATGCTCACATTATGGTGATCTATTCATTTTCCCAAACATGCAAAAAAAATGTTGACTGTACAGTCTGTACAGTCCCATGTGGTAGCTGAATGTATAGGCTGTATGACCATATAGCTGATGTGGAAACACAGTTGGAAGATTTTGTATAGCTGATGTGGAAGCAGGCCATACAATTGATGTGGAAGGGACACAATGGACTGCTGACATGGTAGGAGAAGGTGGACCAACCAGGAGGTCACACGTGTCACCACTGAAAGGGTGACACATGGCAGGTATGATCTGACGTGGTCAGTTGTTGATGTGGAAAGTATGATGACACATGGACCAATCCTATGTTGACAAGTGGCATCGGTTTCCAATGAATTAGGATGTGCCACATGGCACCTGGTGATTGGTTACTCAGTTTAAGGTATGGAAAAATTGTTGGACTCCGAGAGATTTGAACCAGAGACCTCTCTATGGAATAGTGACTTGGTGGAAGGGAAGATTACCATTGCACCACGTTTTTACTTGTTAGACCATAGTGAGAATATTATTTTTAAGGTACTATAAAGTGTATGGTAGAGGTGGAAAGGGCTGGGGCCTAGCCCCAACCCGCAACTTTGTTAAACTCCCATACGACCTTACTCCAGACCTTGCACTAAGTATAGTCGCGAGGATATTAATCCAGGTCATGATCCTATGGATGTAGCATATGACCCAGGCTCCATTGATACTTGGCGCTATCCTCTAGGAGCAGGCGCACCATTAGGGCGCGGTTCTATCACCATGCGCCATATGACCAGTTTTCTCGGACTAAAGGGGCTAACGCACAACCCTTTGGGCTGATGCTTGGCCATATTAGTAGCATATGACCGAGTTAAGGGGGGCACATGCCCATATTGGGGGGATTATCCCATGAATTTCTCCAAATGGGTTTTTGACCATATAATAGGGGATTTTTGAAGATTTTTTGGGCAGTTTTTGGTTATTTTTCCATATCTTGGTGGATATTGGCCCAATTTGAGTGCCACAAGAAGTGGGTTGGTGGGATTTGATCCCTATACCTCATGGATATATAAACCAAGTCATTTTGAGGTTTTAAATGAAGAAATAAGTAGTAATAATCTTGAATCAAGTTGAGGAAGAACTTGCCAAGGTCAAGTTGTCTTGAGCAGTGAAGAGTAGCTGAGCTTTGGAGGCAGTTTTTGGGAGTTATAATACTCATTTTTTAGTGTCGTCTGCTGCATCAGGTTCCTGAGATAGAGAAGAATACAACTGAGTCCATCAGAGACCTATATGATGTAATTTTTATGCATATTGTAAGCATTTAATTTTGAATAGAGAAGCCTCGCTCACTGAAGACAAAGGCCCAGAGACGTAGGTGAGTTTTGTCGAACTCAGTTATCAACTTCTTGTGTCCAATCTATTGATGGTTTTATTCTTTGTGTTATCTGATATTTCTCTTCATTATTTAAGTCTTTGTTGCTTTTATATTCACATGCATCGTCAGAAAAGGTCTTGATAAAATTGAAGTCATAGTGTGAAAATTGCTAAGCACCGACTTCAGATCAAGTCGTATCGGAGCAAGCTGACTTTTGAAGGAATTGTGAATATGGGGAAAATCTTGAAGAGATCCAGAATCCAAGAGCTTGAGGATATTAACCAAATGATTCAACAAGAAAATTATGAACTGCGAAGATTGGTGCAAATCCTTGAGGAAGACAGGGAAAGATTGTGAACAATGATGTTAGCAACAAAAGAGAGGCCAGTTGGAAGAAGCCCTTTTGTTAGAAGCCCGAGCCCTATTAGGGATGATGGGATTCATCCATTTTGTAGGAAATATGATGAGGAGGATTCATATACACCTGCTACTTCGGTTAAGGAGAAGTCGGTAGGAGAGGCCATTGGTACATTCTCTTCACCAGGGGAAAGCAGTCATTACACTCCACCTTCTCTTGTAGCTGATCAGGAAGTGGATTTTGACCATCAGGATATTGTAGCATTTGGAAAACATACCAAAGGAATTGGTATGAGAATGCTATCCAATTTTGGATACAGGAAAGGGAAAGGTCTTGGAAAATATGGCCAAGGTAGAGCTGAGCCGATTGAGGTGCGAGAACGAACACTCCATGAAGGATTGGGTTACGCAGGAGAATATTCTGATGACGACAGTCCAATGGTTTGTTGCAGACACTGTCAAAAGTTCAGACACGAAGCTGACTATTGTTGGGAGTGACATCTAAATCTGACACTAGAATTTTTTCAAACTCGTCAAGGAAAACATGCAACTCGAGCCAGCAGCGACACGAACAGTGAGTCACAAAAGAAAGGTAGAAAGGTTGAAAGGTATAAATCCCCTTCACCCACCTTTACTGATGAGCATGCTAGAGTCATGGAACTTATTAGAAGAACAATTCCATGCATATTTTGTAGCAGTCATAACCATTATGTTGCAGACTGCTGGAAACAAAAATTTTACGAAAAAAAAGATCATGGCGACAAGAAGTACGCCAAGACTAGATGACGCGACACTGGAGGTCAAGAATAATTTGCGTGCAAATAAAACACAGCCAAGGAAGGAGTTAGAGAAATCCAATGGGGATTCAACTCAATCATGGAAAGGCATCATCAAATTCCTACGAGCATGAAACAATTTCTCACATTGTTAGAAGAATGGGCATTGTGAAGATAATTGTTAGAAGCTACATCCAGGGTTGCGATGCTCCACAAAGCTTGAAGGGCCAGAGAAGAAGGATGTTGCAGAAGAATAGAAGGACATTGCAGAGGAACAAAAGGATGTTGTAGAAGGGAAGAAGGAGAGAAGCAAAGGAATGATTGCGACACTTCCTTGGTAGGAGATGGGTCATCCGCTTGGAACCGGGCAGATTTTATGCCCTATATGTAAATCAAGTCAGTGTCAGTTTTCATTGATGTAATAAAAGTGATTTGATTTATGAAATCACTTATTTGGTCTAGTTAATGTTAATTCTAGGTTGTTTTCTATTATTTGATTGATGTAAGAATATAGTCAAATGATGTAATAAACCTTTTGGGGATCAAAAGGTCTTTAGTGGGAAGGCGTGATCCAGATTCAGAACTAGGAGCTTGATAAGGCTCAGAAAGGCCTAAAAATAAATGTTCTCAAAATGGCTTCAAAACAAACATGTGCATAGGCCTTGTCGATACAAACCTAACACAACTTGAATGGGATCAAACAAACATCGTATGATCAAGTTATGGTGATCTTCTCATTTTCCCAAACATTCAAAAACAATGCTGACTGTACAATTCGTACAGTGCCACGTGGAAGCTGACTGTATAGGCCGTACAAATGATGTGGCAACACAGTTGGAAGATTTTGTAAAACTGACATGGCAGGGGCATAGTGGAATTCTGACATGGCAGGAGCAGGTGGACCAAACTGGAGGTGACATGTGTCACCATTGAAAGGGTGACACGTGGCACGCTCGTACTATGACCGTGGTAGGTACAATCTGACGTGGCCGATTGCTAATGGGGAAAGTATGATGACACATGGAACAATCTAGTGTTGACAAGTGGCATTAGTTTCCAGTGAATTAGGAGGTGCAACGTGGCCCATACTTGGGCTGCCACATGGCACCCGGTGATTGGTTAGTCGGTTTAAGGTATAGAAAAATTGTTGGACTCCAAGAGATTCGAATTGGAGACCTCTCTATAGACTAGTGACTTGGAAGAAGGGAGGATTACCATTGAGCCACATTGTTACTTGTTATACCATAGCGAGAATATTATATTTAAAGTGCTATAAAGTGTATTGTGGAGGCGGAAAGGGCTAGGGCCTAGCCCCAGCTCATGGCTTTGTTAAACTCCCATATGACCTTACTCCAGACCTTGTGCTAAGTATAGTCATGGGGATATTAATATAGGACACGATCCTATGGATGTGGCATACGAACCGGGATCTATTGATACTTGGTGCTATCCTCCAAGAATGGGTGCACTGTTAGGGCATGGTTCTATCACCATGCGCCATATGACCAATTTTCTCGGATTAAAGGGGCCAACGCACAGCCCTTTGGGATGGTACTTGGCCATATTAGTAGCATATGACTGAGTTAAGGGGGGCGCATGCCCATATTGGGGGCCTTAGCTCATAAATTTCTCCAAACGGGTTTTTTACCATATAATAGGGAATTTTTGAAGATTGTTTCGGTAGTTTTTGGTTATTTTTCCATATCTTGGTGGATATTGGCCCAATTTGAGTGCCACAAGAAGTGGGTTGTTGGGATTTGATCCCTCTACCTCATGGATATATAAAACAATCCATTTTGAGGTTTTAAATGTAGAAATAAACAACAAGGATCTTGAATCAAGTTGAGGAAGAACTTGCCAAGGTCAAGTTGTCTTGAGCAGTGAAGAGTAACTGAGCTTTGGAGGTAGTTTTCGGGAGTTCTACTACTCATTTTTCAGTGCTGTCTGTTGCGTCAGGTTCTTGAGACAGAGAAGAATACAACTAATTCTGTCAGAGACCTATATGATGTAATTTTTATGCATATTGTACGCATTTAATTTTGAATAGAGAAGCCTCGCTCATTGAAGACAAAGGCCCGGAGACGCAGGTGAGTTTTTTCGAACTCGGTTATCAACTTCTAGTGTCCAATCTATTGGTGGTTTTATTCTTTGTGTTATCTAATATTTCTCTTCATTATTTAAGTCTTTGTTGCTTTTATATTCACATGCATCGTCAGAAAAGGTCTTGATAAAATTGAAGTCATAGTGCGAAAATCGCTAAGCACCAATTTTGGATCAAAGCTACATCATAAACCTTACTCACTTAAATGGATAAACAACAATTGTAAATTTCACATAACAAAGAAATTCACTTTAAAGTTTTCTATTTCATCAAAGTTTGTGGATGAGTTAATGTGTGATGTGGTGCCAGTAAATGAATGTGGAATGGTCTTAGGAAACCCTTATTTGTATGATCACAAAGAAATCTTCTACATGGAACATAATCAATATCACTTAACTAAAGAAGGCAATGAATATTTGGTACATGCTCATCACATAAAAGAAAATCAATCTATTCAAACAATGGAACAATTAAGGAAGGAAGATTATGCAAGCAACACACCTATAATTGTGCCAAGTAAAGCAATTGATTTTAAGCATGAACATAAGATGGTTGTAGAATGGAAATTCAATCATACTTTGCTTCAAGATAAGCTAATGTCGTGCAAACAAATTAAACATATTAGTTCATTTGCAGTCTTATTTCTGATGTTATTGCTACTAATGTTTTCAACATGGATGGTAGTGGCTTCAGTAAGATGTGAGCGAGTTCAAGTGGCTAACAATATGCTCTTAGTTGTCATGGTTGTTTTTCAATTGATTATGATGCGACAGGTGCATAGGATGGACTTTAAAGACAAAGGACAAGTGGGGTGGCCTATTCCGCACTTGATGATTGGTTAATACCATTTTGGAGGACCAAAAGGTCTTAGTGGGGAGGCATGATCCAAAATGGATCTAGGAAGGCCTAAAAATAAAAGTTCTTGGAATCAGACAAAATCAACACCATTGTGTCGGGCTCGTCATGTTGATTCCGACCATATAATGTTTTCTGAAAATGGACACTGTATGCGAAAGATATCGGGTTTTGATTGATTTCCCAAACAGGAAAAAACTTCAACTGGTCAAAGTCAACATGTCGTATTGTTGATTTCAGTAGTACAACATGTGACATCAGTAGGGACATGTGGCAACATGAGGAAGTGACATGTGTCACTAGTTTTTGGCATTTTCAGGAGTTGATGTGGACCAATAAAAAATTGACACATGGCACTGTATGGACATGACACATGGCTGTATGAAATGGTGACATGGCCCAATGAAAGGTTGACACGTGGTAGTACAGATGATATGTGGAAGTATGAATGCTGACGTGTTAGGGTGAAGTGGCTGTATGTATGTTGACGTGGCTGTATGGATGCTGATGTGGCAGGGTGACGTGGTTGTACAAATGCTGACATGGAAGCTAACTAGGAAGGTGACTTTGTTGTACAGATGATGATGTGGTAGGATCAGGGTACAACATGTGGTTGGATGACAATGATGTGACAGGTTGACAGATTGGTGATGTGGTGTTGACTATGCCCTGACTATGTCGGTGATTGGATTGTACGGTCCAATCACAGGGTGACACGTGACCCAATTAGAGGGTGCCACATGGCACCCAGATTTATCCAATGTTGATTGTGTAAAAAATTTGTTCCACCTCCGAGGGATTCGAAACCCTGACCGTATGGGACGAGCAACGGATTACAACCAAAGGGATAACCAATCGAGCTACACATGTGTCTTATTATACAAATGACACATTTTTTTATTGAAGTTGTGATATGGTGTGGTTTTGGGGATAAGCCCTGGTTGGTGGAGGCTAGCCGATCGACCAGGGGCTATGGACCAGGAGCTAGGGAACTAGGAGCTGGAGTAGGGCGCAGGTTGGTGGCTGACTAGCACTCAACCACATGGTCCATGCCTATGACCAAGTGCCAAGAATTAAGGGGCTTAACAATTAGTGCCCAGCCCGAGGCCATATGGAAGCTCCTAGGTGATCAGGAGCCCAGAAAGAAAGGGGCTAATGCGCCTATATGAATTGTTTTGGGTTTTAAACTTTATAATAAGATTTTAATGGTTTTTTATTATGATTTTGGGAGATTTTTACCCAAAGCTGAGGATTTGGAGCCTTTTTTGAGGCCAAATCTCGGGGGGAAGTTGGGAGGAGAACCCCAAATCAAATCCTATAAAAATCAAAGGTTTTTTGACAATCCAAGGGGTTCATATTAGTATAATGATGATGAGTTTTTGAATCTTGAAGCTAATTTTATGCAGGAAAGCCATTGAGGAAGCAAACTTTGGAGGCGAATTCCAGGAGCTATGCTCATCCTTTTTCAGTGTCGTCAGTTGTGATGGATTTGTGAGGTCGAGAAGAAAACATAAATATTAGTTTGTAATCCTTTTGATACATTTATGATGTGATTTTGAAGAATTGAAGAGAAATAAGAAATCCTCCCCCACTGAGACAAAGGCCCAGAGACGTAGGAAATCTTGCCAAATTATGTTAACAACCTTGTTGTTATGGTTTGCTGTTCTTTGTGCTTAATTTCTGATCTGAATTATTAATGATGGATGCAATGTTCTTTCATTAATTTCTTCTTCTTCTCTTAATATCATAAATGGTAATTGAACACATGCTTAAAACTCAACCAAATCTTTAAAGATAATTTTTGGATCAAGTATTATGGTTACTACCACTACCCTTGTAGTGAAAAAGCAGCTGTGTTTATATGCTAACCCTTTTAACAATTGAAATGAATATTGTCTTTGAAAGATAGACGATTGACCACTAACAACTCTTTATGCATGGATCTTGTATAGATATAGATTTAAAGAAACTCCTTTTGGATAATATCGACTTAGAGGTTTTCAAATGTTCATAGAAATAGGTGCTACACTTTCAGCATGAACCTTTTATGCATAGAAATAGTCATGCATAAGTAGAGATGTTATCAAAAGGATATAGTAGAGGAAGACAAGGAATATATGATCACATAGAGTTGATAAACCTCTAGGAGCAAACAAAATAAAAAAAAAACAAATCCAAGGAAGAATACACAAACACACACACACACACACATATGTGTGTCTAGGTGTGTGTGTGTAAAGAGAGAAAGATGAAAAATAGATTTAAATTTTTCATACTATAAGATAAAAATCCTAAGAACACAACCATGTATGAATCCATTTATGAAAATCAAGTCTATGAAAAGGATGAAATTTCTTTGGTGGGAAAATATCTTTTGGAGACAATAAAGTTGGATAAGGATGATATTGTAACCATAGATGGCAAGGATGAAGGAGTGGATGAAATAGAAGATGAACAAAGGCCTAAATCTTAGTTAAGGATTAATCTAGGGAAAACAAGTGGAAAAAACCTAAAATTGGAGTCAAATTAGGGAAATCAAGAAGACAGTAATAAGACATAGATTATCAACAAGGTAGAAAGAAGTAGACTCTAGCTACTAGAATCAATTGGATAGAAAAAGAGATCTTTCAAAAACGCCCAAACCATGTAAATGAAAGTGCTTTACTACATGTGAGGGGAATAGGATCAATATGAAATTCAAAGCACTCAAAATGAAATTTTAAAGGAAGATCTAGATTTGGTATTATTAAAAGAAACAAACATGTTTAAGACAAAACTTCAAAAAGTAAAGGACCAATTTTGGAGGAAAGTAAGAAAGATAACCAATAAGTAGGTAGCATGGAAATATTATGGAAACCGGATTTTCTATACGTTTCCGATTAATAAGAAAGTATGGAGTTGAAAAGTGCCTCATCAAAACAAGAATGCTAGAATAACCTAACACATTATTTGGCATTAGGGGATACATGACTTTTGGGAGGGGATTGGAATGCAATCTTCAATCACAATGAGAAAAATGGGGGATGGAATGGTTTGAGTATCTAAGAATAATATTCCCAGACTTTGTTAAGAATAATATGATGGATATCCTCCCCAAACTTGGTCCTTTCACTTTGTATAAAAAAATAACAAGGACGACACTAGTAGATTTTTTTTTAACAAATGTTAAAGTATTTATACTTGGCTAGTTGAAAGATGTCACCTCAAATCAAATATTTTGAAAGGGATGATTTCAAATCATAGGCCAATCAACCTAAATATAAAGGAGGAACCCCATCCAACAAATGACCTCTTTAAGATTGAAAATATGTGGATATCACATCCAAATATCAATGAAATCATTAAGTAATGGTGGACATAAGGGAATCCAAGGCAAGGATCCAAGATTTTTACTCTAACCAAAAATTTAAACTTTAATTTTTGAAAATGCATGATATATTGCATTATGAATCAAGATGCATGTACACTAATATTAGTACATCCCAAAGCCAAAAATCACCCATATATATGTTGTTTCCTATATAAGAATATCTTCTTTGGCCCCAACTTGAAGGTTGTATACATATTTTCTAGAAATGGCCTTCCCAAATGATTTCTAAATAACTAATTCTGATCTAAATATATCAATTTCTTCCAAATTTAATGAAATCGTAAACTCATGAAAAGTTGCCCAACAACCTCATTGCCTTAAAAAAAAATGTGTCAGAGGAATCACAATCCATATAGAATCCCCACCCTATCAAATATGGAATATAATGACCAATGTTAACTTGTATGTAAGAAAAATTTAAGTGAAATAATTAGGTAAAAAAATAATGTAAATGTAGGTCGAGCTAGCTATGGTAAATAGGATGAAATGGTAATAAAGTCAATCACGTGTTAATATGTACACTCTTACACTAAGGTATTTATGAAATTATGTGTGAATGATGTATCTAATACATCCTTCTGTAGTGAAATAATAACCCACATCATGCATTTCCTCTCTCTGAGTTTATTTTGTAGGTGGGTATCAGAGCAAGTGACCAAAGTCGGAGAAAAAAACCTGAGAAGGAGACCACATGTCATAGACCAAAGGGGAGATCACATACATAGGATACCACATGTAGTAGACCGAGGATGATACTGCATACATATCAAACCAAGAAGGTCAAGAAAATTAAAGGAGAGTGGAACTGTAATACCTTGGAGGCAAGTGGACGAAAGTGTAGACAAAGGAAACAAAGTTCCAAAAATTAGAACATCATAAGTGAAGCTTTATTTTCAAAAATAAAGCGGGGGTGAAATACATGGTTTTCCATTTTCCTAAAATATAACTTGGAAAAAAAAACATTGGATGAGATGTTGTTGAGAGGAACCAATATTGAGCAATCATGTCAAATTACAAAGATAATGCATCTTGCATGAGGTCCCAGAGGCTTTTGGACTCCACAACCTGCATAGAATTCCCAACATCCCGCAAAAGGGAGAAAGGTAGGAGCACACCAAAAGAGTCAAAGATAGAGCCACAAGTGAAAATAATCAAACAAAAGCAGAGTTCCACACAAAAACCACAAGATCCATCCTTGAGCCTTGTTAGCCTCAAGCTAACAAGAATTCAACCAATTACTCTTCTCACTCCATACATAGTCTATGCAAAGAATATGAACAAAGTGATAATAATTAAACCTCAATGCAAATAGCATAACAACATATCCCTTGACTACTTTAGCTAATACTTATTCTACGTCATGAATAAAAAATGATGAACATAAATAATAAAAAATAACATTAAAACAAAATCTCTAAAATCTTAGAATAAAACATATATGAAAAGAGGATGAGAGGTGAACATTTATATGCTTGGATTAAGGTGTCCAACATTCCCTTAACATTCTACTTACTTTGACAACCTCTTCCTAATTATAAGACATAAGTTAGGTATGAGCTATTTGTTACCTCTTTATTCCCTTTTATTTTAATGGTATCCATATTTTGTATTGATCAAATGAGGAATTACCTCGGAACTGATGCCATTAGACATAGACTCAATCCTAAGGCCAACTAAGGAGAAACAACAACACACACTAATTAATATATGAGTCAAGCATGCAAACGAACCTTCTCACAAAGAAGCACTAGTTGGTGATGGAATCCAACATTGCAGGATCAATGCACAAAGGGGATGAGTTTTGGCGGGTGGGAAAGATATGTTGACAACCTGCTTAACGAACTAATTCCTTGGTGAAAGTTACCTCACCAAGCATTGGGAAACCCTCCAAGGAGTCCGAGTGATTCTAGCCAACATTGATCCCAGGTACAACACCACCTTCCCTGTGTTGTCACCTTGGGTAGGAAGTATAAAAGATTATGGCCTCGGTACCACCTACTATACCAAAGCAGAGGGGGGATAGTCGATAGTCAACACCAATACCAATAAAGTAGGGTTGATTAATCGTTTGTCCCCAATGCGACCTCATGCTTGACCCTTGTGTTATAAGGGCTTCCCAAAATCAGTGATATAAAAACTGGATTTCACTCCCTAACTCAAATCTTTATGTTTGTTTAGCAGCTTTGGAAAGTTATTCTCACAATCCTATTCCAAAGATCTACACCTAAGCTAAGATGGGTTTGAAGAGCCCTAGAAAAGTTTCTAGATAAATTTTAATTAGCGCTTGATTTCAGGCTATTGTTACTCAAAGGAATGGTCGTGAAACTGATGGAATTTCTACTCGACTCTTTAAACCATGCAAGAGGAAAATGAAATGCAAGAATTTCAACTTCGATGAAAACTAGCTATGGGAAGGAGCAAGAGGTTTTAAGAAAATAAATCATTTCTTGATAGATTACTATGTGTGCACTGATAATGACAAAAAGTATGAGCTAATTATCCAGATGAATGGAAGCAAAATGACCCAAATTCTAAAAATACCATGCAAATCTCATAGTTCACTTAGTACACCTATACAACATTGAATCAAATGTCATCATTTCTAACATAGTAAACTTTTATGATTATAGAGACCACTATACACATCTTAAATAATCATAAAGATCATGGGGGATTCACCTTGTTGACCAATATCTTATCACATTCATTCATAAATGGTTTTTTTTAATTATGAACCCACATGTTGTGAATAAATGTGTTCACATCAAACACTGAAAAGAACAATGTTATAATAAAGAAAAAATGATACAAATCCTTGTTTCATAAGAGGAATGTCACATAAGGATTTCAAATTTTTATGTTCTCTGGAAATTCTTAACCTTTTCAAGACATAAGAGGTGTAAACATAGTGATCTTAGTACCCAAAAAATCTATGTTCCTACAAAACAAAGGTTAACAATTTTCCTTAAGTAGGGAAGGGATAGTGACAACAATTACCATGACAACACAACATTCAAGCAAAGGTGAAAGAGAGAGGAGACAAGAAGTGAGAGGAGACCACAATAGGGCTGAACTAGTGAAGGAAAGAGAGGTGAGAGGAAACAACTACTATGAGGGAGGGTGAAATTTGGAAATGCTAGCCTACAACTAGTGAGGACATTAGAGGCGGAATTATCGTGAGGTGACATGAATGAAGACATGGAGTGATGATGTTAAAAGGAACCATCAAAGGCATTGATGATGGTGAGGTAATATTATCAATATTTTGGAAAGGAACCATTGAAGGCACTAATATTAATTGTAAGGTGACATTAGTGAGGGCAGGTGCCATTGATTCTAGAAAGGCATCGTTGAAGGCATGAGGTGAATATATTAGCATGGGGGATGGAAAAGGAACATAAGGAAACACCATTAATTAAGTATGGTTCTCATGGTTTTCCAAGGAATTCTCTAGGGTCAAACGACAAGGTAAAAGATCATAAAAATTTCCTTAGGGACGCATGGGCCATTCATCACAGTGATCTAGCCCCATTCACAGGTAAAAGCACATTGTATGTCGATATGATATATCTACATGTTGCAACCCTCAAATATTCAATAAGCGAGTAACATTATATGGCATTGAAAGAACTTCAAGACTACCTTGTTTGAACAACCATGGATGAGTATAAAAAATCCTAGATATTCTCATAAGATTTTAGAGGGGGAAATTACACAATTGTTACTAAAAAAGGGGAAAAATTATCCAATTGCAAGAAATGGTTTAACATTAACCATTGTTGGATTACTGAGAGGGGGGGGGTGAATATGTAATAGAGAAATTTAATCCTTTTTAACCATAAAATGAAAGTGTTATATCAATGTAGCATTATCATCCAATAGTTTTAGAGTAAATAAACAATGAACAAATGAGCAATCATAAACATACATAGTACACCTGTGTTTTTACGTGGAAACCCAAAGTGGGAGAAAACCACTGAATTCTTTTTCTTATATGTCTTTAAGAATTACATTTGTTGGAAGCACCAACTTCCTTTGTTTTCCAGCTGCAACTCGAAGGAGGCTCCAATCCCATAGTTTCTCAGGCTACAACTTGAGGTAATCTCCAATTCCCCAATTCTCTGGATACAACCAGAAGGAGGCTACAACCCCCTATGTTCTCTGGCTACAACCAAAAGGTGGCTACAACCACCTGTCCTTTCCCCATTCAACCACCCTTTCGTAGAAGTAGAATGATGGAACCACTATCACACTATCATTGCGAGATATACTTCTATAAACCTGTACCAATCAACCTACACCAAACAAGCTTTACCAATAACTTGAACCATGCATCAACCTGTACAATAAAAAAGTGCATCAACCATGCACTAACCTGTACCTCAACTTGTAATCAACTTGTACCATAAACAAGTGCATCAACCATGAACCAACCTGTACCTCAACCTGTACCATCAATGAGTGCATAAACCATGCACCAAATATGTACCAATCATGCATCAAATACACATAAACTATGACTCATCAATATGTACCAATATAATCAACTATACACCTCATGTATGTTCCAACTAATCAACTACTTGTATCAACCATGTACCTCAACATGTACCTTCCTTAACTTTAAGAGACTAGAATTTTCATCAAACTTTACTTTAGTCTCACATGAGTAATTTTATATTAGTCAACAACCCTAACTTGAAATAATCATAACTATGTACCTGTAATGAATAAAGATTTGAAAATAGTATACAATGTTCTTCAATTTCTTTATGGAATTCCTCTAGGTTTCACTGCTTGGAACCTCTCAGAAAAGGAGTTATAGAAAAAATGGCATACCTTGTTGAATTCTGGCTTATTCTAGAGAGTGAGATTGTAGAGCATGCCCCATACATAATGTTTGTCGTATGGATATGAAAATTGTACACAAAATACTAAAGACTTTACTATAACCAATACATTTTGTCTTACTGAATTTGGATCTGTTATGAAGAAGTTATGATGTTTTTACCTAAAACACCTTTTTTAGACTAGTTTCAGGACTAGGCATAAACCTTATTTTCCAAGGAGTGTAACTCCAAAAATACAATGACCCACAAGATGAAATTTTTATCATAACTACTTGGATATGTTTCCTCAAGGGCCTCCATATTTCATGGTATGAATCATTCTATAAAATTTTTTATTGAAAAAATGGTGAGATGACTTGTAAATAACATACCTTAGAAAGCATCATCAAAAGAATTTATCCTCCCTTGAATTCTGACCTTCTTTACTTCACATTCCCTCTGAAATTTTCCTTAGATATCCTTTGGTTACCTAAGTCACTTGTAGATATTCAATATGCTCAAGTGTTATTAAAATTATAGACCCTTTCCTCATATTTATACTTTTATGTAGCTTCCTCAAGGGGTTACCTTTTAACCATCTTAAACCACTTTCCTTATTTTAGGGCTAACCCACTTCTAACCACTTGTTCACTTAGTAATTTTTCCATTAACTTTATTATTTAAATAATTTCTTTTGTATCCACTTTGACTTATAGTTTACTCATCACTTCACTTTATTATTTAAATAATTTCTTCTTTGCAACCAGTTTGACTACTTTGACCTTTTGGGGCTTCTAGATGACTCACGAGGGTTCTCCAACTTCACATGGCCATAAATCTCTAACCGTGAGGAGTTATGTGAAGTTCCACATACCACCAGAAATGGCATGACATGTACTATCCATCTCAAATAGTCTTATTTAAATAATTTATTCTTTGCAACCACTTTGACTACTTTGACCTTTTGGGGCTTCCAGATGTCTCATGCAGGTTCTCCAACTTCACATGGCCATAACTCTCTAACCGTGAGGAGTTATGTGATGTTACACATACCAACGGAAATGGTATGACATGTAATATCCATATAGAATAGTCTTACCTTCAAATATATTAAAACACATACCATTATACATAAAACAAACTTGGGTCCATTACCCAAACCTTTGTGCTACCAGAATTCACTACCAGAGTTTCTTCAAGGGTTGGCATCAATGACAACCAACCCAAATAATAAAAAATATCCCCCTTTGGAATTGATGGAAACACTCTTATTCAATAATGAAGTCATATCACTCATGTTCCCCCTATAAACAGTCCTCCCCCTGGAACCATGCCTTTGTGCTCTTTTTCCAAGCATTTACCTTTGCATTTGATAAATATCTCCCCTTTTGTCATCGATGGAAAATGTATCCTTCCATCTGGGGCTGCTCCCCCTGAATGAACTCTTTCAGAAACTGATCTCCCAACCTGAACTATCCTCTTTATGGTGCTTCCTCGTGTAAATCTAAGACATATAAGATAATCATTCAAAAACATTAATTTTGGAGTAGAAATTACTCCGAATCTCTAGCGAAGATACTCAAAGGATTCCCTTGGAAGCAGTTTTTTAAAGATGTCTACCACTTGTTATTTTGTGCCCACATATTCAAATTTTATGTTCTTCTCTACAACCTGTTCCGGTAGAAAGTGATACTTTATTGGAATGTGCTTCATCTTGGAGTGCATCATCAGGTTCTTTGAGATACTAATGACGCTTGTATTATCACAATAGATTGGAATGGGCTCATCATACTCAACCTATATATCTGTGAAAGTTTTTTTCATCCATAGAAACTAAGTACAACATCCTGCTGCTGCAATATACTCTGCTTCAACTGTAGATAAAGATACTGATGATTGTTTCCTACTTAGCCAAGATACTAAACACTCACCCAAGTAGAAAGTTTCCCCACTAGTGCTTCGCCGGTCATCAATGCAACTTGCCCAACCTGCATCTGTGTAGGCAATAAGTGATAGATGTTGGATTACTGAGAGGGGGAGTGAATCAATAATAGCATAATTATAATCCTTTTTCTTCAAATGTTATATCAATGTAGAATTATTATCCAATAATGAGCAGTAAGAAATAAACAATCACACACATACACAGTACACCAGTGTTTTACGTGGAAACCCAAATCGGGAGAAAACCACATAATGATTTTTATTATGTGTCTTGAAGAATTACATTCATTGGAAGCACCAAATTCCTTTGTTTTCTAGATGCAACTGGAAGGAGGCTCCAACCCCCTAGTTTCTCAGGCTACAACCTGAGGGAAGCTCCAACTCACCAATTCTCTAGCTACAACTAGAAGGAGGCTACAACCCCCTATGTTCTCTGGCTACAACCGGAAGGTGGCTACAACCACATGTCCTTTCCCTATCCTGCCACCTTGAAGTAGAAGTAGAATGATGGAACCATTGTCACACTATCACTGTGAGATATACCACTGTAAAACTGTACCAATAAATCTGAACCATGCATCAACCATGCATCAACTTGTACCTCAACCTGTAATCAACCTGTACTATAAACAAGTGCATCAACCATGCACCAACCTCAATCAAAATCCCTCATCAATTTCATCATCCAAATCTGATTTGTAGCTCTGTAATATACCTGGTGTATATGATCACATTCTTGCAAACCTTCTTTAACTTTAACAACAAGAGAGTATCATTTTCATTAAACTTTTCTTTAGTCTCACATGCCTAGTTTTGGATTAGCCAACAATCCTAACTTGAAGTAATCTTAACTTTGAACCTGTAATGTATAAATATATAAAACTGATACACAATTTTCTTCAGTGTGTTTTATGCAATTCCTCCAGGTGTCACTACTTGGAACCTCTCAGAAAAGAAGTTATAGAAAAAATGGCACACCTTGTTGAATTCTGGCTTATTCTAGAGAGAGAACTTGTAGAGAGTGCCCCGCATGAAATATTTGTTGAATTGATTTGAAACTATTAAAAAACATACTACAGAATGTACCCTAACCAACACATTTTATCTCACTGAATTTGGATCTGTTACGAAGAAGTTATAACATTTTTACCCGAAACACCTATTTTTGACTAGTTTCAGGACTAGCCACAAACCCCATTTTCCACGGAGTGTAACTCCCAAAATACAATGACCCACAAGATGAATATTTTACCAAAGATACTTGGGTATGTTTTCTCAATGGAATAGAAATTTCACGGTCTGAATCATTATAGAAAAAAAGTTATAGCGAAAATGGTGAGATGATCTGTAAATAACATACCTTAGAAAGCACCATCAAAAGAATTTATCCTTCCTTACATTTCAGCCTTCTTTTATTCACCTTCCCTCAGAAATTCATCTTATATATCCTTTTTTACCTCAAACATCTATAGATATTCAATATGCTCAAGTGTGATTAAAATGAGAGAGCCTTGCCTCCTATTTATACTCTCCAAGTAGCTTCCTTAAAAACATCTTCTAGGTCACTTGGCCCACTTTCCTTATTTTAGGGTTAACCCACTTCTAATTTATCCATTAAATTTATTATTGAAATAATTTATTTTGTATTCACTTTGAATTATAATACACTCATCACTTGACTTTATTATTTACCTTTTAAAATCTCTTAAACCACTTTGACTACTTTGACTTTTTGGGGCTTCTAGATGACATATGAGGGTCCTCCAACTTCGTAAGGCCATAAATCTCAAACCGTGAGGAGTTACGTGACATTCCACATACCTCTAGAAATGGAATGACATGTAATATCCATCTAGAATAGTATTACCTTAAAATATAACAAAAATCATATCGTTATCCATCAAACAAACTTGGGTCCATTACCCAAACCCAGGTTCTCCAACTTCACATGATCATAACTCTCTAACCATGAGGAGTTATGTGACGTTCTACATACCACTGGAAATGGAATGAAAAGAACTATCCATCTAGGATATCTTCCCTAAAAAATTCACTATCCTTCATCTCATTATTCCACAATTAAGCATGGGTTCTCTTACTCCACAAAGCATCTTCCCGTGAGGGCTTTCACCATAAGGGGATGTTGGCACAGGGGCAGACCCAGGGTTCAGCTCCAAGAGAACACCAACAAGCCCTAGTGATTGGCCCTTTTGGAAACACCTGTGAAGCAGATGCAGTCTCACCCGAAGAAACTATGAGGGGGTTGCAGGACAGAGATGTCTACAACCAGGGGAATATCAAGTGGATCTAATACAACAACAACAAAACATGCATCTATCACTTATCAAGCTAGATCTACCCTGCATAGTTATAGATCTGATCTAATACAACAGTGTAGATAAAAATATAATAGTGACAGAGATCAAAGCATCAACCACACACACAACACAAGATGTACGTGGTTCACCCTCTCTCTAGGGCTATGTCCACAGAATTGTGCTTATGATTTATTAAGGTGAAGCATACAGTTGATGTCTACATTCTCAGCTCACAGATCTTCTTTCTTATTCTCTCTTTCTTTCCCCTTCCTGTGCACCCATCTATAGGACTTGACCTTCGCACACAGCGGAAGATCTTACAATACTAGAAGGCTCTCTCTCTCAACACTTCTCTCTCTCAATACAATAATATCTCACCACAACAATAGAGATAGATCGACAACAGTACCCTACCAACCCAAAATTACCAACCCAACCTAGGCCCTTTAGACCTCTATTTATACATTACAATCATTCATCGATAGCCCTAGGCCAAAACCTAGGTTCCAAAACGCTAGATACCAAAACCTTAGGTGTCTAAAACCCTATGTTAACTTGACCCGCTTTTTCCGGGCTTCACCAACCAGTCTTTCATTCCTTCTCGCGTGGTGATAACGATGGATTTTTCCACTTGCTGAGTTGTCCTCGATCGTTCTTCCTTTCTTATATGTCATCCTCGATCTCCTCATCCAATGGCTTGCATTTCCGTACTTCTCTCCATATTTTCTTCTCTTTTTCTCACTTTGACCCAGTGACAGTCACTGTGTCTTCCGTGAAGTTCGCTTTTCTCCTTTTCTTCCTTGTTATTCGCTTCCTTCCATAACCAAGGGCCAATAGGCCCCCAACACTCACCTGTGACTCATCCTGAGGCACTTTATATCTAATCCTTCTGTTCTACTTTGACTTGTAGACTGCGCAGTGTAGCCTTTTCTTTCTACTCTATGCCTCCTTCCCATCCTTGTGCAAAATGTCTTTTCTGTGTACTGCAAAATTTCAACTGCACTTGGTACCTAGACCCTTTTGTTCCATGCTCCTACTGAGGTTTGCGAGGTAGCTAGTTGTCGTAGTACAACTTCAACCGACTCCCATTTACCAATCCTTCCTTCCATTCTCCCTTCAATGTTTTCAGTTGCGCAACTCTCCCTTCGGTAACATAAGAAATCTCGTACGGTCTAAGCCAATGTGTTAGGAACTTCCCGGGATGTTTCAGGAACTTACTGTCATACAACAATACTAAATCACCTTGCTTGAATGCCTTTTTTTTGATGTGCCTGTCATGATAAGCCTTCTCTCTTTCCTTCTAAACCTGCTGCTAGAATCCTGCAATAAATTTGTCTTCTTCCAGTTCAACCAACTATGAAAGCCTCTATTGAGCTGCTCCAGTATCGTCCATGTGTGTAAAAGCAACAATTCTCAAGCTTGGTACTAAATAATCCATTGGAACAACAACTTATATCCCATAAACCAACTTAAAAGGGGTCTGCATCGTTAATTTCTTGCAAGTGGTTCTATAGGCCCATAGTATTGCAGGTACTCTTAAATCCCAATCATCTCTGTTCACACTGCAAATCTTTGTTAGCGCAATCTCCAAGATCTTGTTGAATGCTTCAACTGTTTCGTTTACTTGTGGGTGGTAAGGTGTACTCTTCTGATGGTGGACTACAAATTCTTAAGTCAGGGCTTCGACTATCTTATTGATGAAGTGTGTGCCTTGATCACTCATGAGGATCTTTGGGCATCCCAACCTGGTTATTATTTCATCAAATATAAAATGCACAGCTATAGTTGCACTACAATCCTTAACTACTCTGGCTTTAGCCCATCTAGTCATGTATTCTGTCGCAGTAATTATGTACCTTGCTCCTGTGTGCTTCCCTGGTGGGTTTATAGGTCCCACAAAGTCAATGGCCCACTTTTCAAATTCTTGTAGGGTCATCTGTGGTGCTAATGGCATTTCATCCCTTTTGTATGGTTTCCCAAATCTCTAGCATACATCACATGATCTGGCATAATCTTTAGCATCTCTGTGTAAGGTAGGCCACAAAAGGCCAACTCTAAGAACCTTATGCATAGTTGCTTTCCCTGCATAATGTCCTCCTGTGATGCCTTAATGAGATTCTGCGAGGATCATTGGTCGCTCTGTCTCCATAACACACCTCCTTAATATCTCATCGGGTCCTATTTTGTATAGCTGACCGGCTATAATTGAAAATCTGCAGTGCGCACCACTAACTGTTTCTTTTGGGGAATTGTGTACTCACTAGGTGCCATTCCTATTGATAGGAACTAGACTATGTCTATAAAGTGGTTGTCAATATTTCTAATGGCAAGCAGTTGTGCATCCAATAGTGTATCCTCCAAACTGGTGGGTTCTTCACCATGTTCCAACCTCAACAAGTGGTCAGGGCCCTTGTTCATTCTTCCTGGCTTAACTATGATTTCAAAATCATATTCTTGAAACATCAGAAGCCATCTGCATATTCGTCCCCCCAACACTGGCTTGTTGACTAGGTACTTTGGTGAGGAGTGATCTGTGAACATTTTAAAGTGTCCTACCAACAAGTAGTGGCGTAATTTTTGCAACGCATACACCATGGCTAATCCTTCTCTCTTGGTAGTGGTGTAATTAATTTCAGTTGTAGATAGCTTCCTGCTAGCAAAAGATAACAGATGGTCGATATCCCCTTCTCTAGGTTGTTCCAGTACTGCTTCTAATGCAATAGAAGATGCATCGACATGCACATGAAATTCTTTGCTCCAATCTGGAAAAACCAAAATAAGTGCAGTAACCATCTTTTGTTTCAGTGTGTTGAAGCTCTGCTGGCATTCGTCTTTCCAGCCAAACTGCCAATCTTTCTTCAACAGCTTCTCCATCAGTGCTGTAATTTTGGCATATTCTTTAATGAATTTCCTGTAATAGCCAGTATGTCCCAGCGCAGTGCGCAGTTTTTTGACCGAAGTAGGAGGTGACAAATCAACAGTAATTGCAATTTTTGATTGGTCAACCAACAATCCCTGCTTACATACAATATTTCCTAATAGTACTCCAAATGGTGAGAAAAAGATGCACTTCTTCAGATTTAAATCAATTTGACATTGCCTGCATTTATCCAGCATTAGCCTTAGACATTCAATATGGTTTTTTAACAAACTAAACATAGTCCAGTCATCAAAATATGCTTCTAAATTTTTATGCAAGAACTCTTTGAAGGCTTCTACCACAACCCTTGAAAATATGGCTGGGGCATTCTTCAGTCCAAATGACATCACTGTATATTGGTAGGATCCCCATTCTGTGGCATACATGGTCTTGTGGCGGTGCTCCTTGGAAATCTGGATCTGATGGTATCTTGAAAATCCATCTGTAAAAGAATATACCTCCTGGCCTCCCACATTATCTAGTACTTCATTAGTGAATGGTGTAGGGAAAGGGTCATGCAAACAAGCATCATTCAAATTCCTGAGATCTACGCAAATCCTGATCTCTCCTATGTTCTTGTCTTGTACCACCATAGGGCTAATCCATTCCGACTCTTTGACAGGTTCTATAATCCCTGCTTCTAGCATTCTGTCGAGCTCAATCTTCACTTTTTCCTAATATTTTGGGTTCAATCTGTAGGGTCTTTTCTTGAATGGATTCTCACCTGGTTTCAAAGGGATCCTCAGCTCTCCCATAAGACCTTTAATACCTTTCATATCGGTGAAATTGGTTGAAAACAAGTCCTGATATTCGTACAACAACTCTGTAATCTTGTCAATGGTAGAAACATCCCAATAATCTCCGACATTGGAAAGATTTGGTGTCTCCTCTGTCCCAATATTGACTTTTTTAATCTTGATTGGTTGACCAATAAATGGTATCTCCACTCCTGGTCCTTCTACATTTCTTTGGCCTTCTATTTCTGCGATGTTCACCTTCCTAGGATCATCATCGTCATCGAAATTGATGTTGTAGTAGCTCTACAATTTCTAGAGAGGCACAATCCATTCATCCTCTTCTTGTTCCATAGGGAGGTTAGATGCCTCCTCGAATACCTTCTTTCTTACAAGTTGTAATGCTTGGTCTACTGAGGGATATTCACTTTTGAATAAAAAGGTGGTTACAAAATTCTGAATCATACCTTCCCAATCTGCAGTGATGAGGCGCAACTCTACTTGAAGGTACCAATTGATAAGGGTCGTATTCAGCATGTTAATGAATCTGTGCACCCATTGTTCTCAAGGGATGTTGTTCCATGCCTCTTCGCAGCTTCGTCCATGGTCATTTGGGAAAAATTGACTGGTATACCTTAATTCACAACCAACTGTTTGTGCCGAGAACTGCGATGTCATCAAGGTTTGACATTGTGCCCAGTCTATAATATTACTTTTGTGTGTCCCCCACCATCTTGCTGGTGTGGCTTTCAAGGCCTCATCCATTTCCAACAACCTCTGTTGTGTTGGTACATTTTCTTCAAAATATGATAGGAAGGCTTTTAAAGGGTTCAGGCCATCAAAAGTGGGTAAGCTACTTACTGTTGTGTCAATCCAACAAACTTCTCTGGTTAATCTAGCACATCTTCTGGTGGATAGTTCGTACATCTGATTTTGCCAATTTTCCAATGCTTCTTCTGAATCTGATGAACATGCGCTATCACTTCGCCATATTAGATTCCCATTGTATGTAGGGTTGATGTAATCCTGCTGTTTGGCTGTTAGTTTGTATATGTTTTCTAGTGCACATGAGTAGTATTGTTCTCTGATGGGCTTTGTGTATCGTTCACCTTCATCTGGATATAAAGGTGCAATGACCCTAAGTCCATCCTTTTCAAAAGTCATGCATCTCTTCTTTAAGTCAACAACAATAGAGTTATCAAAGGCCCAATCAATTCCTAATAGCGCAGGGTAAGGACAACTATTGTCAACTATTTCAATTACCTCAAAATATGCAAACGTTCTTACTCCATCAATGTCCACATGGACATGCTCCAATTGTCCAAATGGGCTGACAGCTTGTTGATTAGCCATCCTAAGCCTGATAAGGGAATAGATCAACTTTGGTTTTCCCATCTATGCCCAAGTTTTCTTTGTCATGACATTGACCTTCGACCCTAAGTCGAGGACTACATAGTCTATATCATACTTTCCTATTTGAGCATTCAAATGTAATTCCTTATTTGTCCTTCTCTTCTAACCAATTAGTGTACTTCCCTATTCAGTAAGGGGTCTGTCTTTCTTAGTTCATATTGTCTGATTAAGTTTTGTAGCTCTTGCACAACGTTCTCGTCCTGAATTAACTTAATACAAGTGTATAAAAAGTCCATGAGATTGCTTACCTCTTTTCCTTCTCTTAGCGAAGCAGACTGACCAAATGCATGAGGGATTCCATACTCTCTTATTTTTGGCTATGTTTTTGATGAGGAACCTTGATCTACTTTGAATTCTTGTCTTTCTTCCTCAAAGATTTGTCTTTCTTTCTTTGAATTAAAGGATTGGGTCTTCTCTATGGCCTTCCTGATACCTGAGTCTTCTGCAAGCTTTCCTTGAGTCATTCTATCCTATCCTGTAGCAGCACCTCCTCTTGTTATGACAACAACTCTAGGGTCTCCTCCATGAGGTTCAACATATATTAGTTTCACTTGTGGGTTCTGCTGAGGTCCTCGTTTTTCCTGAAGCTTAGCAAGAAACACATGACATTCTTTTATAACATGTTCAAATGAGCTGTAGTAGCTGCAAGTGGTACAAGGGTTCTGACAATCCTTTGCAAGGTGTCCTGTTTGTGTGCAGTTGTAATAGATGATCTGTCCTTGACCTCGAATCATTCCTCCTCCTTGTCCTCTTCCTCCGAATCCATTGCGAGGATTGAAGTTTCCTCTCCCAAGAGAGTTATACTATGTAGTATTTCCCACTTGCTATACTTATCCTTGGATATTATAGATGTATTTTGACCTTTCGTGCATGAGATCATAAGCCCTACAATATCTATCATCATGTCCTACAGAATTAAAAAATGTACAATATAAATTTGTATGTGTTTGGAAATACTTCTGCATGTAATATCACTCACCTGTGCGGTGCCTATTTCTGCATACTTCACACTAGGGCAGGTTGACTTGCTTCAAGGGGCTTAGTGCTCCTGAGGCCAAATATTCATGGAATAAAGGATAGTGTTCCTTATCATGGCCTTCTGATATTCATATTACACACCAAATAAAGTCTTGTTTGTACTTCCCCTTGTCCTTATTCATATCCTCGACCTGCAGAGACAAACTAGTCAATTGGCTCAAGATCTGGTTCATACCTAAGATGGATTCTCCCATAGGGGATGATTCAATTTTCATAGCGATCTCTAATGCCTCAGCCTGCAAAGAGATCTTCTGCTGAGTAAGAGGAACTCTGATGTGTGGTAACAGGGCAGTGATGAACCATTCTTTATTCTTTTCATCTGGGATCTGAAAAGTCAATTGGCCTGTTAAGGTCTTGAATCTTTGATCGAACTCCCAAACAGGCTCAGCTACTATCTGCTTGATCTCCTCCAGTTCTGTAATACATTGAGACTCTAATGTAGGTTTCTTGATCTCACCCAATGGCTTAGGCTATGCAAGTCCCTGGACAAGCTTCATGTACCAGCTTAGTGCGTGATCCCTTAGGGTAGTGCTGAACTAGGTCCTTTTAACAGCTTTGTCAGTGACATTTTAAATATTCCATACGACTTTGCATAGAAACCAATGTTGATCAGGATATTTAGATCCATCTCCCCTAAAGATAGGAAGTCTCATCTCATGTTCCATAGATCTTCCTAGGGTTCCTGACTGAATATGTGGTGGGCTACTATGGACAGTGCTTTAGACGCTCTGGTGATTGGAATTACTTTGGTTACTTAATGTTGAATCAACAAGAAGGATAATAGTACTTACTTCAATGGTCTGCACGGTCTCTAAGGTTTCAGGTTCTCTTTTTCTAAGCTCTTCAACTTGTCCTTCCTCTGTTTTGGCGGGTTCTAAGTGTTCTTTGTCTGTCAAACCTGCTTCTTCTCCACTGTAGAAACCCTCTTCCTTGTAGTTTTTATTAAACAGGTTCTCAAGGTGAACCCCTCTGAATACTCTTCCACTACGTGTATGTCCATCTTCTGTGTCGCTGTTGCTGTCTGAATTCTTGAACATTAGTCTTTTCAAATCTAGCCAATCTATTGTATCTTCAAGAAGTTGTTTTCATGCAACAACATCTTGATTCTTAGCTTCAAAAAGTGCAAAATTTTTCCTCTGGGTCCTTTGAAAAAGTATCTCTCGGCTTGGCTATATGATTCTATTCTATCAACAACAAACTCTGTGATGTACCCTCCAATGGTACTATCAAACCAGTGATCTATCGCTCTTGATACGGTGTTATCAGCTTCCTTGACTTTCTTGATCAACTCCGACATCCAAACCACAGGAAGTCTAGATCGGATCTCGAACTGGGTATTGGCTAATCTAGCTTTCCATTCATACAATTCCTAATGGATTCCCCCAAATAATATCTCATGTATATCTGTAAAAATGTACTTCTCCAACCAGTCCTCTGAACTAAGATTAGGGTTCTTGTTCTGGGATTTAGCGAAGTCCTTTTATTGATCTTCTATCCACTCTTGAGTTTCCATCTTCGATTGAAACCATATTGACATTCCCTCAAGGAGATTTTGGTCCCGACAACAGAACCATTTGTTGGCACAGGGGTAGACCCAGGGTTCAGCTCCAAGAGCGCACCAACAAGCCCTAGCTACTGGCCCTTTCGGAAACACATGCGAAATAGATTCAATCTCACTCGAAGCAGCTATGAGTGGGTTGCAGGATAGAGATTTCTAAAACCAGGGGAATATCAAGTGGTTCTAATACAAAAACAAAACAACATGCATCTATAACTTGTCAAGCTAGATCTACCCTGCATAGTTATAGATCTGATCTAATAAAAAAATGCAGATAACAATATAACAGTGACAGCGATCAAAGCATCAACCACACACACAACATAAGATATATGTGGTTCACCCTCTCTCTAGGGATACATCCATAGAACTGTGCTTATGATTTATTAAGGTAAATCATACAGTTCTTGTCTACGGTCTCAGCTCGTAGATCTTCTTTATTTTTCTCTCTTTCTCTCCCCTTCCCGCACACCCAGCTGCAGGACTTGACCTTCACACACAACTGCAAATATTACAATACCAAAAGGCTCTCTCTCTCTCTCAGCACTTCCCTCTCTCAATACAAGAATATCTCACCAAAACAATAGATCTAGATCGACAACAATTTCCTACCAATCCAACCTAGGCCCTTTAGACCTCTATTTATACATTACAATCATTCACCGACAACCCTAGTCCGAAACCTAGGTGCCAAAACCCTAGATACTAAAACCCTAGGTGTCTAAAACCCTAGGTTAACTTGACCCACTTTTTCCGAGCTTTGCCAACTTGTCTTTCCTTCCTTCTCGCGCAGTGCTAATGATGGCTTTTCCCGCTTGCTGAGTTTTCCTCAATCGTTCTTCCTTTATTATCTGTCATCCTTGATATCCTCATCCAACGGATTGCATTTCTGTACTTCGATCCATCTTTTCTTCTCTTTTGCTCACTTTGACCTTGTGACAATCACTGTGTCTTCTGTGATGTTCGCTTTTCACCTTTTCTTGCTTGTTCTTCGCTTCCTTCCACAACCAAGGGCCAACAGGGGACCACTTTGGAGTTCATCCACATTTACTTCTTATCAACCATGACAAAACAATAATGAGTCATATTTACATCAAACAATCTTGGGTCCATTAGCCAAACCTTTGTGCTACGAGGATTTCTTCAAGGGTTGACATCAATGACAACCAACCTTAATCAACAATCTCCCCATTTTGCATTGATGGAAACACTCTGATGCAATACTGAAATCATATCACTAATGCTCCCCTTGGAACCATGCCTCTGTCCTCTACATATGATAAATCTTCTTCTGTCCTCTACATCTGATAAATCTCTCCCCCTTTGTCATCAATGACAAAGGTATCTTTCCATCCAGGGCTTCTCCCCTAATTGAACTGTCCTCTTATGGTGATTCCTCCTGTACATCTAAGAAATATAAGATAAACATTCAAAAATCATTCATTTTGGAGTAGAAATAACTCCAAGTCTTTAGCAAAGATATTCAAAGGCTTCCCATGGAAGTGGTTTTGTAAAGATGTCTACCACTTGTTCTTTTGTGCCCACATACTCAACTATGATATTCTTTTCTGCAACTTGTTCCCATAGAAAGTGATACTTGATTGGAATGTGCTTTATCTTGGAGTGCATCATCGGGTTTTTTGAGATACTGATGGCACTTGTATTATCACAATATATTGGAATGGGCTCATCATACTCAACCTGTATATCTGTCAAAGTTTGTTTCATCCAAAGAACCTGTGTACAACATGTTGTTGCTGCAATATACTCTACCTCGGCTGTAGATAGAGATACCGATGATTTTTTCTTTCTTAGCCATGATACCAAAAACTCACCTAAGTAGAACATTGCTCCACTAGTGCTTCATTGGTCATCAATACAACCTGCCCAATCTGCATCTGTGTAGGAAATAAGTGATAGATCTTTTACTTTTGGATACCATAATCCAAACTCTTCTATTCCTTTGAGATATTTGAAGATCCTCTTTACTACTAATACATGTGATTCCTTTGGTGCTTCTTGAAATTGTGCCACCTGTCCAATTGCCTACATTACATCTGGTCTGGATGCTATCAAATATAGTAGGCTGCCAATCATTGACCTGTATTGCCTCTGATCCGTAGACTTGGAATCATCATCTTTTCTCATCTTACAACTAGTTTGCATGGGAGTGATAATTGGTTTGAAATATTCCATTCCGAACCTCTTTAGCATTTCTTTGATATACTTGGTTTGAGAAATAAAAATTCCTTGGTTTCTTTGACATATCTGAAGTCAAGAAGGATAGTTCTCCAAGTAATGACATTTTAAATTCATTCTGCATGTATTTTGAAAATTTCTGGCTTAACCTGTCATCATCACTACCAAAAATAATATCATCAACATAAACTTCAATTAATAAAATATTACCTTGACTTACCTTGATGTAGAGGTTGTTTTTTGCACTTCCTTTTCTGAACCCTACTTGTTGCAGATACTTATCTAGTCTGGAGTACCATGCTCTAGGAGCCCGTTTTAGACCATACAAGGCCTTATTTAATTTACATACATAGTCGGTGTTCTCTGACAACTAAAATCCTTCTGGTTGTTCAATGTAGACTTCTTCTTCAAGTTCCCCATTCAGAAAAAATGATTTTACGTCCATCTGATATACTTTAACATTTTTGGAGCATGCATAAGCTAAAAGAAAATGAATTTCTTCCATTCTGGAAACTGGGTCAAATGTGTCTTCAAAGTCGATTCCTTCAATCTGTGCATATCCTTTACATACCAATCTAGATTTGTTCCTTGTAACTTGTTCATTTTCATTCAATTTATTCCTAAAAACCCATTTTGTATCGATCACATTCTTATTCTTTGGTCTTGGAACTAATTCCCAAGTGTCATTTTTTTCTATTTGATCCAATTCTTTGTCCATGGCCTTATTCCAAAATTCATCCTTGCTGGCTTCTTCAAAACAGTTTGGTTCAATTGTAGATAAGAGTGCTAGGTGTGTTTGTTGTGGTGAACACATTTTTCTTCTAGTCTCAATTCCTGTATCTTTGTTTCCAATAATCTGATTTGAAGGATGATTCTTCTGTACTCGTTTGCTAGGTGTCTTTAGAGATACTTGTTGAACTTGCTCTTCTGTTTTTGTCGGATTCTCTTCATCTTCATCTTCCTCTTCTACTTCTTTTTCATCTTCTTCTTCGAAAATTTGTTCCATTGATTTGTTTTCTTCTTCCTTTGATTCTGGTCTGTCTGTTTCATCAATTGTTACGTTGATGCTTTCCACAACTTTGTTTAATATTAGATTGTAACACTTGTATGCTTTCCTTGTACTTGAGTAACCATCAAGTATTCCTTTGTTCACATGAGAGTCAAACTTTCCCATTCCACCATCTTCTCTTTTGATGTAGAATTTTCTTCCAAAAACTATGAAGTGCTTCACATTTGCTGGTCTTCCTTTCCATAGCTTGTAGGGAGTTTTATCAGTATTGTTTCCGAGAATTACTCTTTTTTGAATGTGAACTGTTGTATGCACTGCCATTATCAATGGTGAAGTAATGAGTGTATTATAATTCAAAGTGAATACAAAATAAATTATTTTAACAATAAATTTAATGGAGAAATTAGAAGTGGGTTAACCCTAAAATAAGGAAAGTGGGGCCAAGTGACCTAGAAGATGTTTTTAAGGAAGCTACTTGGAGAGTATAAATAAGAGGAAAGGCTCTATCATTTTAATCACACTTGAGAATATTGAATATATATAGGTGTCTGAGGTAACCAAGGATATATAAGCCTAAATTTTGAGGGAAGGTGAAGAAAGGAAGTCCGAAATGCAAGGAATGATAAATTCTTTTGATGGTGCTTTCTAAGGTATGTTATTTACAGGTCATCTCACCATTTTCGCTATAATGTTTTTTCTATAATGATTCAGACCGTGAAATTTCTATTCCATTGAGAAAACATATCCAAGTATCTGTGGTAAAAAATTCAGCTTGTGGATTATTGTATTTTTGGAGTTACACTCCGTGGAAAATAGGGTTTGTGGCTAGTCCTGAAACTAGTCAAAAACAAGTGTTTTGGGTAAAAATGTCATAACTTCTTCATAAAAGATACAAATTAAGTGAAAAAAAATTTGTTGGTTAGGGTAAAATATTTAGTATGATGTGTAACAATCTAAGATCAATTCAACAAACTTTCCGTGCGGGAAATTCTCTACAAGGTTGCTCTCTAGAATAAGCCATAATTCAACAAGGTATGCCATTTTTTCTATAAATCCTTTTTTGAGAGGTTCCAAGTAGTGAAACCTAAAGAAATTGCATCAAACACACTGAAGAACATTGTATATCAGTTTCATATATTTATACATTACAAGTACAGAGTTATGATTACTTCAAGTTAGGGTTGTTGACTAATCCAAAGCTAGGCATGTGAGACTAAAGAAAAGTTTGATGAAAATGCTAGTCTCTTGTTGTTGAAGTTAAGGAAGGTTTGCAGGAATGTGATGATATACACCAGGTCTATTACAGAGCTACAAATCAGATTTGGATGATGAAATTGATGAGGGCTTTTGGTTGAGATACATGTTGAGTACATGGTTGAGACAAGTAGTTGATGAGTTGGCATATACATGAGGTGTATAGTTGATGATGTTGGTACATATTGATGAGTCATAGTTGATGAGTAGTTGACACATGATTGGTACATACTTGGTACATGGTTCGATATACTTGTTTATGATACAGGTTGATTATAGGTTATTTGGTACAGGTTGGTGCATGATTGATGCACTTGTTTATGGTACAGGTTGATTACAGGTTGAGGTACAGGTTGATGCATGGTTCAGATTTATTGGTATAGGTTTACAATAGTATATCTCACAGTGACAGGTTGATAGTGGTTCCATCATTCTACTTCTACTTTAGGGTGGCAGGACGGGGCAAGGACAGGTGGTTGTAGTTGGAGAACATAGGGGGTTGTAGCCTCCTTTTGATTGTAGCCTTAGAATTGAGGAGTTGGAGCTTCCCTCAGGTTGTATCCTGAGAAACTAGGGGGTTGGAGCCTCCTTCCAGTTGCAGCTGGAAAATAAAGGAAGTTGGTGCTTCCAATGAATGTAATTCTTCAAGACATATAAGAAAAATCATTCCGTGGTTTTCTCCCAATTCAGGTTTCCACATAAAACATTGGTGTACTGTGTATGTGTATGTTTGTTCATTTTTTCATTGCTTATTTGCTCTACAATTATTGGATGATAATTCTTCATTGATATAACACTTGGATTATGTGGTTAAAAATGTTTAAATTTCTTTATTACTGATTCACCCCCCCTCTCAGTAATCCAACAATTGGTATCAGAGTAGGTTCCTTCAGAAATCAATTTAACCACTGAAAGGTAGATCATGGAGAGTACCAACTCATATAAAAATGGAATAACACAGTTTGATGGACATAAGTATGTTTTTTTGAGCATAAGGATGAGGACATATATACAGGCATTGGGATTTCAACTTATGAAATCAATTGTATATGGATACACAACACCAATAGTTCCACCAACAAATGACAAAGCAGTAAAACTCGGAGATAATAATTCCAAAGCCACAAATGGACTTTTGAATGGTCTCAGTGATATGGTATTCACCAAAGTTGCACACTATAAATCCACTAAAGAGATTTGGGACAAGCTTCAAAATATTTATGAAGGAGATACAAAAGTCAAAGAAGCAAAGCTTCAAACTTACAGAGGTCAGTTCGAACAACTAAAAATGAAGGAAGATGAAGATATCATAGCCTACTTCTTACGAGTTGATGAAATAGTGAATGCAATCATAGGATTGGGAGAAGAAATGAAGAATCTGTAATTGTTCAAAAGATACTAAGATCTCTTCCTATTATATTCAACCCTAAGATATTAGCACTAGAATAAAGATTGGATCTTGACTCAATAAGAATGGACGAACTGCATGGAATCTCAGAAGATGATGAAGAAGTGGCCAACTTCATCAAAAGACTGAACAAGGGAACCAACGGTAGGTATAGAGGTAAGCTCCCTTTAATTTGTTTTAATTGTGATGGTGCACAACAAGAATATTCTACAACAAGACCATTGGAAATTGTGCACACTGATCTAGTTGGACCAACTACAACAAAGGGCTTAAAAGGTGAAAAATAATTTATGTTATTAGTTGATGATTATACAAGAATGACTGCAGTTTTCTTTCTCAAGAACAACTCAGAATCTTTTGAACTTCAAGATCTACAAGGAAATGGTTGAAAATGATATGGATTCAAGAATCAAATGTTTGAGATCTAATAATGGAGGAGAGTTCACTTCAAAGGAATTTATGGACTACTGTAGCAGTCATGGAATAAAAAGGAAATTCTCTATTGCTAGGACACCTCAACAGAATGGAGTTGTTGAAAGAAAGAATAGGATAATACAAGAAATGGATCAAACAATGCTAATGGATTCCAAATTGACAGATACATTTTGGACACAGGTAGTGCATACAACAGTTCACATTCAAAATAGAGTAATGCTCAGAAGAAACACTGATAAAACTCCCTACGAGCTATGGAAAGGAACACCAACAAATGTGAAGCACTTCAGAGTTTTTGGAAGCAAATGCTACATCAAAAGAGAAGATAGCAGAATGGGAAATTTTGACTCTCGTGTGGACAAATGAATACTTGTTGGTTACTCAAGTACAAGGAAAGCATACAAGTGTTACAATCTAAGATTGAACAAAGTTGTGGAAAGTATCAATGTAACAATTGATGAAACAGACAGATCAGAATCAAAGGAAGAAGAAAACAAATCAATGGAACAACTTTTCGAAGAAGAAGATGAAAAATAAGTAGAAGAGGAAGATGAATATGAAGAGAATCCGATAGAAGAAGAAGAGCAAGTTTATAAATTATCTCCAAAGACACCTAGCAAATGAGTACAGAAGAATCATCCTTAAGATCATATTATTGGAAACAAAGATGCAGAAGTTGAGACTAGAAGAAAAATCCATTCACCACAACAAACACACCTAGCACTCTTATCTACAATTGAAAACCAAACTGTTTTGAAGAAGCCAACAAGGATGAGTTTTGGAATAAGGCCATGGATGAAGAATTGGATCAAATAGAGAAAAATGACACTTGGGAATTAGTTCCAAGACCAAAGAATAAGAATGTGATCGGCACAAAATAGGTTTTCAGGAATAAATTGAATGAATATGGACAGGTTACAAGGAACAAAGATAGATTGGTATGTAAAGGATATGCACAGATTGAAGGAATTGAATTTGAAGAGACATTTGCCCCAGTTTCCAGAATGGAAGCAATTTATTTACTTTTATCTTATGCATGCTCCAAAAATGTTAAAGTATATCAGATGGACGTAAAATTAGCGTTTTTGAATGGGGAACTTGAAGAAGAAGTCTATATTGAACAACCAAAATGATTTTAGTTGTTAGAGAACAAAGACTATGTATGTAAATTAAATAAGGCCTTATATGGTCTAAAACAGGCTCCTAGAGAATGGTACTCTAGACTGGATAAGTATCTGCAACAAGTAGGGTTCAGAAAAGGAAGTGCAGACAACAACCTCCACATCAATGTAAGTCAAGGTAATATTTTATTAATTGAAGTTTATGTTGATGATATTATTTTTGGTAGTGATGATGACAGGTTAAGCTAGAAATTTGCAAAAGACATGCAGAATGAATTTGAAATGTCATTACTTGGACAACTATCCTTCTTTCTGGGACTTTAGATATGTTAAAGCAACCAAGGAATTTTTATTTCTCAAACCAAGTATATCAGATAAATGATAAAGAGGTTCGGAATGGAATATTGCAAACTAGTTATCACTCCCATGAAAACCAGTTGTAAGTTGAGCAAAGATGATGATTCAAAGTCTACAAATCAGAGGCAATACAGGTCAATGATTGGCAGCCTACTATATGTGACAACATCCAGAACAGATGCAATGCAAGCAATTGGTCAAGTGGAACGATTTCAAGCAACACCAAAGGAATCACATGTATTATCAGTAAAGAGGATTTTCAGATATCTCAAAGGAACATAAGAGTTTGGATTATGGTATCCAAAAGGAAAATATCCATCACTTATTGCCTACACGGATGCAGATTGAGCAGGTTGTATTGATGACCGATGAAGCACCAGTGGAGCAATGTTCTATTTAGGCGAGTGTTTGGTATCATGGCTAAGCAAGAAACAATCATCAATATCTCTATCTATAGCCGAGGCAGAGTATATTGCAACAACATGTCGTACACAAGCTCTTTGGATGAAACAAACTTTGATAGATATACAGGTTGAGTATGATGAGCCCATTCCAATATATTGTGATAATACAAGTGCCATCACTATCTCAAAAAACTCAGTGATGCACTCCAAGACGAAACACATTCCAATCAAGTATCACTTTCTACGGGAATAGGTTGCAGAAAAGAACATCAGAGTTGAGTATGTGGGCACAAAAGAACAAGTGGCAGACATCTTTACAAAACCACTTCCATGAGAATCCTTTGAATATCTTTGCCAAAGACTTGGAGTTATTTCTACTCCAAAATGAATGCTTTTTGAATACTTAGCTTATATGTCTTAGATGTACACAAGGAAGCACCATAAGAGGATAGTTCAGTCAGGGGGAGAAACCCCAGAAGGAAAGATACCTTTTCTATTGATGACAAAGGGGGGGAAATTTATCAGATGTAGAGAATAGAGACATGGTTCCAGGGGGAGCATGAGTGATATGATTTCAGTATTGCATCAGAGTGTTTCCATCAATGCTAAAGGGGGAGGTTGTTGATTAAGGTTGGTTGTCATTGATGTCAACCCTTGAAGAAAGCCCCACATCACAAAGGTTTGGGTAATGGACCCAATATTGCTTGATGTAAAGTTGAATCATTATTTTCTTGTCATGGTTGATAAGAAGTAAATATGGATGAACTCCAAAGTGGTCCCCTTATGGTGAAAGCCCTCACGGGAATATGCTTTGCGGAATAAGAGAACCCATGCTTAATTGTGGAATAATGAGATGAAGGAAAATGATTTTTTTAGGTAAACTATCCTATATGGATAGTGCTTGTCATTCCATTTCTGGTGGTATATGGAACATCACATAATTCCTCACGGTTAGAGAGTTATGGCCATGAAAAGTTGGCGACCCCAGGTTTGGGTAATGGAACCAAGTTTGTTTGATGGATAACGGTATGAGTTATGATATATTTTTAGATAATACTATTCTATATGGGTAGTATACGTCATTCAATTTCTGGTGGTATGTGGAACATCACATAACTCCTCACAGTTTGAGAGTTATGGCCTTACGAAGTTGGAGGACCCTCATATGTCATCTAGAAGCCCCAAAAGGTCAAAGTAGTCAAAGTGGTTTAAGATATTTTAAAAGGTAA
>ML776553.1:3678489-3749796 GCA_009831015.1 Picea engelmannii | reverse complement strand
TAATAAATTTAATGGATAAATTAGAAGTGGGTTAACCCTAAAATAAGGAAAGTGGGGCCAAGTGACCTAGAAGATGTTTTTAAGGAAGCTACTTGGAGAGTATAAACAAGAGGCAAGGCTCTCTCATTTTAATCACACTTGAGCATATTGAATATGCATATAGGTGTCTGAGGTAACCAAGGATATCTAAGCCAAAATTCTAAGGGAAGGTGAAGAAAAGAAGGTTGAAATGCAAGGAATGATAAATTATTTTGATGGTGCTTTCTAAGGTATGTTATTTACAGGTCATCTCACCATTTTTGCTATAAATTTTTTTATATAATGATTCAGACCGTGAAATTGATATTAAATTGAGAAAACATATCCAATTATCTTTGGTAATAAATTCATCTTGTGGCTCATTGTATTTTTGGAGTTACACTCCGTGAAAAATAGGGTTTGTGGCTAGTCTTGAAACTAGTCAAAAATAGGTGTTTCGGGTAAAAATGTAATAAATTATTCATAACATATCAAAATTAAGTGAAACCAAATGTTTTGGTTAGGGTACAATATTTAGTATTATTTTTAATAGTTTCATATCAATTCAACAAATATTCCATGCGGGGCATGCTCAACAAGTTCGCTCTCTAGAATAAGCAACATTCAACAAGGTATGCCATTGTTTTCTATAACTCCTTTTCTCAGAGGTTCCAAGTAGTGACACCTAGACGAATTGCATAAAACACATTGAAGAACATTGTGTATCAATTTTAGATATTTATACATTACAGGTACAAAGTTATGATTACTTCAAGTTAGGGTTGTTGACTAATCCAAAACTAGGCATGTGAGACTAAAGAAAAGTTTGATGAAAATGCTAGTCTCTTGTTGTTGAAGTTAAGGAAGGTTTGTAGGAATGTGATCATATACACCAGGTCTATTAAAAAGCTACACATAAGATTTGGATGATGACATTGATGAGGGATTTTGGTTGAGGTACATGTTTAGTACATGGTCGAGACAAGTAGTTGATGAGTTGGCACATACATGAGGTGTATAGTTGATGATGTTGGTACATATTGATGAGTCATAGTTGATGAGTAGTTGATACATGATTGGTACATACTTGGTACATGGTTGTATGCACTTGTTTATAGTACATGTTGATTACAAGTTATTTGGTACAGGTTGGTGCATGGTTGATGCACTTGTTTATGGTATAGGTTGATTACAGGTTGAGGTACAGGTTGAGGTACATGTTGATGCATGGTTGATTCATGGTTCAGATTTATTGGTATAGGTTTATGATGGTATATCTCACAGTGACAAGTTGACAATGGTTCTATCATTCTACTTCTACTTCAGGGTGGCAGGACGGGGCAAGGACAGGTGGTTGTAGACACCTTATGGTTGTAGCTAGAGAACATAGGGGGTTGTAGCCTCCTTTTGGTTGTAGCCAGAGAATTGGGGAGTTGGAGATTCCCTCAGGTTGTATCCTGAGAAACCAGGGGGTTGGAGTCTCCTTCCAGTTGCAGCTGGAAAACAAAGGAAGTTGGTGCTTCCAATGAATGTAATTCTTCAAGACATATAAGAAAAATCATTCTGTGGTTTTCTCCCGATTTGGTTTTCCACGTAAAACATTGGTGTACTTTGTATGTGCATGTTTGTTCATTTGTTCATTTATTATTTACTCTGCAGTTATTGGATGATAATTCTTCATTGATGTAACACTTGGATTATGTGGTTAAAAATGATTAAATTGCTCTATTACTGATTCAACCCCCCTCTCAGTAATCCAACAATTGGTATCAGAGCAGGTTCCTTCAGAAATAAGTTTAACCACTGAAAGGTAGATCATGGAGAGTACCAACTCATATAAAAATGGAATACAATAGTTTGATGGGTAGAAGTATGCTTTTTGGAGCAAAAGGATGAGGACATATATACAGGCACATGGATTTCAAGTTTGGAAATCAATTGTAGATGGATACACATCACCAACAGTTCCACCAACAAATGACAAAGCAGTAAAACTCGGTGAGAATAATTCCAAAGCCAAAAATGCACTTTTGAATGGCCTCAGTGATATGATATTCACCTAAGTTTCACACTGTAAATCCGCTAAAGAGATTTGGGACGAGCTTCAAAATATTTATGAAGGAGATACAAAAGTCAAAGAAGCAAGGTTTCAGAGTTACAGAGGTCAGTTTGAACAACTAAAAATGAAGTAAGATGAAGATATCACAACCTACTTCTTACGAGTCGATGAAACAATGAATGCAATCATAGGATTGGGAGAAGAAATTGAAGAATCTACAATTGTTCAAAAAATACTAAAATCTCTTCCTATGAGATTCAACCCTGAGATATCAACACTAGAAGAAAGATTGGATTTGGACTCAATAAGCATGGACGAACTGCATGGAATATTCACAGTATATGAAATGAGAATTGAGCAGGAAAATCCAGATGTAAAAGAAGCAGCTTTCAAGGCATCCAAAAGATCAAAGCAAAAGAAAAAGGAACACAAAGAATATAGCAGCAGCAGTGACGCCTCGGAAGATGATGAAGAAGTGGCCAATTTCATCAAAAGACTGAACAAGGGAACCAACGGTAGGTATAGAGGTAAGATCCATTTAATTTTTTTTAATTGTGATGGTATTGATCATTTTGCTAACAAATGTCCTCATAATAAAAAGAGAAATGATGAAGGTTACTCAAAAGGAAAACAAACATATAAAGGCAAAATAACTACAAAGAAAGTTTTCAAGAAAAGCTTATAAACCAAAGAAGACATCTCATGTTCAGATGAAGATGAAGTTAGTGACAATGAGACATGAAGAGTTCTATTCATGGCAGTAAAAGACTCTGACAAAGAAGACTCTAAAGAAGAATATGAAGAAGCCGAAGAAGAATGTGAAGAAGTCGAAGAAGAAATTGAAGAGGCAGAAGTTGAATATCGAGAAGAATTAATGTGTGCCATAGAAGTTATCAGAAGACAAAATAAGAAAAACAAGAAACTACAAGCATAAATAGACAAGAAAAAGGACACTCGAGAACTAGAACAAATGATCACAATACTGAAGGTTCAAATAGAAGAATATAAAAGAATTGAAGAAACACTCAAAGAACAACTAGAAGAAAATGACAAGATAATTGGAAAATTGGAAGCAGAGGTTTTCACACTAAGAAATGATATTCAAAATAAAAATATGCAGAATAGCTCAAAAGTTCTGGATGACATTATCAACAGTAAAAAATCTCATCTTGACAAGTCTGGACTTGGATACAATCAGACAGAAAAGGGATCAAGCTCCAAAAAAACAGAGAAAGAAACAAATCCAAAGAGCTATGTAGAAACAATCAAAGAGGATAGGAAGATATACAAGGAAGATTACAGGGACAATGCTCCACCAAGAAGATTCAGATTTCAGAATCAACAACAAACATATAGGCCTCAAGAAGAAGAAGGATTCATAAGAGAACCTCCTTTCAGAAGATCTTCAACTCCCAGGTATCAAACTATACTTTTTGGTTTATGTTATGCATGTAATAATTTTTGACATAAAACTGTGAATTGCAGAGCTAACAACATGAATAGCAACAACTTTGAGAGTTATACACAAAGGGATTATTCAAGGAGACCTAGTGACACATAGAGAAGAAGTTACAACAGGTTTGAATCTTTGAGCACCGAAGTGGAATGTTACAAATGTAACAATTTTAGACACATGGCCAAGGATTGTAGAATGACAGTCCCTCCTAAAGAACCTCAATAGAATAACAACAATCATAGACAAGAACCTCAAAAAATGACATGGATAAGAAAGCAAGATCAATATAACAATGAAGAATGCACAATTTCTCTAAAAGCTAAGCAGAAGAAACAGGGTTGGTATGTTGACAATGGATGTTCAAAACACATGACAGGTTATAAAGACAAATTTCTTACATTATGAAAAGAAAAAAAATGGATCAGTCTCCTTCGTAAATTATAATTCATCCAAAATCATTGGAGAAGGCACAGAACGAATTGGGAACACGAATGAAAAAACACAAAATGTTCTACTAGTAGAAGATATGAAACATAATCTTCTAAGTGTGAGTCAAATGTGTGAGTCAAAAGAAATTATCCTCCTTTGAATTTTGGCCTTCTTTAATTCACCTTCCCTCTGAAATTCGCCTTAGATATCCTTTGGTTACCTCAGTCACTTGTAGATATTCATTATTCTCAAGTGTGATAAAAATGAGAGACCCTTGCCTCTTATTTATTCTCTTATGTAGCCTCCTCAAGGGGTTACCTTCTAACCATCTTAAACCACTTTCCTTATTTTAGGGCTAACCCACTTCTAACCACTTGTCCACTTAGTAATTTCTCCATTAACTTTATTATTTAAATAATTTCTTTTGTATCCACTTTGACTTATAGTACACTCATCACTTCACTTTATTATTCAAATAATTTCTTCTTTGCAACCACTTTGACTACTTTGACCTTTTGGGGCTTCTAGATGACTCATGAGGGTTCTCCAACTTCACATGGCCATAAATCTCTAACCATGAGGAGTTTTATGACATTCCACATACCACTGGAAATGACATGACATGTACTATCCATATAGAATAAAATTATTTAAATAGTTTCTTCTTTGCAACCACTTTGACTACTTTGACCCTTTGGGGCTTCTAGATGACTCATGAGTTTCTCCAACTTCACATGGCCATAAGTCTCTAACCATGAGGATTTATGTGACGTTCCACATACCACCAGAAATGGCATGACATGTACTATCCATATATAATAGTCTTACTTTCAAATATATTAAAACTCACACCATTATACATCAAACAAACTTGGCTCCATTACCCAAACCTTTTTGCTACCGAAATTCACTAGCAGACTTTCTTCAAGGGTTGACATAAATGACAACCAATGGAAATAATCAACACCATGCATGAAATAGAGTGTGGTTAAATGATGTGTTGTAAGAAAATTCTAAATTTGGAGGTAAGGAAATATCTAAAAGGTCTTCCCTAACATCATATTGCGAAATATTTTATTGTGTATTTCTCTTTAGCAAACTCTTCACTATTTCACTCACCACCTTAGATCTCCTATTTTTAATAATAGGTCCAAAAATTGATTCTTGGGTATATAAACAATAGTACTACATGATGGGATAGTAGGGAATGGGCTCGGGTTGGATATGCTAGATAGATTTCTCATAGGCTCAAGAAATGCCTAATTTTATTTTTTTCCCTTGTATGCCCAACTTCACTTATGGGGTTAGGAATAACTATAGGAGATATACTTCCATTAACATCTAGAAGTTTATCTTGAAAATAATTCTTTAGCACTTACTCAACAAGAGATTTTCTTATTCCTTTGCATTGTGAACAACCACATACAACTCTTATTTAAAAACAGTCACCCCAATTATTTGTAGGGCATCCCACCTCATGTGACACCCTAGATGTGGATTGTTCTAGGAATTTTTTTTCATATAAATATATCCCATATGCACCACATGGAATATTGTTAAAAAGTGGCCCACATTGAAAATGATGATTTCAATTATGCACTATTTGAGAGGCGTGATCAATTTGACTACTCTAATCATATTTATCTAGTACATCCATTCTAGGATAGTCATCTTCATAAAAGAACATTGGATTGAAAAAGAAATGAAATGAGGAAGGTTCAAGGTCCTATAGGATGATCCCTCTCCTCCCTATGGTCCTCCCATTGAAGCAATCCACTCTGGAAATTCATTGTTTGTTTTGACAAGTCGTCAACGAACCTGATTTATGTGAATTGTTCTACCTGTCAGATAGTTGGCTTAGGTTGATGGATAGTTGGTATGTATTGTTGGTTTTAATTGATTTCAACTATTGGAGAGTGATATTTTATATTGATGTCAACCCTTAGTGATTGATGTCAGCCCTTGGAGAAAGTCTGGTAGCGAATTCTGGTAGCACAAAGGTTTGGATAATGGACCCAAGGTTGTTTCATGTATAATGGTATGAGTTTTAATATATTTGAAAGTAATACTATTCTATATGGATATTAAATTTCATTCCATTTCCAGTGGTATGTGGAACTTCACATAAATCCTCACGGTTAGAGAGTTATGGCCATGAGAAGTTGGAGAACCCAAGTTTGGGTAATGGACCCAAGTTTGTTTGATGGATAATGGTATGAGTTTTGATATATTTGAAGGCAATATTATTCTATATGGATAGTACATGTTATGTCATTTCTAGTGGTATGCGAAACTTCACATAACTCCTCATGGTTAGAGAGTTATGACCATGTGAAGTTGGAGAACCCTCATGAGTCATCTAGAAGCCCCAAAAGGTCAAATTAGTCAAAGTGGTTTAAGAGATTTTTAGAAGATAAATAATAAAGTGAAGTGATGAGTGTACTATAATTAAAAGTGAATACAAAAGAAATTATTTAAATAATAAAGTTAATGGAGAAATTACTAAGTTGACAAGTGGTTATAAGTGGGTTAGCCTTAAAATAAAGAAAGTGGTTTAAGATGGTTAGAAGGTAACCCCTTGAAGTAAAGTGAAGTGATGAGTGTACTATAAGACAAAGTGGATACAAAATAAATTATTTAAATAATAAATTTAATGGATAAATTGCTAATTGGACAAGTGGTTAGAAGTTGATTAACCCTAAAATAAGGAAAGTGGGTTAAGATGGTTAAAAGGTAACCCCTTGAGGAAGCTACATGAAAGTATAAATAAGAGGCAAGGCTATCTCATTTTAAATCACACTTGAGCATATTGAATATCTATAGGTGATTGAGGTAACCAAAGGATATCTAAGCCTAATTTCAGAGAGAAGGTGAAGTAAAGAAGGCTGAAATTCAAGGGAGGATAAATTCTTTTGATGATGCTTTCTAAGGTATGTTATTTACAGGTCATCTCACCATTTTCGCAATAATTTTTTTTATAGAATTATTCAGAACGTGAAATTGATAGGCCATTGAGAAAACATATCCAAGTAGTCGTGGTACAAATTTCATCTTATGGGTTGTTGTATTTTTTGAGTTACACTCCGTGGAAAATAGGGTTTGTGGCTAGTCCTGAAACTAGTCTAAAACATGTGTTTCAGGTAAAAACATCATAACTTATTCATAACAGATCCAAATTAAGTAAGACAAAAAGTGTTGGTTAGAGTACAGTCTATAGTATTTTTTGTAAAATTTTCATATCCATACAACAAATATTCTGTGCGGGGCGTGATCTACAAGTTCGCTCTCTAGAATAATCCATAATTCAACAAGGTATGCCATTTTTTTTCTATAACTCCTTTTCTAAGAGGTTCCAAGTAGTGAAACCTGGAGGAATTGCATAAAACACACTGATGAACATTATGTAATATTTTCAGATCTTTATTCATTACAAATACATAGTTATGATTATTTCAAGTAAGGGTTGTTGACTAATCCAAAACTAGTCACGTGAGACTAAAGTAAAGTTTGATGAAAATGCTAGTCTCTTGTTGTTAAAGTTAAGGAAGGTTTGCAGGTATGTGATCATATACACCAGGTCTATTACAGAGTTACAACTCATATTTGGAAGATGAAATTGATGAGTGCTTTTGGTTGAGGTACATGTTGGGTACATGGTTGAGACAAGTAGTTGATGAGTTGGCACATACATGAGGTGTATAGTTGATGATGTTGGTACATCTTGATGATTCATAGTTGATGAGTAGTTGATACATGCTTGGTACATACTTGGTACATGGTTGGAGGCACTTGTTAGTAGTATTGTTGACACATGGTTTATGGATGATGTAGCATACTTGTATTGGTATATTATTAGAAGCACGTATTGATATTGATGATGATTATGAGTTGTTTTGTTATGGTTGGTTCATGCACATCTTTGAGAGTTGTCTTGGTGATTGATCTTGGTGAGTAAATCTGATTTGGTTGATAATATTTATGAGACAAGTTGTTGTGATAGGTTTTTTGGACAGGTTGTTGTGACATGTTATTTGTACAGGTTTGGTGCATGGTTGATGCACTTGTTCATGGTACAGGTTTTGTATAGGTTGGTGCATGGTTGATGCACTCGTTTATGGTACAGGTTGATTATAAGTTGGTGCATGGTTGATGCACTTGTTTATGGTATAGGTTAATTGGTACACGTTTACAGTAGTATATCTCACAGTGATAGTGTGACAATGGTTCCATCATTCTACTTATACGTCAGGGAGGTTGGACAAAGCAAGGATAGGGGGTTGTAACCACCTTCTGGTTGTATCTGGAGAACATAAGGGGTTGTAGCCTCATTCTATTTGTAGATAGCGAATTGGGTAGTTGGAGCTTCCCTCAAGTTGTAGCCTGAGAAACTAGGGGTTGGAGCCTCCTTCTGGTTGCAGTTGGAAAACAAAGGAAGTTGGTGCTTCCAATGAATGTAATGATTGTTGGTGCTTCCAATGTATGTGTATGATTGTTCAATTGTTCATTTCTTATTTACTCTACAATTATTGGATGATAATGCTACATTGATATAACACTTGGATTATATGGTTAAAAATGATTATATTTCTCTATTACTGATTCACCCCCCCTCTCATTAATCCAACACTACCACTATTATAATATGATCCAATACATGGGGAAAGGTATTTCTTTGCATCTTGTAAGACCTCTTAATGTTGGTTGTGGAGCCTGATTATCTTCCTGATGCAGAGGTCCTTGTTTTCAGCCGTGTTTATACCCCATGAAGTATTTACACCCCAGAAGTATGTACACTCTTCCACACAGGGGAGTGCAGAGGGGGGGTACCCCCTCTGCGGGGTTTGGGGGCAAGCGGGCCCCTAGTGGGGGTTCGGGGGCGAAGCCCCCGAAGCAAAAATTGCCTTATAAAAGTATATTGTAATTTCATTGTAAATCTGGACTGTTCATTATAAGGTCATAGATCTAACGGTAGAGATTATGTTAGGGTTTTTGCCCTAGAAGGCAACCCTCTTTTATGAGGGAAATGTATTGCGGCTATGTACGAGGGTGAATATTGTATTCTGAGAGAGGAGACTGTGAGAGAAAGAAGAGGAAGTTACAANGGGTTTTGCTGTAGGTTGTATCCCTTCATTTGCTGGATAATAATAAAGGAAGGACCTGGCAATTTCTCTGGTGGACGTAGCCCACACTGGGTGAACCACGTAAATCTGTGTCTCTCTTGTATTGTGTGTCTTCTGTGTTTTTTTGTTTCTACATTTGTTCTATTTTATTGCTCCGCGGTCCTGTTTTTCTAACACTTAATTCAATCAACCACCATTTATACTTCCATATACACATGAACATTAAGAAATCTTCTCCAATTCCAACCTCAATGGTTGACAATAGAGCATGAAGCTTTGCTCAATTTCTAGTACCTCTTCCATGCCCAATATTGAAATAGAAACTAAATTTTTCATTCAAGGATATAATAGCCTCAATTCCACAGGGTACATGATTACCTTGACTCACTCCATCCAAAAAAGGACAATTTTTTGAATTACCTTGACTCACTCCATCCAAAAAGGACAAATGGGACAAACCCTTATTCAAAGGCCACAATTACATGTTCAGATTAATGGTGAATGGACAAGACTCAAGACCTAATAACACTTATAAAATTGTAGGATAAGGTGAAAGAATATTGATCCTTTGGATAAGGGTGACACTGATAGCTACCCAAACTAGAATTGATGACATATCCAATAATACAAAAAATCATTTTGTTTCCTCTTTTTTTTTTATGTCTTGGGAATGATGTGTTTTTCATTTCTTGTTATTAATTTTTTATTTTTATAAATATTAAAATAGTTTTTTTGTTATTTATGTTACAATGAGGAGGCGAGTGCCATATGGTAAAAAACAGTTTTAAGGAACATGATAACAAAGGACGTGAAGTGACCAATGATGTGCCCATGATGTGTCTCCTTAACTGGGATGCATAATGATGGTATCATGATTGGAGGTGAATATTTAAAACAAGAATGGGGTGAAACAATGGTTCATCAACATGATTCTAAGGTAAGACAATAAACTAAGTGTAACGGCTCAAGACTCCATTAGGTAATGGTAAAAAAATGAGAAGAGAAAGGCATGAGGCTCATTCATGCAATCATAGACTATGTGGACTCCCATACCTATGGTACAAAGTGGCATAGGTGTCAACATGTGAACTGTGCTAAACTAGGGAAACTTATACAGGGATGAGCACTAGCGTTCGATGAGAACAAAAAGTGGCTTAGAGAGGTTAAGTTGCTTGCTGATATGGGGCAGAACCTTTGGTAAATTCAAAGGGATATAATAGGAAAAAATGCATTGTATCATAGGAATATAATAATCCTAAGTTCTATTTTAATGAGTTATGCCTAAAGAAAACCCACCAAAAATTGTAAAAGATAGGAAAAAGGGATTCCCATAAAAGTCCTAAACACAAAAACAAATTATACAACATGATAATGCCTAAAAATTGTAAAAGATAGGAAAAAGGGATTCCCATAAAAGTCCTAAACACAAAAACAAATTATACAACATGATAATGCCTAAAAAATGGAATCTAATTATGTAAATAGTATAAAAAATAGACCTTGTATACTCCTAGAGAGTTTGTGTGAAAATTTATGGCCAAAAATCCCTTTGGTTTGGGGGGGGGGGGTTGCGATGATGAGTCCAAAATATGGTGCACTTTCGACAAAATTATGAATCATAAAAATATGTTTTGTTTTGTGCTACATATGGAATTATATGTTATATTACCACTCATTTTGGTATAGTTTAACAACCCTACTGAATTTATTCACTAGCCTTTGGATTTTTGATCAACTGTAGACAATTGAGAAACCTACTTGGTTCCACGTATCTTGTTGAGGTAGAGGATTTCATGGCATATTTGTTGATCGATGATGCAACACTTGATGTTGCATGGTGTCTTGTTGATTTTGGACATGGAATTAGTTTCATTCATATTTTTGGGCATCTTCACATTTCCCAATGTAATTCACATTTATCGAGGTAATTCATGATTCCGAAGGAATTGGTATTTTTTTTTTGGCTATTATTGATGAACCAAAGATTTTCATGCTTTACCACATTCCAAATTTATGAAATCTCACCTTATTAACTCATTTTTAGGCATCTGTGACATCAATTGATGAGATGTCCACCTTGAAGTTTGCATGAAGGTTTCATTTGGCATGTGTGGGTTTGTTCAACCATCCATTGAATTGGAGAGGACATTGGCATGATTTAAGGAGGGTGATTACACCTTGTTGGCTTCACATTTGACATCTTAGAGATGATTTAGAGGAGGTTGTCCATTTTTTAGGGTTACATTCATCACTTTTGAAGCCTCCTTCACATTGAAGAGCCATGTGTCCACTTGGAAGGGGATTGTGAGTCCTTTCTTACATGTTTTATGAGGATTGGTACACCTTCACACAAGAATTATGGATCCAATTTGGAGGGGCCACCCCCTCTTAAAGGGTTCTTCCTTTTGGTTCTAATATAATCCCTAATCCTTGAATGAAATAAATCCATTCTTAAGAGGGTTTCCTCTTGACCTCATCAACCATTTGATTCACCTTGAATCCATTTCCCTGGTTGGATTTGGAATTGATATAAGATTCCTTCCATCACCTATATTTAAAACCCTAAAACCCCCAAAACTCCATTTTACTAAGATTTGAATAAATACGTATATTACAAAATTAAGCTTTACTACTTACAAAACATACAAAATGGATGCGAAGCAGTTAGGTTGAAGATACTTGTCACTAGCACTTGATTCTTATAATTAGTGGTTATTAAAAGTACAACATCCATATTTATGGAGAATTAATAGAGAAAGAAAAGAAGAAGGTATTTCTAGTATTAAGTTCGGGCAAATACAAATGACAATCCCGAAAACCTAGAATAAAATTTTCAAATTCGACATTAAATTTAACAATGCCAAAAACCAGCACACACACCTGCATAGGATCCAACATGATGTTGTTCTGATCTTGTGTTCTGTTGTTCCATCACACTTGCAAAACACCTGCTGTATTTTTCCAAATAAGGTAACAACGAAACCATCGTGACCTTAGAGAAACACCAATGGAGCTCACGACTCAAAACGCCTGTTGTTCTCTCCTCTCTCTCAGTGTTGCTGTGGTGTGAATGTAGGGCACATGTTCTCTCCTCCCTATCAGGCTTGCTGTTGTGTGAATGCACTAGGGCGCGGGCTTTCTCTGTCGTCGTGGGTGTGAATGCAGGGTGTAGGTTCTCTCCTCCCTCAGGGGTTTTGTTCTCCCTCTCAAGATTGTTGTAGTGTGAATGAACTAGGGCACGAGCTTTATCTATCGCCGCAGGTGTGGATGTAGAGCGCAGACTTAATGCTTGAATTTTTTGTTTTGTTATTTTGTTTTTCATGTTTTGTTTTTTTTAATGTTTTTAATACTAATTTTTTATTTTGTTTGAAATTTGTTTTTTTTTAATGTTTTTTATTTGTTTTAACACATGTTTTTTTAATGTTTTTCATATATTAATTATATTAATATTAATATTAATAATCTATTTTTTAAGGTCACGTCCAAGCCATACACAAAATTGGTGTATGAGACCTCCTTCGGTCAGCGATTTTACTGGTAAAGTCTATCATGGCCATGAAATTTTACCATGGCACAATCCTTGTAGCCTATCACATGATAAAAATACTTGCATGGTATCCAAATAAGTTTTTCAACAAGTCGGTGAGATTAACAAGGATGGACCTAGTGACTTAAATAACTATATTGTGGGTGAGTGGCCTGCCATGATCAATAATGTTTACAACTCTCCTAATGAAAAAATGAAAGGAGTGAAGGGAAAGGGTCTATATTTAGCTACCATTTCTAGAGATTTAGCACCCAAACCATCCCAAGAAGAGATAAGAAGGAGGATCCGAGAGAAGTCTTGGGTCACATATCAATGAAGGGGTATCATTAATGTCTAAATGAGATATGTGATCCATGGCTAGGTTATTTATGAACCAATGATTAGTATTAAGGTCTAACCAATGTCAAGGGAGAGAAATAATGGCCTTATGTCCTAAATGAAGAGTCTCGAGTCAAGAACCAAAAAGAAAAACCATGAATATTCTCAAGTTATGTCATTGAAATCATCCTTGAACCATGAAACAAGACCTTCATAGGGTATCTTTGGCCTACTAGAATGATATGGGTGCCATTATTAAACCACAACAAAGGCCCTAAACAAGAACATGTCTCGGTTTCACACATGGAATAGTTATTGGGTACATCATGGTTAGGGTTTTGTAGCACTTGAGTGGGATATGAGGGCCCTAAATGACACTTGTTAGGCTTAATCATCATGAACAACACCTAGAAACCACAACACAATCCCTCTCTAGGGGGTCCTTAGCATCAAAGTTGGATAAGGACACCATTAGGATGTTTTTTGTAGTAAGGACGGGTAGAGAGGCCTTAGCCAACACATCACTCATTTGTAAGGCTTCCTTGAAGGTATCCAAGTAGGATACATGTTCCATGAGTAGGTTTTTTTCCCTAGAAATGGGTCTTAACACCTAAAAATGGTTAAGGGGGGAGTAAAGGACTTAAGCCATAATTGTACCTTCTCGAGCCAATGTGCCATGAGAAACACCTAGAAACCATGACATGAGCTCTCACTTCAATGTATTTAGCCTAAGACTTGGACATGAGTTCCATTTATATGTTTTTCATACTACATATGGGTCTCGAGGCCTTGACCACAAGTGCCTTATAATATTGTTGAAGATTCTAAAGCTGATCAAGAGCCTTGAACAAGTCCTCAAAAAAACATAACATAACTTTGGCATTTAAGAGGGATATAGTCATCATGATTAGGTTTTGTACATTGAAAATGGGTGTAGAGGCATACACATGGCAAGTTGGAAACAATGGCCTAAATCCCTAACTAAACCTTCTCGATCTCAACCACCATCGACAACACCTAAAAACCATGACACGAGTCCTCTCTAGGGAGTCTTTGGCATCCAAATTGAATATGGGTGACATTATGAGGTCTTCTTGATAATCATGGATGGGTCTTAGGTTCATGAATATAGTTGATGAAAAGAAACAAGAGTCTTCAACCCTAAACCTTGCTTCTCAAGCTCAAGAACCATATACAAGTAGTCAAACCACCACATATGATCTATGTAACATATCATTCACCTCCAAGTGGAATTTGGGCACCATGAATAAGTTAGTTTTGAACCAAGAATTGGTCTCAAGGTCTAACCAAGCTCAAGGGAGGGAAACAAGGGACTTGTTCCCTAAGTGAACATTCTTAGGATTAACTTCTATGAACAACAACTACAACCCACACAACTTCTTAGGATATAGTGTTCAACGAGTTCTTGATCCATCACATAGGACCCTTGTAGGTTATTTTTGGACTATTTGAGGGATACAAGTACCATGATTAAACCAAAACATATTCTCTAAATACAAATGTCTCAGGGTTGTAGTTTTTTTTCTTTAGAATCCAAAGCAGGATATGGTACCATGAGTAGGTTTTGTACAATAGAAATGGGTCTTGAGGGATTAACATGGTTAAGGGGGAAAAAAGGGTCTTAAGCCCTAACTGAACCTTCTTGAGCTCAAATTGCATGGTTAGGGGAGGAAACAACTTGGACCTTATTCCCTAAACATCACTTCTTAGGATCAATCACCATGAACAACACCTTCAAATTACCATAACAAAAACCGTATCTAAGGGGTTTTTAACATCTGAGTTGGATATGGACTCCATTAAGAGGTTTTATGCATTCAATATATATCATAGGATCTTAACCATGGTCAAGGAAGGAAAACAAGTGCTTCAAGATATTATTGAATATTCTTGAGCTCAATATCCTTGAATGAGTGCTCGAGCCAACACACAAGTCCATTGTATGGGTTGTTTGCAAGCCTATGAGTGTGTTATATGAGTTAAGAATTAACACTGATGAATGTTGGAGGTAAGGGGTTATAGGGGTTAAGTTATAGAGGATAGTGGTTATGAATTATAAAGGTATAAAGGTTATACAAGTGATGGGTTATATTAGGGTTTATAGAGGTTAGGCGTGATTGAGTTATAATAGTTAGGTGTTAACGATTACAATGTTAGGGAGTAGGTTCTATAATGAGTTAGACATTATTGGAGTTATATTAGGGGTTATGGATGATAGTGGTTTTAAGAGTTAGTGATTATATGGTTAGAAATTATAGAGTTTAGAGATTAAGTATTATATGTTATAGGTGTTAGAGGTTAAATGAGTCAAATTTGAGTCTAGAAACCCTCCCATATCATTAAGGCGTGTGAATAGTCTATCCATTTCAAATTTTAGTGCATACATAAACAGTTTGAAAACATTTCAATGTTGGCCCCATTCATAGGTCACTCTTGCCCATGTCTAGTCCTAGTACAATGTATTTTTGTTGTTCCTCTTAAAATTCATTTGACAGTACACACATTCCTACATCTAGTACTGCAAGGGCATATTTTTATGGTGTTTATTAAACAATGAACAAAAAAATAGGGATTTTTCATCACAAATATAACACACATACATTGTATATATACAATGTAGAACCTGAAAGAAAAATGAAGAAATGCTGATGCAAACTTAAAACTTATGTCAACCAATTTGTGTACTTTGAAAGAAAAATAGGGTTTATGGTTTACATGATGAATTTTTGATGGAAAAAAGTGGGTGAGTGAGTCAAATTTGAGTCCATAAACCCTCCCATATCTTTAAGGCATGTGAATAATCTATCCATGTCAAATTTTAGCGCATACAGAAACAATTTGAAAAAAATTCAACATTGGCCCCATTCACAGGTCATTGTTGCCCATGTCTAGTCCTAGTACAATGTCTTTTAGTTGTTCCTTTTAAAATTCATTTGATAGTACACACGTTCCTGCATCTAGTACTGAAAGGGAATTTTTTATGGTGCTTATTAAACAATGAATGAAAAAAGAGGGATTCTTCATCACAACTATGACACACATACATTGTATATATACAATGTAGAACCTGAAATAAAAATGAAGAAAGTCGATGCAAACTTAAAACTGGTGTCAACCAATTTGTGTACTTTGAAAAAAAAATAGGGTTTATGGTTTACATGATTAAATGATGATGGAAAAAAGTGGGCGTGTGAGTCAAATTTTAGTCCAGAAACCCTCCCATATCGTTAAGGCATGGGAATAGTCTACCCATGTCAAATTTAAGTGCATATAGAAACAATTTGACAAAATTTCAATGTTGGCCCCATTCACAGGTCACTTTTGCCCATGTCTAGTCCTAGTACAATGTCTTTTCGTTATTCCTTTTAAAATTCATTCGACAATACACACATTCCCGCATCTAGTACTGTAAGGACATATTTTTATGGTGTTGATTAAACAATGAATGAAAATGGAAGGATTTTTCATCAAAACTATGACACACATACATTGTATATATACAATGTAGAACCTCAAATAAAAGTGAAGAAAGGCTGATGCAAACTTAAAACTTGTGTCAACCAATTTTGGTACTTTGAAATAAAAATAGGGATTATGGTTTACATGATGAGTTGATGATGGAAAAAACTGGGTGTGTGAGTCAAATTTGAGTCCAAAACCCCTCCCATATCGTTAAGTCATGTGAATATTCTATCTATGTCAAATTTCAGTGCATACAGAAACTGTTTGAAAAAATTTCAAAGTTGGCCCCATTCACAGGTCACTCTTGCCCATGTCTAGTCCTAGTATAATGTCTTTTCATTGTTCCTTTTAAAATTCGTTCGACAGTACACACAGTCTCGCATCTAGTACTGCAAGGGAATATTTTTATGGTGTTGATTAAACAATGAATGAAAAAAGTGGGATTTTTCATCACAACTATAACACACATACATTGTATATATATGATGTAGAACCTAAAAGAAAAATGAAGAAAGGTTAATGCAAACTTAAAACTTGTGTCAACCAATTTGTGTACTTTGAAAGAAAAATAGGGTTTATGGTTTACATGACGAAGTGCTGATGGAAAAAAGTGGGTGTGTGAATCAAATTTGAGTCCAGAAACCATCTCATATCATTAAGGCATGCAAATAGTCTATCCATCTCAAATTTCAGTGCGTACATAAACAGTTTGAAAAAATTTCAATGTTGGCCCCATTCACAGGTCACTGTTGCCCATGTGTAGTCCTAGTACAATGTCTTTTCGTTGTTCCTTTTAAAATTCATTCGATAGTACACATGTTCCCACATCCAGTACTGCAAGGGCATATTTTTATGGTGTTGATTAAACAATGAACGAAAAAAGAGGGATTTTTCATTACAACTATGACACACATACATTGTATATATATAATGAAGAACTTGAAATAAAAATGAAGAAAGGCTGATGCAAACTTAAAACTTGTATTAACCAATTTGTGTACATGAAAGAAAAATAGGGTTTATGGTTTACATGATGAGTTGATGATGGAAAAAAGTGGGTGTGTGAGTCAAATTTGAGTCCATAAATCCTCCCATATTGTTAAGGCATGCGAATATTCTATCCATGTCAAATTACAGTGCAAACATAAATAGTTTGAAAAAATTTCAACGTTGGCCCCATTCACAACTCACTCTTTCCCATGTCTATTCCTAATACAATATCTTTTTGTTGTTTCTTTTAAAATTCGTTTGATACTACACACGTTCTCGCATCTAGTACTGCAAGGGCATATTTTTATGGTGTTGATTACACAATGAACAAAAAAAGAGGGATTTTTCATCACAACTAAGACACACATACACTATATATATACGATGTAGAACCTGAAAGAAAAATGAAGAAATGATGATGGAAACTTAAAACTTGTGTCAACCAATTTGTGTACTTTGAAAGAAAAATAGGGTTTATGGTTTACATGATGAATTGATGATAGAAAAAATTGGGTGTGTGAATCAAATTTGAGTCCATAAACCCTCCCATATCATTAAGGCATGCAAATAATCTATCCATGTCAAATTTCAGTGCATATAGAAATAGTTTGAAAAAATTTCAACATTGGCCCCATTCACAGGTCATTGTTTCTCATGTCTAGTCCTAGTACAATGTCTTTTCGTTGTTCCTTTTAAAATTCGTTCGATAGTACACACGTTCCCGCATCTAGTACTGCAAGGGCATAATTTTATGGTGTTGATTAAACAATGAATGAAAAAAGAGGGATTTTTCATCACAACTATGACACACATACTTTGTATATATACAATGTAGAACTTGAAATACAAATAAATAAAGGTTGATGCAAACTTAAAACGTGTGTCAACCAATTTGTGTACTTTGAAAGAAAAATAGGTTTTATGGTTTACTGGATGAATTGATGATGGAAAAAAGTGGGCGTGTGAGTCAAATTTGAGTTCAGAAACCCTCCCATATCGTTAAGGCATGCAAATAGTCTATCCATGTCAAATTTCAGTGCATACAGAAACAATTTGAAAAAATTTCAACGTTGGCCCCATTCACAGGTCACTTTTGCCCATGTCTAGTCCTAGTACAATGTCTTTCCGTTTTTCCTTTTAAAATTCGTTCAACAGTACACACGTTCCCACATCTAGTGCTGCAAGGCCATATTTTTATGGTGTTTATTAAACAATGAACGGAAAAAGAGGGTTTTTTCATCACAACTTTGACACACATACATTTTATATATACAATGTGGAACCTGAAAGAAAAAAGGAAGAAAGGGTGATGACAACTTAAAACTTGTGTCAACTTATTTGTGTACTTTGAAAGAAAAATTGGGTTTATGGTTTACATGATGAATTGATGATGGAAACAAGTGGGTGTGTGACTCCAATTTGAGTCCAGAAACCCTCCCATGTGGTTAAGGCATGAAAATAGTCTATCCATGTCAAATTTCAGTGCATATAGAAATAATTTGAAAAAATTTCAACATTGGCCCCATTCACAGGTCACTCTTGCCCATGTCTAGTTCTAGTACAATGTATGTTCATTGTTCCTTTTAAAATTCATTTGATAGTACACACATTCCCACATCTAGTACTGCAAGGGAATATTTTTATGGTGTTGATTAAATAATGAATGAAAAAAGAGGGATTTTTCATCACAACTATGACACACATACATTGTATATATAAAAGTTAGAACTTGAAAGAAAAATGAAGAAAGGTTGATGCAAACTTAAAACTTGTGTTAACCAATTTGTGTACTTTGAAAGAAAAATAAGGTTTATGGTTTACATGATGAATTGATGATGGAAACAAGTGGGTGTGTGAGTCAAATTTGAGTCCAGAAACCCTCCCATAAGGTTAAGGCATGCAAATAGTCTATCCATGTCAAATTTTAGTGCATACAGAAATAGTTTGAAAAAATTTCAACGTTGGCCCCATTCACAGGTCATTGTTGCCCATGTCTAGTCCTAGTACAATGTCTTTTTGTTTCAATATTCCATTTAAAATTTGTTTGACAGTACACATGTTCCCACATCTAGTACTGCAAGGGAATATTTTTATGGTGTTGATTAAACAATGAAAGAAAAAAGAGGAACCTGGAAGAAAAATGAAGAAAGACTGATGCAAACTTAAAACTTGTGTCAACCAATTTGTGTACTTTGAAAGAAAAATAGGGTTTATGGTTTACATGATGAATCAATAATGGAAACAAGTAGGTTTGTGAGTCAAATTTGAGTCCAGAAACCCTCCCATATCGTTAATGCATGCAAATAGTCTATTCATGCCAAATTTCAATGCATACAGAAACAATTTGAAAAAAAATCAATGTTGGCCCCATTCATAGGTCACTCTTGCCCATTTCTAGTCCCAATACAATTTATTTTCATTGTTCCTTTTAAAATTCATTCGACAATATACATGTTCCCGCATCTAGTACTGCAAGGGAATATTTTTATGGTGTTGATTAAACAATGAACGAAAAAAGAGGGATTTTTCATCACAACTATGACACACATACATTGCATATACAATGTAGAACCTGAAAAAAAAAATGAAGAAAGGTTGATGCAAACTTAAAACTTGTGTCAACCAATTTGTGTAATTTGAAAGAAAAATAGGGTTTATGGTTTACATGATGAATTGATGATGGAAAAAAGTGGGCATTTGAGTCAAAATTGAGTCTAGAAACCCTCCCATATCATTAAAGCATGCGAGTAGTCTATCCATGACAAATTTCAGTGCATACATAAATAGTTTGAAAAAATTTCAATGTTGGCCCCATCCACAAGTCACTCTTTCCCATGCCTAGTCCTAGTACAATGTCTTTTCGTTGTTCCTTTTAAAATCCGTTCGACAATACACAAATTTCTACATCTAGTACTACAAGGGCATATTTTTATGGTGTTGATTAAACAATGAACGAAAAAAGAGGGGTTTTTCATCACAACTATGACACACATACATTGTATATACAATTTAGAACCTGAAAGAAAAATGAAGAAAGGCTGATGCAAAATTAAAACTTGTGTCAACCAATTTTTGTACTTTGAAAGAAAAATAGGGTTTATAGTTTACATGATGAATTGATGATGGAAACAAGTGGGTATGTGAGTCAAATTTGAGTCCAAAAACCCTCCCATATCGTTAAGGCGTGTGAATAGTCTATCCATGTCAAATTTCAGTGCATACATAAACAACTAGAAAAAAAAATTCAAAGTTGCCCCCATTCACAGGTCACTATTACCCATGTCCACTCCTAGTACAATGTATTTTCATTGTTCCTTTTAAAAATAGTTCGACAGTATACACGTTCCCGCATCTAGTACTGCAATGACATATTTTTATGGTGTTTATTAAAGAATGAACGAAAAAGGAGGGATTTTTCATCACAACTATGACACACATACATTGTATATACAATGTAGAACTTGAAAGAAAGATGAATAAATGTTGATGCAAACTTAAAACTTGTGTCAACCAATTTGTGTACTTTGAGAGAAAAATAGGGTTTATGGTTTACATGATGAATTTATGATGGAAACAAGTGAGTGTGTGAATCAAATTTGAGTCCTGAAACCCTCCCATATCATTAAGGCATGTGAATAGTCTATCCATTTCAAATTTCAGTGCATACAAAAACAGTTTGAAAAATTTTCAACGTTGGCCCCATTCACAGTTCATTCGTGCCCATGTCTAGTCCTAGTACAATGTCTTTTCGTTGTTCCTTTTAAAATTTGTTTGACAATACACACATTCCTATATCTAGTACTGCAAGGGCATATTTTTATGGTGTTGATTAAACAATGAACGAAAAAAGAGGGGGTTTTCATCACAACTATGACACACATACATTGTATATACAATTTAGAACTTGAAAGAAAAATGAAGAAAGGCTGATGCAAACTTAAAACTTGTGTCAACCAATTTTTGTACTTTGAAAGAAAAATAGGGTTTATAGTTTACATGATGAATTGATGATGGAAACAAGTGGGTATGTGAGTCAAATTTGAGTCCAAAAACCCTCCCATATCATTAAGGCGTGTGAATAGTCTATCCATGTCAAATTTCAGTGCACACATAAACAGTTAGAAAAAAAATTCAAAGTTGGCCCCATTCACAGGTCACTATTACCCATGTCCACTCCTAGTACAATGTATTTTCATTGTTCCTTTTAAAAATAGTTCGACAGTATACACGTTCCCGCATCTAGTACTGCAATGACATATTTGTATTGTGTTTATTAAAGAATGAACGAAAAAGGAGGGATTTTTCATCACAACTATGACACACATACATTGTATATACAATGTAGAGCTTGAAAGAAAAATGAATAAATGTTGATGCAAACTTAAAACTTGTGTCAACCAATTTTTGTACTTTGAGAGAAAAATAGGGTTTATGGTTTACATGATGAATTTATGATGGAAACAAGTGAGTGTGTGAGTCAAATTTGAGTCCTGAAACCCTCCCATATCATTAAGGCATGTGAATAGTCTATCCATTTCAAATTTCAGTGCATACAAAAACAGTTTGAAAAATTTTCAACATTGGCCCCATTCACAATTCATTCTTGCCCATGTCTAGTCCTAGTACAATGTCTTTTCGTTGTTCCTTTTAAAATTTGTTTGAAAATACACACATTCCTATATCTAGTACTGCAAGGGCATATTTTTATGGTGTTGATTAAACAATGACAGAAAAAAGAGGGATTTTTCATCACAACTATGACACACATATATTGTATATACAATGTAGAACCTTAAATAAAAATGAAGAAAGGCTGATGCAAACTTAAAACTTGTGTCAACCAATTTATGTACTTTTAAAGAAAAATAGGGTTTATGGTTTACATGATGAATTGATGATGGAAAAAAGTGGGTGTGTGAGTCAAATGTGAGTCCAGAAACCCTCCCATATTGTTAAGGCATGTGAATAGTATATCCATGTCAAATTTTAGTGCATACATAAACTATTTGAAAAAATTTCAACGTTGGCCCCATTCATAGGTCACTGTGTCCCATGTCTAGTCCTAGTACAATGTCATTTCATTGTTCCTTTTAAAATTCACTCGATAGTACACACATTCCCACATCTAGTACTACAAGGACATATTTTTATGGTGTTGATTAAACAATTAACGGAAAAAGAGGGATTTTTCATCACAACTATGACATACATACATTGTATATACAATGTAGAACCTGAAATAAAAATGAAGAGAGGATGATGCAAGATTAAAACTTGTGTCAACCAATATGTGTAGTTTGAAAGAAAAATAGGGTTTATGGTTTACATGATGAATTGATGATTGAAACAAGTGGGTGTGTGAGTCAAATTTGAGTCCAGAAAGCCTCCTATATTGTTAAGGCATGTGAATAGTCTATCCATGTCAAATTTTAGTGCATACATAAACAATTTGAACAAATTTCAACATTGGCCCCATTCACATGTCACTCTTGCCCATGTCTAGTCCTAGTACAATGTATTTTCATTGTTCCTTTTAAAATTCATTCGAAAATACACACGTTCCTACATATAGTACTACAAGGACATATTTTTATGGTGTTGATTAAACAATGAACGAAAAAATAGGGTTATTTCATCAAAACGAAAAGTTCAAACAAAACGAGCCGAGATCAGATATAATATAGAGTGGGTGTGTGAGTAATATTTGAGTTTGTAAACACACGTTCTTCTTTCCACATAACTCATGGGCCAAAGTCCCATGTTTTCAAATAGTTTCGATGAATATTCTATATAAATGACAAACACATTCATCGAAACTTTGTTGATGCAATACTATGACAACAATGATGACATCTACGATCATGATGGTATAAAAATGAATGATCTTCTCTCGGTTTCAAGAATAATTTATCCTCTACTGAATAAGGCCAACCATATGAAGGTGGAAGCTCATATGGCCCCTCCCCTCCCCCTCACATCACTCTCAATTCCCCAATACCCAATCTATAAAATATAAAATAATCGAAAGAAAGCTAGTAAGATTGATGCATAGAAACTACAAAAACAAAAATTGATGAAGGTAAATGAAATTATGTGTTTGTAAATGATATTTTTAGTTTACCGCATACTTTAGTATATTGGTGACTATTTTTCAAGTTTCACATTGTTGATTAAGTTTGGTTGTCATTGATGTCAACCCTTGAATAAAGTACGGTAGCACAAAGGTTTGGGTAATAGACCCACGTTTGTTTGATGTAAAGATAACTCATTATTGTCTTGTCATGGTCGATAAGAAGTACAAATGGATGAACTCCAAAGTTGTCCCCTTATGGTGAAATCACGAGAAGATTCTTTGCGGATTGAGTTATCCTAGAAGTATGGTTAGAGAACCCATGCTTAATTGTGGAATAATGAGATAAAGGTCAGTGAATTTGTCAGTGAAACTATCCTAGATGGATAGTGTTTGTCATGCCATTTCTAGTGGTATGTGGAACATCACATAACTACTCATGGTTAGAGATTTATGGCCATATGAATTTGGAGGACCCTTATGAGTCATCTAGAAGCCCCAAAAATTCAAAGTGTTTGCAAAGAAATTCTTTAAACAATAAAGTTAATGGAGAAATACTTAAAATAAGGAAAGTGGAATATTACATGAAAGTATAAATAAGAGGCAAGGCTCTCTCACTAAATCACACTTGAACACATTGAATATCTTTTTTTGTGTGAGGCTTATTACAAGTACTCATTGATACATATGAAGTTGTGAAGGTCTGAGGTAGTACAAATGGTTGACGACGAAATTCTTGGAATTACAGCGAATACAAAAAAACCCTATTTTCTGAGGCATACGCGGGCTGACTGTGTATAGGGTGCATACATACTAAGGCATACATGGGATGACAGTGTACAAGGTGCGTACATGTTGGTAAATCCATGGAACTTGAGAAGATAAAGATGCAGAGGTTCTAAATTCTGAGATCAAGCTCCCTGGAAGGTCTAATGTGCTCAGATACATCAAATCTATCCATTGATTCAAAAGGTATGTATTATTTATATGAATAGTTGGATTTTGATGTATGCATGAGAAATGGTTATGGATATTTGAGGATTCTCCCTAGAGAGACTAGTGACTGCATGGGATCTTCTGCATAAGTCAGATCTACAAAAATATAGTGTTGGTATATTTATCATTGATACTTCTTGTTGAGGCACATCTTGTACTTCTTGGCATATGGCTAAAGGTTTTTGTGGTACATGGTTGAAAGCTTGTATTTGTGAAGTGGTTGATGTATTGAGAGGATGAATATCAGAAAGGGTTTGATGACTAGATCATGTGAGGGTTATTATACTTGTTCATGATTACACACACCTATATAGCACATGAATAGAGAGAGATACATATGCTTTGGGTAAAGTTTATGTATGAGGATGCATGCACAGGGTACAGTTACAATCTGGATACAGGTTAATGGTACAGGTTGATACAGTTGTACAATGGTATATCTCATAGTTATAGTGTGGCAGTGGTTCCATCATTCTACTTATACATCAGGGTGGTTGGATGGGTCAAGGATAGGTGGTTGAAGAAACCTTTTGGTTGTATCTGGAGAAATTAGAGGATTGTAGCCTCCTTCTGGTTGTAGCCAGAGAATTGGGGAGTTGGATCTTCCCTCATATTATAGCTTGAGAAACTAAGGAGTTGTATCCTCCTTCCAGTTGCAGCTTAAAAAAAAGGAAGTTGGTGCTTCCAATGAATGTAATTATTCAAGACATATAAGAAAAACCATTCTGTGGTTTTGTCCCTCTTTGAGAGGTGTATCCTTTTCGCCACTTGAATGAGAAAAAGAGGGACACTTGCAAGTCCAGTTGGTTCAGATGGATAGGACATAAATTAGTGTATGAATCAAATGACTCAATCACATGAAATAAACAAACAACTAATCTAATAACAACAAAAGAAATGAAACTACAATGCATAAGGAAATTAGAACCAAAATCAATCAAACAATTGACCAATATTCATGCCACCAATGGATAGATTGTATTAGTGGGAAAACACCCAAGAGAAAGGGAGACTTATGGGTCCTCTCTTCCTCCAAGGGAGGACTCTTGAATCCCCTATGTGAGATCTCTTCTTACAAATGGAAAACTAGAAAGTAAATGGTGAGGAAATCCAAGCTTATTCCCTCAAGAGGTGAGGTGAATAACTTAATGAGATGATGCTAGTATGCTCCAAGAAGGAAAGAGGTTCCTTGTGATGCAGGAGCATCGCTCCAAAGCCCAACTACATGCTAGCTAGCTTAGCAACGTGCACATTCAATGGGATGAAGAGAGGTACAACCCTCTCATTTCAAATTTTGAATTTGAAATTTGTATTAAATTTTTGTAAGGCTGGTAGAGCCAAATCCGTGCCTTTGAGCAGGCTGTAGTTAAAGAAGGCCTTTAATGATTGCAAGGCTGGATCTAGTTCCGATCTGGACTAGACAACCCATTCAATGTAATTGAATAGAGTAGGTATCTTGGAGGGAAGAGCTCAAAGATCCCCCTCATGTAAAATATCTTGGGATCTTGTTTTGAGTTAGAGTCGAGAGATAGGAGAGTTTGTAGAGTTAAAGCAGTTCAAGAGAAGAGAGGAGAGACGAGACTCTATTACAGTCCATGCTCAAACACATTGTAAAGAGGCATTCCCGAGTTAATATAAACAAGAGAAGTTTTTCTTGCAATGATTCTATGTTTATGAATGAATGTCCATATATGTGTTATGATATGCTATAGATGTATGCTGTAGATGTGCATTTGCAGGGACAAATAGATTTTCCTATCTGTGAGTTCTTTGATTCCAGGTCCGGGTTCTTTGAGGCTTCATGCAAGAGTGCATGAAAGAACACTGCGGGTTCTATAAGCCAGTGCAAGGAGTGCACTTCTGAATTCTGTGGATTTAGAAAAAGACGTGCCGGGAGGGTGCACCAGAGGAAGTCATTGACTCAAGGAGGAAGCCTCAAGGTTGTTGAATACCTTGGAGGTAGGACTGTGCAAAGGAAAGCATAGCAGGAGGTAGAATCTATGAGGAGTTTTGTATAGATCTTCCAGGAGGGAAATAGAGTCACTGAGAGAACTCTAGAGAAACTCTGCCAGGTGGGCATTGAGCAGATGCACGGGTTGCATTGAGGAGGAGAACTCTGGTTCAAGTTCAGAAAGGAGGTAGAATCACTGAGGATTTAATAGAGCTCTACTAGGAGGGCGTTGAGGAGGTGCCCGTGTGCACAAAGATAATTCATTTGAGTCCTAGAATAGAGAAGCATCCAAGGAAGAGGACCTTCACAGGGTTGCTGAACACCCTATAGGCTCAGCAAAGAGTGCTTGAGGAGGAAGTTGCCAAAGGGAACTTCCATCCCTTCAAGGAGAGAAAGGGACAGAGGACGAAGACTTGTGCAAGGAATGCACCAGGCCAACACCTAAGTGAAGGGTTGACAGACAACCATCTGGAGTCTTGTCAAGCACAAGGAGTGTGCACATAACATATTTGGTTTCAAGTTTGAAGCGCAGGAGGCCGAGCGCAGGAGCAGAGACCCTTTGAAGTTGGAGTAGAGCACATAGAAGCTCAGGATGGATAGAACCTTCGTGTGTGCAGGGACCCTGCAAGGAGTGTAGAGGTCGAGAACCTCTTCGAGGTTCAACGTTAGGAACAATGCCTTTGCACACAGAGTGATAACTACAAGGAGTGCAAAAGTTGGGGAAACCTTTCAAGGTTTCACAGTCCCAAGCTCAGGAGGAGGAGCATCCCAAGAATGCAGGCGAGACCAAGGTTGTAGGCTCGCAAGAGGAAACAAAGGCTGAGGCCTTTGGGACACTTGAAATATTCCAGGTTCAGGAAGAAGGAGCATCAGCTCAACGAGGAGCTACAACTGCCGTCAGATCGAGCAGAGGAAAAGATCTGGACCGTTGAAGTTTCACAACCAGGCAGTGCATGAGAGCAAAATGGAAGAGAGCAGATCTAGGCCATCAGATCTAGCTCAGATAGTTGATAGCCCTCAGATCTATTGAAAGGAGCACAAGGTTTAACCCTCGTATGTAGAGGAGAGAACCCGCGAAGTTTGGAAACAATGAACACATCAGGATTTCAGAGTTCGGGAATCAGAGCATCAAGGGGTGTGGAATTGCTGCATCATGATCTCTCGATCCACGAAGTCCCAAAGGAATTAAGACCGTCCCTCACTCGGAGGATTCTTGGCAGTAATACGAGGACCCATCGAGGTTTAGGATATCGGGAGACAGAGAGGTAGGAGTTCGGGAGATAAAAAGTCTCAACTCACAAAGTCTCGATGAAGTCATAGCCATCCATCTGCGGAGGACGCGTGTCACACGATCCTTGTATTTTGGGGATTCAGGCATTGAAGAGCAGAATAGAGGATTCTTCCAACTTCGTGACTTGCGAAGTCCTGAAGTGATCAAGGCCATCCATCTGTGGAGGACACGTGGCAGTGATCGGGGAACTACTGGGAGTTCGAAGGAGCAAGGGATTGCAACGGGGATTGCAAAGTCCCGAAGTGTGAAACCCCAAAACATTGAAGGAACAGGGAGGATGTCGGTATTTCAGGTACCGAAAAGTCCAAGGAATAAGGATCGACAACCTTATGTTGTGGGATCGCGAAAACCTGAACGCTGCAGAGAAATAGCATCGGGACGCGGAGAACTCGTATACTCGCTAGTCATTTCGGGGGTCGAAACTTCGGAAGTTCCGAGGACAAGAGGCCAGGCACTTCGGAATTGGAAATCCTGAAGTCGTGAAACACGACATATCGGGGGAATGGGACTTCGAAGGTTTCGGGATTCGACATTTCATGAATCCTAGGGACAAGAAGTCAGAACGCTTGACATCGGGGGTTTCGAAGTTGGGAGACGCGACACATCCTTTGAGAGGAGAAAGTCAGGCCATGGATTTTCGGTATTTCAGGGATCGACACTTCAGCCGCCCTGATAACTAGAAGACAAAACACTTCACATTGGGAGTTCCGAAGTCGCAAAGTGTGACATGTCGCTAGGGTAAGCGCCATTGGAGATTGGCGTTTCAGGGTTCGATATTTCAGAATCCTGGAGACAGAGAGCCGAGGCACTTCGCCTCAGAAGACGCAAAGTCCCAAAAAGTGACTTACCCTTAGAATAGGATACGGTCACGAGGGGGAAAGTGGTCACATGGACCGAGGTATGGCCCAGGGGGCTAACCACCATTAAGGCCAATTCGACAGATCGACATTTTAGGTGTCGAGAAATCGAAGATTCAAGGAAACTTGACATCAAGACTCATGGAGTCCCAAAGACCGAATTTCCATTTCGGGAAAAGGGTTGCGGTCATGTTGGAGGCCGTGGGGAAGTTGAAGGACCTATGAATATAATGTTGAGGTTCCAATAGGGATCTGAAAGAGCCTCTTCGGCTCAGGGAAGATTTGAAACGATCCTATGAGCGGATCTCGGCCCGAGGGCTGTAGGTCTTGCCATCACCTTGTAGGAGAATAGAGGCAGCATAAAAATACAATGAGATTCTTGAATTCATAGTGCACGCATGGCATATTTTTATAGAAAATATTTGAGACATTATCCAACCGGTCTTTAGTGTGAACAAGGGGCCCTTTAGGGCACCCTTAGGTCTTTGACCAACCCCCCACTCAGATTCAACTTGGATTTGAGGGTCAAATCGACTTGGGAGCTGAACCAGAAGTGGGTGAGGGGCCGAAAAGAACCATAAATATGTTGTTCTTAGGTGTGCATGGATATTTGTGTACACAGTCACGCATCGGGCACATGTGTACTTTTTTGGATTTTTTGGCCTGCGCATGTGCGCGTGCTTCCTGTATTGTTTCTGCACATGTCAATTTTATAACCAATTGTATAGTTTGTGCCCTTTGGAAATGAATTTTTGGGGCTATGAATGAACTAATAGGTGTTTGGAGATAATGGATTCTTGTAACCATTTGCGGACGAAATTTCAGTGATAATAGATGCCCCCTAATGTGTGAGGTTAGGAGCATACATATAGCCAAAATACATCAATGTTTATTCTACTAAGAGTACCATTATAAGAAAGAGTGTTGATAGGAACTTCAAGAGCGATCCCGTGGAGAGAGAGGGGAAACTGTGGGAGCCAAACCTTTATCTAGGTGTGGAAAAATAAAAACTATATACAAACGAGGCAGGCATGCCCCATGCTCGTGTCATGTAACTCAAATGTGTAAGATAGTAACTGAAGTTGTATGCTGATGTAGATAAATCCAACACCCTTTGGGGAGGTTTGATAATGGAAGATGACAATTTTGATGGTGAACATACTCTGAAAAGAGGTGATGAGACTTGTAAGAAGTGGCGATGACTTGTAGGCATTGATGGCCCAACAAATTTCAGAGGTCTTCCGCTAGTATAAATCAACTGCAATAGTCACAAAGTAAGACCCACCGTAAGATGAGATTGTATTGAATTCAAATGCTATGGGGATCAATGAAAAAAGGGAGCAATGATGGTTCTCCCTGTTCCATTCAAGACTCCTCATTGTAAAGGTAATGAGAGTCAAGATACTATTGCCCTTCTAAAAATTGTGTTGATGTCGACAGAAAGGGAGAGGCGACTTCAAGAAGTAAGGGCTTTATGAAATCCACTAGATGAGATCAGGAACTAATGAGGAACATGGATGGAGTCAAGAAGTGGTGAGACTCAAGAATGCCCTTGGTTGGGGATATATGTGAAGTATAAGTGGAAGCAACCGTGAAACTAGATCTAGTGTTAGGGGGACGACTAGACATGGGTTTAAATTGTGCCAGAGGCATGACAAAGTGGAAAAACTTAGAGATCGGGGGCATATGGATTGTGGGATACTCGAGGTTTATGGATGATGTCAACAAGAATAGAACGTAATGAATGCCCCAACCAAGGGAAACGAGGTTTCTTTGCCAGAAAAGAAGGCTGCTAAAGGTGACAATAAAAAGCTATATAAATGTTGGAAACAAAGGTTTTGTACAATTACCAAATGAATAAAGAATAATTTGGGATAAGTGTGCAGATACAAAAATGGGTGCCCCAGTGTAAGATGGCTTGGCCTGTGACAAGTTGCGTAGAGAATTGATGGAGGGTGGGGGCCCCAAAGGTGGGTTTATGTATGAGGTAAATGAATGGAGGGAAATATGCAGATGTGAAAACTGACTGTGGATGAAATGGAGGGTTAATGATACTACAAAGGTGCAGTCAAATGAGAACCGTGAGGAGATATCCTAGGAGTCCATTGGGAAAGCTAGAAAAAACGAGGAGAAGGAGTATGTGGCTAATTCTCGAACATGCATAAGACTATTAGGACTCCCATCCCTAGGGGGTGAAAGTAGCATGAGTGTCAAAGTACCAAAAGGGGACTATGAATGGGACAAATCATGTAGGGGAGAGTGCTACCAAGTGACAGTACTTAAAATGTAGCGGAGGTGATAGTATTGCAGAGCCGAATGGGGGGATCCTATAGGTAAATGTTGGAGGGTGTGACTGGGAGATGCAATTGATATTTAGAGGGAATGATTACATGCCAGTTTCAATCATATACCTGAAGGGGATGCGTTGGTGTGTGATGACCAAGTACCTACACACATGAAAACTGAATACCCGATGTGAACAATATCTGAAGATAAAGAACATATAATAGTTATTCGATAATTTTGAACATGAGCATGCGTACCTGGGCATGATGTGAGAAAAACGCTCCCCCAAGGCCGAGGATGAATGGTGACCTGGGGAATGTGACTATCTAGGTGGTGAGATCCTGATCCTGTGGCTGAAGACGAATTAGAAAATAGATGCTCTAAGCTCCTGTAATTGAGCATGGGAGTTTGGCAAAAGGGACTATATATAGCTGTAGGGCCCACATTGCCACCTTATTTGTACCTGCTGCCATAATGAGTTGACAAGAGGTGTTTAGAGGAGATTTGGAGATTCTAGGTGTTTGAGCCAGCCGATCCAGGATTTGCAAGAGCCAGGTTAGTGGTCTCATCCTCCTGCATAGTAGTTAGGGTTTTTTTTTTGGGAAGGGTCGTACAAATGGTCGTACGATGGGATTTTGTGAGGGTGGCCCCCCCAGTGCGTGGGCGATCAAAGGATACCCACATTGGGGTGTGCGGCTATAGAGAGGACAACTATGCATGGGGGTGCGTGAGTGAAGAAAACAGGTGCGCATTGGATGTGCACCTGTTCGAAGTACAACTACGCACAGTGCACAACTATTTCTCTCACAGCTACGCACTAGTGCACAATTGTGTGGTGAATAGGTGCGCATGAATGTGTGTCTGTGGGTGTGACAGATGTGCATTGATGCACATATGTTTCTTCGACAACTATGCATTGACGCGCAATTGTGCGAAGAACAGGCACACATATGTGCACGCCTGTGGGGGGTGACAATTGCGCACATGATGCAAAGCTGGGGGTTTTTTGAAAAAAAAAGTCTTTTGTGAATTTTTTTGTTTTATGAATTGTGATGGTTGATCAAGTGTTTGTTTGTGTGAATGCAGGTGATCATTTAAGGATTCCAGTCCACTAGAGGGAGAGGGACTAGGTGCGCCTCATGGAGGCGATGAGGGATGAGTCAGATGTTCGGTGACCTTTGGCAGCCTGTGGGTTGCTAAAGTTCTTCGATTTCTCACTGCTATGGGCAGAGGAGTACCTGTTTCAGTTTGTGATTTCCATGTGGAGAACTGAGATGTAGTGATTCATTATGTAGGGGGAGCATTTGACATTCTCTGCGATGGAGGATGTATATTTCTTGACCAGGCTCCCTTTTTGGGGGAGGGTCCTACTTGTTGATCCCCAGTTGCCAGGGGAGGCACACTTGGAAAACTTGGTGTGGATGTACTATTAGGGGCTGAACTTTATGTCCGGTACAGTTGTTCGGATTGGGGTGATGGATGAACGAGTGCATTGTTGCATCACCATGATGATCATGAGGATCTACGGATCCTTAGCAACTCAGCGTAATAGTAGTGGTCAGCTGAGGATCATGCAGAGGGAATTGGGTGGAGAGAATTTTTCCTGGGGATTGATGTTGCTCACCAAGATGATGGGGAAGCTCAACTGGTGTTGGGCCACCGACTCGGGTGATTTTTCCTTTGGGTCAATCTTGGTGGCATTGTTCTTGGAGAGGGTGCCCATGTTGCGCCCTAGAGTTTTGTTGGAGGCAGCTGATGCACGGGAGCCATGATTGATGCGGTGGGCATCGATTTTGGTACAACATGGGGGTGGGGAGGGTGGCCATTATTTTATGTCCGATCTGGCATGTGTGTGGTTCCAGATGCCACAGATCATACTATAGTTCCCATATGGTGGGATGGACTTCCAACAGGACCCATATATGGTTTTACCTTCTGGAGAAGATTGGGACCATAGAGGTATGTTGATGTATTTCACGTTTTGTGATTTTGATAGTATAACATATGTTTTATGTATGTATGGATGCTGATGCTATCATTTGTTTGTTGTTTGTGCATATGTGGGGTTGTGAGGGTGAGAGGTGGAGCTGGTTAGAGTGTTGGCTCATTAGGAGTCTGTGAGACCGCCATGGGGAGAGTCGAAGACGAGAGAGAGACGTCAGAGAGATGAGGTTGGTGCGAGGCTAGTAGATGATGAAAGAGATGGTAGGAGATGCATATTTGATGACCCTAGTGTAGGGTCGTCGAATGTGCCTCAGGGAGAGGTCGACGGGGTGATTGAGGATTTCTACCGCCAGTTGGAGGTGGTGCTACAAGGAGTGCCCGAGGGCATGTGGACTCAGGTCCAGGATGAGAGAGTCTTGGAGCAGTGAGTGGGTCTTTCGACAGAATTGGGGACCTTGATCCGCAGATTAGCTATAGAGGGGGCCACTATGACTGGGTGACTGCCCCCAGGACATGGAGGACCCCCAACTAGTGGGGCACCTCCTCCAGATATAGGACATGGTGGTGGTTCTCTAGAGGCACCATGAGTGCTTAATGTATATGTTTTTGTATTTATATAGGCATGTAATCCCATTTTTGCATAGGGTATGGTGACACCAATTTTGTACCTATAGGGATGAGGTGGCTCACCTGCCTATGGGAAATGTACAGTTGATACCATTTTTGTAAACTTTTAATGACACATTGACTGTTATATATATATATATATATATATATATATATATATATATATATATATATATATATATATATATATATATATATATATATATGGATATACATTTTTATGATCTCTATGATGTTCACATGTGATGATGTTTTGTGATTCTTTTTTATGATGTCTAATCTATATGTTGTGGCAGACTTTTGATGATTTATGTATGTGTAATGGTGTCTTGATGTGATAAATGCCAATTTAACACTAGGTTAGCCATATTATCTGCTATTTGATTGAATTGTCATGGAATGTGTGTAAATGTGATTGAATCAAAATGTCAAGATAAAAGTCTAACTTGCAGGTATTTGCAGAAGAGGCAAGGATCACAGACATGATACACATTGTTGAGCTGCAGGACGACAGGTTGGGAATCTAATAAGACTCTAATGTGGTGAATATGGTGGTGACTGGCCTCAGCAAGGAGGCCAATGACGACTGAGTATTCTTCTTGGTTGTTGGTTGCTGAGCCCAAACATATGCCGCTGGAGTGGACCAATTCATGTGAGGGGGTATAGAGGGCCCAAGCGGCCGAAGCGAGATTCTGTGTCCATCGGCTAGCTCCGTCAATGTAACCGATGTGGTATGTCGATGGAGGAAACATCTGTCAATAACACAAATGGTAGATCATACATAAGGAATGGAGGGAAAAATGAAGATTAAAAACTCTACAAAACATCTACAAAAAATAAAAAGCCTAGTGTAGAATGACTACGCTCAGGCATAAAATTTCTTTAAGTACAACTCGTTGATGAGTTCTTTAAGAGGGTAGCCTTCTGGAGAGGCTAGGATGTATGTGCATTTAGTGAGGAAGTGTTGGACGATGTAGGGTCCATGCGATAATGACTCGAATTTTCCATGGCCGAGGGTATCATAAGCGATATTGTAGACAAGGATGAGGTCTCCTTCGTTAAATGAGCGAAGGTTGACATGGCGGTCAAAGGTGGCCTTCGACCATTTTTTAGCTGCCTCATTGTTATGCAATGAAGACCAAAAATCTTCATCTAGTGACTCTAAGTTTAGTAAGCACTACTCCATTGGAGAAGTGTCAGGTAATAGCTCGATAGCGGTGCACAATGTGGGAATTTCGCACTCGATGGGGAGAGTGGCTTCGACCCCATGGACAAGATGAAATGGTGTAAAACCAGTGGAAGTTTTAACTGTTGTGCGATAAGTCCATAGTGATGAAAACAACATATGATGCCAATTGCTCTTATGTTTGTTAACCGTGTGATGCAACATGGTTTTGAGGACCTTGTTGATCGCCTCTACCTGTCTGTTGGACTGAGGGTAGTATGGGGAGGCGAAATCATGGGAGAAGCCTAATTTTGAGGAGAGTTCGACGAAGATCTCATTATCGAAGTGTTTCATGTGATCGAAGGCTAACTATAGTGGGATTCAAAAGCGGGAAATGACGTGGTTGAATAAAAAATGTGTTGTAGTGTCAACGGTGTTTTGAAGGTAGGCATGGATTCAACCCATTTGGTAAAGTAATCGACTGCCATGACAATGTACTTGTTCCCATTGCTAGATGGAGGGTTGCAAGTCATGAAGTCTATGCCCCATTTTCAAAAGGGGTCGACAGTGATAACTGGGTGTAGAAGAGCGGGTGGCACTCGTGCTTTGTTTGCATAAAGATGGAATTTGTGACATCACTTCACAGGGTGGATTCATTAATGAAACAATGTGGGCTAGAAGTAGCCTACTCGAATGATTTTCTGGGTAGTGGACATTCCAAAGAGGTGGCCACCAAAGGTGATGCTATGGAAATCATTCAATACTCTTTCTGCTTCATCGATGGTCAAACATCAATAGAGTATGGTGTCGACCCCACGTCGATACAAAATTTCACCAATGAGGAGGTAGCGAGGGGCTTGATGGTGAATGCATCGATGATCATCTCTAGAGAGGTGGTGAGACCCAAACTTCTGTGTCTGAAGGTAGATGAGAAGGTCACCATACCAGGGGTCATCCGAGAGGATGTAGAATAGGTGTTCTTCGGGAAAATCTGTATTGACAGGTGAACTTGCAGCATCCTAAGGAAATGACATGATGAGTTTAGCGAGAACGAGTGCTTTCTTGATTTTGGGAGTTGAAAAATCTAGGTTGTACTTCTGAAGGATGATGCGAGGATGATGTGAGAGAGATCATGGAAAACATAAGTCATGGCCCGTTGGATCGTCACATTGGTGTTCTTGAGTCCAAAAGGCATGACACGATATGAAAAAGTACCCCATGGGGTAGTGAATGCGGTCTTATACTGATCTCCTGGATGAATCTGGATTTGATTGTAGCTAGAGAACTCATCCATGAAGGACAAGGCATCGTGGCTGGCGCAGTCATCGATAATTTGGTCGATGAAAGGCATTGGGAAGTTGTATTTGGGACACGCATGGTTGAGATCACAAAAGTCAGTGCAGACGCGAATAATGCCCTATTTTTTGTTGACAGGAATGGGGTTGGAAACCCATGACATGTATGTGATGGGGTATATGAAACCTACAACACATAGTTTGTCAATTTCATCTTTGATAGCTGCTACTTTGAATGGGTGCAGTGGGTGTTTCTTTTGACATACAGGGGTGATATCTGGCCATGTGTCGATGTGATGTTCGACGATAGAAGGATCGAGACCAGACATCTCTATATATGACCAGGAAAAAATATCCTGGTATTCCTGAAAGAGAGATTTGTATGCTGTGAGTTCTTCAGGGGAGCATGCAACACCAATGGTGATTTCCTTTATGACTCTAGGTTTGATGGAAATGTCAATTTTGACAGTGGGAAAAATGTTGGCCATGTTGCCTTCTTCAAAAGCATCAGGGGTAGGGATAGGGTTGTTGAACTAGTCTATATGCCCGGATGAAATAAAATCCTTGGTTTCGATTGCACATATGAAGGCTTGGATAGGAGGGTCAAAGGATTCCTGTGAGAGAAAGAGTGGTCGGTGATGGAGCGCATTCCATGGGCAATCAAGTGTAGTTAGTTCCTCAAGGATATCTTCGCCGTAGTGGAACATGCGAGAATATAGGGGATCTAGGGAAGTAACATTGGTGATTATCACCGTGTGATTGTCTTCAGGTGGTGAAGATGTAGAGGGGGTATCGCAAAGATGGTGTGATGGCATGCTTGACATAAAACAAATGTTCATACACTGTGGGTTGTGGACCGTGGGTGGTGGTAATATTTCCTGAGGGAAATGAACCAGAGAGTTGGGAGGATTTGGGGGTATATCCTCAGACAGTCTATCCATGAACCATGGAGGGCTAGGAAGTGCCTCGGGTTCATGGGAGATGATGTGAACATTATATGGAGAGGGAGTAGGGGAAATCACTTGTATCGCAGGAAGTGAGGGGTTTGGAGGATTTTGAATAAGGGCCATTGGACGATGCCTGTATTCAATGATCGTGGGACACTGGTATGTGAAATGATCAAGTGATTCACAAAAAGAGAAAGGGAATCTCATCCATTCATTGACTGAGGTCATGAAATAATGGATGTCAGTGACTCGAGTACTCAATGACGTAGAGGGAGAGGGGTATTGCCGAAAACTTTGGTGTACTATTGTTAGCGTATGTCAAAATTGAGGTAGTGCAGGGAAATGGTGATTGTAGTGGCCATAATATGAACAGATGGCACATGCAAATTTGGTTTGCATCCCTTTGGTACCTGTAGTAGGGGACATGGTGGTAGTACTAGGTGTTCTTGGTGAAGTGACAGGCGATGTAGTCGCTCAAGGGAGTTGGATCACATTGTGTAACTTAGGGAGAGAGGGACATCTATTTGTGGGGTGTCTTTATTTATCGAATAGTGTGCAAGGAGGATGAAATCGGGGGGAAGTGGAGCAGTGGGCTCTTTCTTCTTCCATTTGCCCCTAGTTGCAGCGGTGGTGCTAGCAAGTGGGTGTGAGGGTGGTGTGGTTGGAGTTAGTACTGGAATCTGCATTGGGATTCCCTCTGTTTGGGGAGGGAGGGATGGTTGAGGGACCATCACAGGTGGGTGGAGATACCATACAGGAATGGCAAGCACCATGTTGGGAAGGGTAAGCGTTGCAGCTACCTAAAAAGATTGTATACCCAGTGGGGGGTAGAATAAGGGGATTTGAGTGATGGCTTGGGGGATTGTCTCCCAAACCAGGATTTGTCCTTGGGGAAGGGTGAAATCGGGGGTAAGTGGTGTCATAGGGTTCTTAGGTAATGCTTAAGGTAGGATTTCTTCCACTAGTGGGACATTGGGGGGTGGAGAAGCCTCTGTGGGAAGAATGGTATCTCCAGTTTCGATTCCATCAGAAGATATGAAACACACTTTTGCCGAGGGGTGGAGGAACGGTGGTGCTCCATGGTATGTCCCCAGCAAGGATGGGTCCTTGAAAATTCTGGGGGCCATCTTTGTGAGTGGGTAGGCATCAGATTTAGTGTGGACAAGACATAGGATGTTATTGATGTTGGAGGAATGGTTGGGATCGTAATGTGAAACTTGGTCAATGGTGATGATCTTCTCATTGTGGGGGAACATCATCATTCGAAACACAAAAGAGGCCACAAATTTCATAGCGTACATGTAGATACGTCCAAACAAGATGTTGTAATAGAGTGGAGCATTGATAACCTCAATGCCAATAAGAATGGTTTTTCCCCCGAGTTCAACGGGGACATTTTGAAAGAGGCCTTCAGGAGAGGATGGTCATCCTTCATAATCTCTCAAGGTGATGGTGGATGGATTATCTCAGGGGAGCCAAGTTTCTGCCATACTGTTTTGGACATGATGCATGTGGATGCACCTTCATCTATTATGCATTGATGAACTATGATGTGAATTTTGAATGGTATCTGGAAAGCTACCAAAGTGAGGAGACGTGGTTTCCCACAATCTAGATCAAATGTGACGAGTCTAGTATTAGCAGGGCCGACTGCCCCCAAGGTAGAAAGCAATGATTTTTGTTGAGTGGGACAAGTTTTGAGAACCTCCAAGACTGACATGGATGCCAAGGCCCAAATCATTAACCAGACTGTAATTGTGTGCCTCCCTAGCCTGAGGGTTGTTGACATTTCGTCATAATGGGATGCAAGGAATATGAAGGGGTGGTTCAGTGTTAGGGTGTGTAATCATCAAAGGTTGTCCGGCTGTAACTGGAGCTCCTTCTGAAGTGGTGGGAGTAGATTTAGGGGGTGTGATGTATTGACGACTGCGCATTTATAGAAGAATTTCTTCTTTGCTAGTGAGGAGGATATTACAATCCGTCAAATTTATGGGGACTTGATATTGGCCCATTTGTGGTGGGGAAGGATGCATCTCCTGCTAGGTATTCATCACACCTTGGTGCATAATAGGGTTTTGCAACAAAGCCGGGGGTGGTTGTTGAAAATACTGTTGTGGGGCCTGCTGAGGGGTAGGTGGCGCTAGGGGACGCAGTGCATTCACAAAATATTTCATCTATTTGAAGTCGAAAATTTGGGGGCAATGGTCAGTATAATGGCCATGCTCACCGCAAAGAGCACAAGGGAAGTTCATCAAGAGGTTATTGTTGTTCCTCCCTTGGCGTTTGTTGTCAATGTTTCCTTGCGGGTTCTGGTTCCCCTGATTCTGGTTGCCCCCAGCAGGTTGGTTTTGTTGGGGGTTGTTTCCCCCTGGTCCTAGGTTATTATTGTTTCGATTTTTCCCTTTATTTTTGGAATTATTCGACTGATGGGTTAGATTTTCTGTATTCATTTGTTCAAAGTTCAATGGGAGAGGGTTGAACAAAGTTAACCCCAGTGTTTGGCTGTCCTTGTGGAGGAGCCATGGGCTATGGAGGACCAGGAAATGGGAAATAGGGGTATTTTGTGGTAATGACCCGTAGGGTACATAGGAAGGCGTACCACTTTCACTAGTGATCAGGGTGTAAGATGAGGTAGAGGGGGTACTAGAACTTGGTTGAATAGTCAGGTGCATCATGGGTGTCTTCATGGGTCCACTCATGGGTGTGGGGGTAACAACATGGTATGGCTACTGATAAGGGGGAGGAGGGTAACAAGTGGGTCCTTCATACATCGGTGGATGTTGGGGTGTACCATACATAGGTGGTGGTTGGATTTACAGATTGTGGTGTGTTGTGGTACCGATCAATCCATCCGTTGAGTGAGACATCCCAGGTTTGTCTTGGCTGAATGGTATGGGTATTGGGGCGTCAGGTAGTACCATATATAATTATCCTGATTGTGCATAAATGAGGTCGTACTGTTGAGCCTTGCTGATGGCTTCCTCTTTAGATTGGGGGAAGGTGGAGGCCACATCTTTGGCAAGGAGGGGGACAAGTGATACGAGAAACCAATTGAGGCATTGTTGTGTTAGCACTATAAGTCACCTCCGGATTGCATCGAAAGTAAGCCCAATACCCATCAGCTTATATGTCACAATGATTAAATTTAAAGGGGGTCAAATGGGCGCAGACTCAAGAAAATATTGTTTTAACTCAGAAAAATGGACTAGAATGCACAAGCAGTTGAGGTCTTGAATCAACTTCAGTCACTAAGTTGTAGTAAGGGTGAATAGAGGGAATAATTTGGTGAGGAGAGTGTAGAGGTATTTTGTGGACATCAGGTCTTCCAACAACCTAAGGAGGAAAAACTTAAACACAATATCCTCTTGAATTCAAATCTCAAAGAAACTGAAAGAAATTATAACAACACTATAATAAAACATTCATCATAATGCAATTACAACAATCCAGGTGAATCAGTCATTCATGAACTCTCTCAGTATCAGAGGCAAATAATATGGAGTAAGTAAGCTGACTTAGATTAACGAAGATGTCTAAAAAATGAATACATAACCAGAGAACCAGTGTTCTTCATCAAAAGTTTACAAAACGAGAGCACTGCTCAACCATCCACCTTAAAAAAATATCAAAAATTCCTATATATACTAAAATGCTGCAACCACCAGGAATGTGATCAGATCACTGCTTTCAAATCCTTCAGTCAATGCCTGCTATGTCAGGTTGTGCAGGCCTTCTCATGTCAGACTTGAACTTTCCTCAGTTAAGTGTTTTGTAGGGAAATCAGTCCATAAGGAAACCTCGGATTTCTAATCCGCACTCACGATTGTCTTCAACCTCCTTTCCATTTATGGGGTGAGACGAGGTCTCAACTACTGCCCCTATCTTCAATAACTACCTTCATCAGGATCAGGATGAGGCCCGACACTCATGAATGCTTAGACCATGCTCACAACTTCTGAGAGTCAATATCGATGTCTCGAGGCCATGATGATCTTTTTCTGTGACCAATATGGGCACTTTCAGCCTATGGTGCAACTCCTTTTCATCGCTTAGTCCTACATGTGACCTCGGGTCATAAATTGGCGCTTATATCCAAAGGCGTCTCATGATTTCGTCGTTCGGGAGTTTTCAGTCCACTTGATTTTAAATATTTCGGTGCCTGAACTTGTGAAATAGCCTTATTTAGATCAATGATCAGACTTTCTTTGAATTTGATGGCCACGATTTCTTCCTCAAAAACCCCAGTCTCCATTCGCTCAATGCTAAAACCTCTAATTCACAAAACCGCTAATACTTGGATCTAGTGCCACACGTCCCTCTGAATCAGACAACTAAGATCTCCTTCAGGTCTCCAGACTCCAGGAAAATCAAATCTCAAACCTCTTCTGCCTTCAGTGTCTTTACTCGGAGTTAGCGATCTATTGATGCGTGTCCTTGCCGATGGATGGTCCAGATTCACTTCGAGCCTTCGACACTTTTGAATTCGAGACTTTGACTCTTCTGGCCCTTTTCTCTAAATGTTGTGCTTTTTGTTCATGGCTGCAACCTGCACGATCAAGAATTTGGATGATTGGATGCGAGCTGAGAGAACGGGGAGACCAGGGCACACAAATGAACAAGGGAAAACATAAAATGATTTTATCGGCTGAAGGGGGGAAAACTTCAAGACTTGGCCTACGAAAAGGATAGAGATAGGGAAAAATTATAGACTTAGGTAGAAATCACAAACCCACATGACTCTTACAAGTTCATGTGATAACATTTGGATCCACAGGGGATGGCATGCTCCCTGTGAGCTGCGAAGAACAAGTATTTCCAGTGCCTTAACTGTTGGGTTATGGAGTCGAGCTCAAAACATTTCACCGAAGGCCGACATGTACACTATTCTACTTATAAAAAAGGAAAACAAACACACATGCTCTAGAAAGAGCTTATTTATGTACAAAACCTAAGCTAACTCACTTTTACAATGGGCTAGGTGAAGGAAAACTTGCACCAAAGCCACTCAAGCAACTTGTTGACATGAGTCTTTATAATGCCAATGATTAACAGTAGACGAGAGGAATATAACCATAGTTTTAAAACATTACCTATATCCCCTCTAACTGTTGCTGACACAATAAATCTTACAAGCTCAAAAACATTTGAGAAATACAACTCCACATACACCCCTATAGGGTCATGAAAATGGCGACATAACACATGGGATTGATAACATATATATTCTTCCACTACAGGTTGTTTACTATAAAATTTTGGTACAAGTGAAAGAAGTATTGACGTAGGTGGCTTTTGATCCGTTGATAACTGTTGATTTACTTCTGGTTGTGTATAAATAATCTCTTCATGTGCCTCAAATAAGGGTTTTCTCCTGGTCAAATATTCGAGTTATATTTTCTGTGACAAGGCCATCCTCTACATCATCCTCCCTGTCTTCATAGTGATAAAATATAGGATAATATTTCTTCTCATCATCACTATAACATTCGTCAAAGATGGGCTTCCCTTCATAGATATGATCAACCTCTAAAATAGTAATTTCATCAAGAATACAACTGTTAAAAATATCCATTTCAGGAACATTAGTAATTGCCTCTTCTAGCTGTTGATACACAGGCTGGCTACTCCCCAAGTCAACAAAATGTGAGGTAGGGGTCTGCTCTTCTTCATTTGAGTACTCATCAAAGATGGGTAAGTGAAAAACTCTTTTATTTTTCAAAGAAAAAAGAGCGACCTCTTGATTCTTCTCTTCAATCCTAGGTGAAAATACATCATGGGAAACCTCTTGAAGGAAAAGAGAAGAATCCTCTTCCACAACTATCTCGTCTTTTAAAAATGAGATAGCAGGTGTATCAGGGGAAGAAAATGATACATCTATGGCTATGCAATCATTAACATTATCAATACTCAAATCTAGAAGGCCTTCTTCCCGGGGAATAGAAAGAGGAAAATTTTCATCCACACTTCCTCTTTCGATCAGATCTTCACCACACTCATCATACGAGGAAGACTTTGTCATCTACTAGATGTGGAATGTAAACTTCTTACAACAGTCATCCAAAATAATATGAGATAGGTAAATATTCTCGTAGTATGAACTAAAAGCATCGTGAAAATCCTTCAAAGAGTGGATACTAGCAGCAGGGAGAGATTGGCACCATTCACGAGCATCTTCCTCTAAAGAAAATTTGAACATCTTGATCAAGACATCCTCGTGAAAAAAATCATGTTCAAGCATGCATATATGAAATTTAAATAATTTCTCACCGGGGTGGTCATGCTTGCTTCCTATGAATCTTGGAAGATAATCATCCCATTCACTTATAGTCGACACTAGATGTGGATAACCAAAGATGGCTGAGAAATTGAAGGGGGGAAATATCTTATCCAGGATAGCCCCCATAGCCTTTCGATTTGTCTCCCTTCAGTGGAGTCACCAACAGATTCTGCATAGTGGATTCACCATGGTGAAAGATAATCAGTCAGAATGTGTCTAGTCTTTGTTTACCATCAAAGACCAGATCTGATCATTGTCAATCTCCCAGAGAACTTTCAAGCTGAGAAAGAAGCTGCTAAAATCCTTCTCAAGAAAAATTCTATGGTTCAACTTCAGGTGTGATAGAGGCATCCACAACTAAAATAGTGGAGTCGACACAATGGATTTTCTAGGTGAAAGTTGCAATCTTCAATGGTACTGATATTTGATGCACCTTCAGAATCAAAGCTTCTTTGTTGTTATGTCCCAGGGAAAAGTCTTCAATTTGTTCCTCGACAACGATGCCATAAATGTTATCACTATAAGTCACCTCCAGATTGCATCAAACGTAAGCCCAATACCCATTAGTTTATATGTCACAATGAATAAATTTAAAGGGGGTCAAATGGGCGCAGACTCAAGAAAATATCGGTTTAACTCAGAAAACCGAACCAACATGCACAAGCAGTTGAGGTCTTGAATCAACTTCAGTTAGTAAGTTGTATTAAGGGTGAATAGAGGGAATAATTTGGTGAGGAGAGTGTAGAGGTTTGTTGTGGACATCAAGTCTTCCAACAGCCTAAGGAGGAAAAACTTAAACACAAGATCCTCTTAAATTCAAATCTCAAAGAAAATGAAAGAAATTATAACATCGCTATAATCAAACATTCATCATAATATAGTTACAACAATCCATGTGAATAAGTCATTCATGAACTCTCTCAGTATCAGAGGCAAATAAGATGGAGTAATAAAGATGACTTAAATTAACCAAGATGTCTCAAAAATGAATACATAACCAGAGAACTAGTGTTCTTCATCAAAAGTTTACAAAACAGGAACACTGCTCAACCATCCACCTTAAAAAAATATCAAAACTGCATATATATAATAAAATGTTGCAACCACTAGGAATGTGATCATATCACTGCCTTCAAATACCTCAGTCAACGCCCGCTATGTTAGGCTGTGCAGGCCTTCTCATGTCAGATGCGAGCTTGCCTCAGTTAAGTGTTTTGTAGGGAAATCCATCCATAAGGAAACCTCAGATTGCTAATCCTCACTCACAACCATCTTCAACCTGCTTTCCATTTATGGGGTGAGACGAGGTCTCAACTACTGCCCCTATATTCAATAACTACCTTCATCGGGATCAGGACAAGTCCTGACACTCATGAATTCTTAGATGGTGCCCACGGCTTCTAAGAGTTAATATTGACATCTTGAGACCATGCTGATCTTTTTCTATGATCAATATGGGCGCTTTCGGCCTCTGGCGCAACTCCTTTTCATCTCTCCGTCCTGCATGTGATCTCGGGTCATAACTTGGTGCTTATATCCAAAGGCATTTTAGGATTTTGTCATTCAGGAGATTTCACTCCACTTGATTTTAAATATTTTGGTGCCCAAAATTGCGAAATAGCCTTATTCAGATCAACGATCGAACTTGCTTTGAATTTTAAGGCCATGATTGCTTCCTTGAAAACCCTAGTGGCCAACCACTCAATGCTAAAACCTCTAATTCGTGAAACCACAAATACTTGGATATGGTGCCACACGTCCCTCTGAATCAGACGACTGAGATATCCTTCAGGTCTCCGGACTCCAGGAAAATCAAATATCAAACCTCCTCTGCCTTCAACTTATTTACCTAGAGTTGGTGATCTATTTACGTGTGTCCTTGTTGATGTATGGTCTAGATTCACTTTGGCCCTTCATCACTTCTGACTTCGGGAATTTGACTCTTCGGGCCTTTTTCTCTGAATGTTGTTCTTTTTGTTCATGACTACGACCTACACGATCAAGGATTTGGACGGTTGGCTAAGAGATGAGAGAACGGGGAGACTAGGGTGCACAAACGAACAAGGGCAAACAAAAAATGATTTTATCGGCCAAAGGGGGGAAAAAATTCAAGACTTGGCCTACGAAAAGGATAGAGACAGGGAATAATTATAGACTTAGGTAGAAACCAAAAACCCACAGGAATTTGACAAGTTCATGTGATAACATGTTTCTTATTGGTTTCTGCTTTGCATAAACTATGTCGTTGATGCCATTCGTGAATGTGGTCAGAGATATGGGTGGTTGAGGTTTTTTTTAACTCATAGTAGTTTGAGACCATTGTCATGACGTATTGGTAGTTGAAAGAAGGTCAAAAATGATTTGGCCAAGGATTCAAAAGTCACATGGGACCTTGATTTTTTGTCCACATACCACTTGGATGATGGGCATGTGAGTGTGTGTTGAAATAAACTTAATCGGATGGAGTTGTCCATGATGTTGTTTGAAGAGCACCATAAGTGGAAGGTCATGATATGATTGGCGAGATCTTCTCTCACCTTTCCTTTGAACTTGTGAATGTCCGAAGGTAGTTTGGTAGGCATTGCAGGCCATGTGGGGTCATGCAATATAGGATTTGTTGTTCCAGAGTCTGTACTTAAGGCTATAAAGTATAGAGTCTAGGCATCCAAAAAAGGGTATATGATATGAAAGAAAAGAAAACAATTTTTTGGAAAATAAAGCTATGGTTGATTTCTGATTTGTCTCTATCTATATTTATACTAGATTTTGGTGTTTGCAATTCTACCATTCTAAAAATTTAGGTTACAAAAAAGAGAAAGTGAAATGCTTCACTTTGTTATCCCTTGTCGTTTCTCATGCTGGAAAGATGTTTTCTTTTCTTTGTATCCTAGCTCCAACATTAGGTGATACATACAATTGTGTTATTTTCCTCTACAAATATTCCTTTTCCCTTGATCAATACATTTGATACACTTTTCTATTAACTGAGCTATCAACTTTGAAGGCTCGGTTTGGTCATTTGCTTCAAATGTGTAACACTTCCTTTCCAGCTATGGCAGTCTTTCTCCTATTTTCCCCTCTACTGTGATAATAGCTGATAGTAGTAGATTTGGTTTTACTAAACACTTATCTATTTGGGCAATGTCGACCTGTCTTATCTGGGAGAGCTCAACTAGGTCTCTTTCCACATTTTCCTTAATATCTAGAAGATGTTTGGCTATGTTCATTTTAACCAACATTCAAGAGCTACTTTCCTCATCAACATCTAACAAATTTTTATTTAGCAGACCAAATATTTCTTCACAATAATCTCTTGCCTCAACCATTTTTCTATTTTTTGCTATATTATGCTCCCATGCCTTTAGCAAGATATTACCTCTGGTTTGTTCTCAAATGGATAATATGGAAGTGATGACCATTTCCTCCTTTGCTGTTGATATAATAGCTTCCTGGAAAGTACCTCAAGCCACCTTATCTTCTCTTTCTCTTAAGGCGATATTGTTTAAGGCTTGATCTATCATTTGAGAATGATCCTGGATGACTTCTACTTTAGTAAGTAGACTCTGCTGAGCAACTTCTATCTTCTTTTGTATTTTCGTGGCTTAAGCTTGGAATATTGTTATATATATGACCTGGCTTTCAGCATAATTCAATTTAGACTGTAGCTGTTTTATTAATTCCTCTTGTTGATTGACCTGTGTTTGGCTTGTTTGAGCCGACTAGTGCATTTGCTCAAGATTGGATTTGAGTTGTTCGATTTCCTGTTGATCCTCTTCTCTGGCTTGCTCGAAATATTTGTTTGCCTCATTCTTGGTTATCGCCTCTACTGTTGCTATCTGAGCCTGCAATTTGCTGATTAACTGGTTTTTTTGTTTCAGTTGTTGCTTCAAAGTTCCAACTGAATATTTATTTTCCCTTGTGTAAGCCCCCAATGTTCCTACTATTTCATCAACGAAATCTTCCTCTTCTAAGGCTTCACCGTCTGTTAATATTTTGTATCTTTTGACTACTATACCCAGCAGGTGGTGTGTCTCTCACTTCACGACGACCTTTCTTTTCTTACTAAAAAAGAAGTCGTTGGGAGGTAACTCTTCCACAGAGATAGGTGTAAGATATTCTTTGCATATTGTCCCTGCGTTGAGGTTCTCCTTGGAAGATTGTAAGGGGTTAACGAATGGAATGGGACTGCCAATTTCCTTCGATGTTTGTTTCATAGTAGCATCTGCGCCTAGTCCATTTGATCTGAGAAATGATGTGTCTTCTGCACCTTTCGAGGGAATCTCTGTTTTATCCTTGACCTGTTTCCCTGGTGTATCTGTCTCTGGGAGTCTTTCTTCTTGGCTTGAAGTCTTGGTTTCCTAGTTTGAGGTCTCAGTTTCCTCCGCGTCACTTTGAGTTTCTTGTTTACCAGGGTTTTTGTCCTTTGAACCCTTGAATTTTGTTTGTTGAATATCTTGAGGTATTGAGACCTTGCCTTGAAAAACTTTGGGGAGGTCACTTTTTCGGTGTTTCTGAAATTTGTAAAAATCGACCATGTCTCTGGGCAGCAGAGCTTGAACCGAACTTAAGACTTCTGAGTAGGACCTTGCTCCTCGAAAAATTTCATCATGAGGTGAATCTTCGTGCTCATATATTTTTAGACCACAACTTGCCATGTGATTACTCACAACCTTATTAGGATCGTGCTTCTTAAACTCAATGTTTACTAGCTTCATTTCCTCCAAGGTAGTGGCCTCTGCTTTGGCATAGACAAAATATAATAAAGAATATGTACCAATGTGAATGGGAAAGGGTGGCTATACCTTCTTCTGAACTCCCTTGAGCTATTTACTTATCCCACTGAGCACAGTTTTCCTGGAAATCTCTCAACACACTAGCTTATATGGTAAGAATAGAGGCAAGGAATAGGGGGGAACAGAGTAGCCAAAAACCCTAATGTACGAAAACTCTACTTCTATATACTAGTCTTCCATGCTGCTTAGGTTGGCAATGATTTTATCTGAAATCCTGGGAGGCAGATGGCTGAAGATAGAGACATGCATTGGTACCATTACCCTATTGAAAATCTCATAGATGAAGTCTTTGGCTTTATCTTCCCAAAGTTTTGAGTGGTACACATGAATAGGCTTTGCGTTAGTTGGAGTCCAACTCCAGCTCATTAATGGAAAAGGTGTCATGAAGCAAATGGCATCCATAATGTAAGCAGACATGAAAAATAAATATTCTTTCCTACTCACCTTTTGTGCTCGATATTCTACAATTTGACTGGCCAGACTGTCTGACAACGATTTGGCCCAGTCGAAAGAGAAATCCTCAGCTACTGTGTGGATAAGCGGTACCCATGGGAGAAATAAGTGAGTGGTGTCGTCCTTCCCATAAAGTCTACAAACCATCATTCCTATATACATGAATTGTGTCTCTAAAGATGAGATTGTATAAATTCCATTAGAATCGGCTTTGAATTTTGCAGGGCGCGAATACCAATCTTTGATCAGGTCAGATAAGCTTTTCCCAAACTAATCACATTCTTTCTTTTTGAAACCCTCTAAGAATTCGGTGTTGTGAGTAAATTTTGGTGTGGGGGACAATTTGTACATTGCCTGTAGATGCTCTGGCTTGAATGTCCCAATCACCACCTTTTGGTCGTTGAATATTGTCCTAGTCGGGATATCTACATGGTCCAGTGCCCATCCAATCATATCATAATAGGGAAAAAGTCATGGCCTTGCTGCTATCTTGTGTATCTATGACTGAGCGACAATTTTGTATTTGTTGGATAACTCATCTTTTTCGTTATCGTTGGAATCATCTGGACAATTTATCAGCTCGTATTGCAAAACATTGGAGACACGTGTCCATGTTTTGACGGTGTTGATGCTTCTAGGCGAGGTATCAAAAATAATATATGAACCTTGACCTGAATTCTCACTAGTTGTCTTGGGCGTTTTCCATGGAGCCATGATATAGAACCTTGCAATTTGGTCTCCTGTCACAGAAAATGAAAACACAGACAAAGGTTATCTTAGTAAACTGGCTCTGTGAAAACTGGAAGGAAATTTAAAATAATGTTGGAAATCCTTTCACTTTGAGCACTAAAGTCTGTGCGAGTCCTTGTTGACATAGCATTTAAATCATTTAATAGAAATATTTGGAGATAAAAAAAGATCTTACTATCAATCATTTCACTAAATTTCTTATAAATGCCATAAATGTTTGATAATTCGTGACTTGGGAAGATCACAGAAACATTTAATTCTTTGTATAGGTTAAAATTTGTTTAAGGAATTAATTAATCCAGTTTAATCCTTTTAATTAAGTGCGATTAGTCCTTAATCCCTTTTTCGACGTTCACAGTCTCAGGTGATTTTACTCTTAGTCTTAGACCATGAACCCTGAATTTGCGATACTGCAATTTGGTTGATTAACTGTGATTAGACTTAAGTTTTTAATTCACCATGATCAATTAATAAATTTCGTGACCTCGGGTATCGAGGTTACAAATGTGTTGCTTCGAGGTAAAAATCGTCGAGTCATGAAATCGTGATAACGATTAACTATGGCTTAATTTTCATTATTCTTGTAATTAACCAGATTTATCTTAAGCTGATTTCGCAACTTCGCACATCGGACGTTCGAAGGGTGTTTGAGGTGTGACTATTGAAACGCGAAAATACAATGTATTAAAAAGTTATAATCCCTGCTTAATGGTTCAATAATCATGATTAAAATTAAACCAACTTCGCTATTTCGCGTGTCGGGACATTGAGAGCTTTGATATGTATAACCATAATATCTATGAAATCCGGAAATTCGATTTTTGAGGCTTATTTGTATTGTTTTGTTATTTGGAAAGTAGGTGGCTCCAACCCTTTGATAACTGGAGTATTTGAAAAATACGAGTGTTCCAATAGGATCATTGGTGAGTTTACTCAGATCTAGTATGTTGAGGGAGGCCAAATACAACATGTGGAGTGGCGGTGGAGGATTAGTTCTAGCCATGGTGTGAATGGTTTGTGTACCTGACCCTTGAGGGGGGTTAGGTGGGGTTGTACTTCCTCCTTGAGAAGAAGTCTGCCCCCTGCTTCCTTGTAAAGGAGATCTAGTGGATGGTTGGCCTTGGGAATTGGACCCAAGTAAAGTGAAACCAAGTAAATCTAATCGCAAAATAGTAGCACTCATAAGGGTGTGAGATGGTTGAGCCGATGAGGTGGTGGGCCAAGGAGGCCACCTAGGGCACACAAGTCAATCACCTAGGCACAACACTTCTTCACCTTTTGATGAGTAATTAAATATATGTAAAATAAATGGTTCCCTTGGTATATAAGGTGAACCGGGACTAAAATAAAGCATTCTTACCTTTACTTCTGAAGCTATGTGTCTTGGTTGTTTTCTTTTTTGAGTTTGCATTTTACATTCATGTCAATTTCATTTTTAGGTTTTTTCTGAAGAATAACCAGTGCACCTTCCTTCATGGCTTCCTCCTGGTGACTCCATTTTCCATGCTTCCACCTTTGAGAGAAAGCTTATCTCATTAGCTATCCACTCTCTCAGGGAGAAAATAATTTCCTTTGAGTTTTCTGAGGTAGAAGGGAGGGCATACCAACTAGGGTTTGCACCCTTGTTGGTTTATTCTTCGTGGGAATGAAGTGAGTGTGCCCTCTTCCATGGTTGCACTAGGCTCCTCCCACTAATCCCTAGAGGTCACTCTGAGATCACCAACACATCTTGGCCACTCTCAGGTCACCCCGGTATGGATCCCCATTTGCTTGGTCACCCAAACTAATGGTGCACCCCTGTTCATATTTGCGCCCCTGAGGAGATTTTTTGGTCAGAAGCCAAGCTATGGCTTGCGTGCTCACCTTCTCTTGTATATCACCTTCTTGGGAAGATCAGGTGGCGAAAATAAGAAATCCTCCTAGGATAGGAGGGATATTTTGCAAGCATCTAGAATGACGGGGATTCTGTGGGTCCCCTATGATGTCCGACTAGCAAAGTGGAATGTGTGAAAAAAAATGGTGATGAGAGAAGGAAATGAACAAGAGACTTGTATAATATAGACCTTCACAATATATCTCACAATCACATGTATTCAAAAGAGAATCATCAATTGAAAAGAAGCATACATGTGGGTAGGTGGTTTTTGTCCACGTGGGAGAACAAATAAAACAAATTCTCGTGTCCTAAAAAGATGTAACGTCCTCCCTCTCAAATAGCACTGGACTTTCCAATAGCATTCAACAGTGGGGTTTGAAGCCACTGGAAGAGGAACTAGTGAAGGATGAAACAATCAGTTATAATGAGGGGTAGATGGTGCATATCCCAAAAGAGATGGCAATATTTCCCAATAGCCACACAAAATCATATCAAGGTGCAATTGTAGCCCATAATTGCCACCTGGGTAGATGTCCTAAAATTTGGCCACTAGGTACCTCGGTCAAAGTGTGGCATTTAGATTTTCAGCCTTAGAAATGGGTCACGTGTTAGATCCCTTCCAAGAGGTGGGTGCCTCAAGGGGGGACGCACAGAACAACCAAACCTCGACCTTTGACCCTTCACGGGTATCTTCCTACCTTATGGTGTAGGAACACTTGACTTAGAGGATTTTAAAGTTCTCTATTTGTCAACTTCTAATGTTTGAAGATGTGAGAACCAGATAACGGGGAGTTATTTGGATGCCTATCCCTGAGATCCTACCTAGACTAAATTTTTTATTTTGGGACCACCAGTGGAGGAAAACTTAGTGATTTTTTAGAAAAAATTTAGATGTGGTTGTTTGAGAGATTGGGGGTGTGAACCAATATCGTTTGAATTAAGTGGGAGTGGATCATTCCTTCAAGAAATAGTGGGATGTTTTAGAATCCCTTTGGAGGAAACCTACTTCAACCTCCACAATTCGAGATGAAATTATGTGAGTGAGTAGTGACTTTGTGTGGGAGCAAGTGATAAAATGTGCCAAATATTTAATAAGTTAGATGTCACCTTGCAGCATATGGACTTCTTGTGGTCCTTTACAAGTCTTGATTACCTATCTTACTAGATGCCATTGGTACAACCTTGCGGAATTTTAAAGTCCCTAAAGAACTAGCATGTGGACATATGGGTCCTTACTAATCCTTTAAACTCCCTAATGTGATTAAATCTAAGAAAGCTTCAAAAAATATCCTAAATTGCAAGCATGTGGGCATGTATGGGCCCGTTACAATAATCTTTAAACTTCCCTAGTGATGTAAACTAAGAAAGAAGCTTCAAAACTGTCCTATCTTTGTAACATGTGGGCATGTATGGGCCCTTACAATTTTAAGATGTTTAAAAAGAAACTAAGAGGGGGCCCTAGGGGGGCTTTGTCCTCTCCTAAAGATTTTGTTTTTAAGGGAGATGAAATCTTCCCTCAATTGTTTTTATGATTCTCAAGATCGCTCTATGGTGTGAGAGAAGAGCATACTCAATGATTGAAGTTTGATTTCTGGTCCCAATGCAAGTGTTTATATATGTGATAATAAATGATCTTAACTTAACTTTTACAATCAAAGCAAGCCATCCATGTGGAAAAATGAAAGAAAAAGAGAAGAAATATGGTTCTTTTTAACCCCCTAAGTGCCTATGTTTTGACTAACCCTTCACGTGGAGAGGGAACCTAAGTGTGGTGCATTTACAAATTGTGTAGAATCAATATTTAGAAGGCTAGGGGCCTTCCAAACATCACAAAAAACTCTTACAATGTTGGATTTATAGACAGATGCGGGGGCCCCAGTTTAGACAGAGGCACATGTGGCACCAATGCATAGAGAAACAAGTACCTGTTGGTGCATTGTGCAAAGAATGTGCTAGGAAACACAGTGATGTTGGCGCACGTGATCAGAAGACATGCATGTGGGCTATAAAACCCGTGCACATTCTGATACGCGTCCGGGGAGAAAATTTTAAATGAAATTCTCCTATTCCAACTCTGAATTCAGCTTTTTGCAGGTAGGACTAGGCCTATTATTATCCCTGCAAGGTAAATAGATAAAAAAGAAGTGCTCAAACAACCGAAATAGGGAGGAAATTGATACCTTTATCCAATATGGTTGCCAATCTATTGTATCCTTTTTTCCACTTGAATGAGCAAAAGAGGGACACTTGCAAGCCCAGTTGGGTCAGTTCGACAGGAAAAATGTTAGTGTATGAATCAAATGACTCAATCACATGAAACAAACAAACACCTAAGCTAATAACAACTAAAGAAATGAAACTACAATGCATAAGGAAATTAGAACCAAAATCATTCAAACAATTGACCAATATTCAAGCCACCAATGGATAGATTGTATTAGTGGGAAAACACCAAAGAGAAAGGGAGACTTATGGGTCCCCTCTTCCTTCAAGGGAGGGCTCTTGAATCCCCTATGTGAGAGCTCTTCTTACAAATGGAAACTAGAAAGGAAATGGTGAAGAAATCTAAGCTTATTCCCTCAAGAGGTGAGGTGAATAGCTTAATGATATGATGCTAGTATGCTCCAAGAAGGAAAGAGGTTCCTTGTAGGAGAATAGAGGCAGCATAACAATACAATGAGATTCTTGAATTCATAGTGCACCCATGGCCTCTTTTTATAGAAAATATTTGAGGCATTATCCAACCAGTCTTTAGTGTGAACAAGGGGCCCTTTAGGGCACCCTTAGGTCTTTGACCAACCCCCCACTTGGATTCAACTCAGATTTGAGGCTCAAATCGACTTGGGAGCTGAACTAGAAGTGGGTGAGGGGCTGAAAAGAACCATAAATGCATCATTCTCAGGTGGGTGTGGCTTTTTGTGTACACAATCACGCATCGGGCGCATGTGCTCTTTTTTGGATTTTTTGGCCTGCACATGTGCGCGCGCTTCCTGTATTGTTTCTGCACATGTCAATTTTATAACCAGTTGTATAGTTTGTGCCCTTTGGAAATGCATTTTTGGGGCTATGAATGAACTAATAAGTGTTTGGAGATGTTGGATTCCTGTAACCATTTGCAGATGAAATTTCAGTGATAACATTGGGTTTCCACATAAAACACTGGTGTACTGTGTATGTGTATGATTGTTCATTTGTTCATTTCTTATTTACTCTGCAATTATTGGATGATAATTCTACATTGATATAAAACTTGGATTATATGGTTAAAAAGGATTAGATTTCTCTATTACTGATTTACCCCCCTCTTAGTAATCCAACAATTGGTATCAAAGCAAGTTCCTTCAGAAATTAGTTTAACCACTGAAAGGTAGATCATGGAGAGAAACAACTTGTATAGAAATGGAATACCACATTTTTATGGATAGAAGTATGCATTTGGGAGCATAAGAATGAAGACATATATACAGGAACATGGATTTAAAACTTGGAAATCAATTGTAGATGGATACACAGTACCGATAGTTCCACCAACAAATGACAAAGCAGTGAAAATCGACTAGAATAATTCCAAATCCACAAATGCACTTCTAAATGGTCTTGGTGATATGGTATTCACCAAAGTTGCACATTGTAAATCTGCTAAAGAGATTTGGGACACACTTTGAAATATTTATGAAGGAAATTCAAAAGTCAAAGCAACAAAGCTTCAAACCTACAGAGATAAGTTCGAACAAATAAAAATGAAGGAATATGATAATATTGCAGCTTACTTCCTACGAGTCGATGAAATAGTAAATGAAATCATAGGATTGGGAGAAGAAATTGAAGAATCTGTAATTGTTCAAAAGGTACTAAGATATATTCCTATGAGATTTGACCCTAAGATATCAACACTAGAAGAAAGAATGGATCTAAAATCAATACTTATGGACGAACTACAAGGAATCTTCACAACATATGAAATGAAAACTAAACAAGAAAATCCAAATGTAAAAGAAGCATCCTTCAAAGCATCTAAAATATCAAAGAAAAAGGGAAATAAACAAGAAAAATAACATAGCAGCAATAGTGACATCTCGAAAGATGATGAAGAAGTGGCCAACTTTGTCAAAAGATTGAACAAGGGAACTGACGACAAGTATAGAGGTAATATTCCTTTAATTTGTTTTAATTGTGATGGTATTGGTCATTTTGCTAACAAATGTCCTCATAAGAAAAAGAGAAACGATGAAGGTTACTCAAAAACCAAACAAACATATAAAGGAAAAAGAACCACAAAGAAAGTTTTCAAGAAAAAACTTATGCACCAAAGAAGACATCTCATCATCAGATGAAGATGAAGTCAATGACAGTGAGACATAAAGATTTCTATTCATGGAAGTAGAAGACTCTGATAAAGAAGACTCCGAAGAAGAATATGAAGAAGCCGAAGAATAATATGAAAAATTCGAAGAATAAATTGAAGAGGTATAAGTCAACTATCGAGAGGAATTGATGAGTTCCATAGAAGTTGTCAAAAGAGAAAAGAGGAAAAACAAAAAAGCTACAAGCAGAACTAGACAAGAAAGAAGACACTAAGGAATTAGAACAAATGATCACAAATTTGAAGGTTCAAATTGAAGAAGATAAAAGAATTGAAGAAGCACTCAAAGAACAACTAGAAGGAAGAGACAATATCATTGCAAAATTGGAAGCAAAGATTGTCACATTAATAAAGGATCTTCAAAAGAAAAATATGCAGAACAACTCAAAAGTTTTGAATGACATTATCAGCAGTCAAAGGCCTAATCATGAAAAGTCCAGACTTGGATATAATCAGACAGAAAAGGGAGCAAGATAAAAAACAACAAAACAAGAAACAAATCCAAAAATCTATGCAGAAACAATCAAAGGGGATAGGAAAATCTACAGAGAAAATTACAGGGACACTCCTCCACCAAGAAGATTCAGACTTCATAATCAATGACCGAGAGAAAAAAATAGGTCTCAGGAAGAAGAAGGATTCATAAGAGCACCTCCTTTCAGAAGATATTCAACTCCCAGGTATCAAACAATATTTTTTGGTTTATGTTATGCATGTAATAATTTTGGACATAAGGATGTGAATTGTAGAGCTAACAACATGAACATAAACAACTTTGAAAGTCATACACAAAAAGGTTATCCAAGAAGTCCTAGTGAAACACAAAGAAGTTACAACAGGTTTGAATAATTGAGAACTGAAGTGGAATGATACAAGTGTAACAACTTTGGAACATGGCCAAAGATTGCAGAATGACAATCCCTCCTAGAGAACCACAACATAACAACAGCAATCACAGACATGAACCTCAGAAAAGGACATGGATAAGAAAGTAGTATCAGTACAACAATGAAGAATGTGCACTCGCTCTACAAGCTAAGCAGAATAAACTTGGTTGGTATGTTGACAATGGCTATTCAAAACACATGACAGGTGATAGAGACATGTTTCTTACATTAAGAAAGGAAAGAGATGGATTAGTCTCCTTTGGAAATGATGATTCAACTAAAATCATTGGAAAAGGCAGAGTCAAAATTTGGAACATGAATACAAAGGCATAAAATGTTCTACTAGTAGAATATATGAAACATAATCTTCTAAGTGTGAGTCAAATTTGTGAACAAGGTCATAAAGTTACTTTCTATTCAAAAAAGTGCGAGATAAGAAAAGAAGGTTCAGGAAAATTGATTGCTACATTTGCGAGAACTTCAAGCAACGCATATGTGTTAAGTGAAATTGGAAATGAAAAGTGTTGTCTAGGAAATGAAGATGAAAGTTGGCTATGACACAAAAGAATGGGTCAAATACATTTTTATAACCTTGTCAAAGCCAAAAAAAAAGAAACATTAAGAGAAATGCCCTAGATCACGAAACCAACCAACACTTTATGCAAGCATTGTCAAGAAGGAAAGCAAACAAAGACTAGGTTCAAATCAAAGGAATATTCAACGACAAGACGACTATAAATTGTGCATACTGATCTAGTTGGACCAAATACAACAAAGGGTTTAAAAGGTGAGAAATAATTTATGTTATTAGTTGATGATTATACAAGAATGACTACAGTTTTCTTTCTCAAGAATAATTCATTACTTGGAGAACTATCCTTCTTGGATAGAATAAGAATACATGTGATTCCTTTGGTGTTGCTTGAAATCGTGTCACCTGTCTAATTACCTGCATTACATCTGGTTTGGATGTTGTCACATACAGTAGGCTACCATTCATTAACCTGTATTGCCTCTGATCTGTAGACTTTGAATCATCATCTTTTCTTAACTTACAACTGGTTTGCATGGGAGTGGTAACTAGTTTGCAATCTTCCATTCCGAACCTCTTTAGCATTTCTCTGATATACTTGGTTTGAGAAATAAAAATTCCTTGGTTTCTTTGATGTATCTGAAGTCCCATAAATAAGGATAGTTCTCCAAGTAATGACAGATATACAGGTTGAGTATGATGATCCCATTCCAATCTATTGTGATAATACAAGTGCCATCAGTATCTCAAAGAAATCGGTGATGCACTCCAAGACAAAGCACATTCCAATCAAGTATCACTTTCTACAGGAACAGGCTGCAGAAAAACACAACAGAGTTGAATATGTGGGCATAAAAGAATAAGTGGAAGACATCTTTACAAAACCACTTCCACGGGAATCCTTTGAGTATCTTCGCCAGAGACTCGGAGTTATTTCTACTCCAAAATGAATGCTTTTGAATGCTTATCTTATATGTCTTAGATGTACACGAGGAAGCACCATAAAGAGGATAGTTTAGGTTGGGAGATCAAACGAGTCAGTTAGGGGGAGCAGATCTGAATGGAAAGATACCTTTTCCATTGATGACAAAGGGGGAGAGATTTATTAGATGTAGAGGACAGATGCATGGTTCCATAGGGAGCATTGGTCACAGAGATGAAAGCATGGTTCCAGGGGGAGCATGAGTGATATGATTTCATTATTTCATCAGGGAGTTGCCATCAATTCCAAAGGGGGATATTTTTGATTAATTGGGTTGGTTGCCATTGATGTCAACCCTTGAAGAAGGTTTGGTAGAAAATTATGGTAGAAAAAAGGTTTGGACAATGGACCCAAGTTTGTTTGATGTATAATGGTATGAGTTTTGATATATTTTCAGGTAAGACTATTCTATATGGATAGTACCTGTCATTCCATTTCCGGTGTTATGTGGAATGTCACATAACTCCTCACGGTTTGAGAGTTATGGACTTAGGAAGTTGAAGGACCCTCATATGATTGGCTTGAAACCCCAAAAGGTAAAAGAAGTCAAAGTGCTTGCAAAGAGGATTATTTAAATAATAAAGTGAAGTGACAAAGTCAAAGAGGATTATTTAAATAACAAAGTGAAGTGACAAAGTCAAATAGGATTATTTAAATAATAAAGTGAAGTGACAAAATCAAAGCTGATTATTTAAATAATAAAGTGAAGTGAAAAAGTCAAGGAGGATTATTTAAATAATAAAGTAAACATAGAACTTTCTAATTATGGAAAGTTTTTATAAGAAGGCTAACCCTAAAATGAGTAAAATGGGTTAAGTGGTCAAGTGGCTATTGGATACATGGACAAGTGGAAAATTGGGAAAAGTTGGACATAGGTAAGTATGTGGACAAAGTGGCTATGTGGAAAAAGTGTCCTAGAAGATGCTTCTAAGGAAGCTAATTGGAGAGTATAAATAAGAGGCAAGGCCATCTCATTTTAATCACACTTGAGAATATTGAATATCTAGAGGTGACTGAGGTAACCAAAGGATATCTAAGCCCAATTTCAGAGGGAAGGTGAAGTAAATAAGGCCGAAATTCAAGGGATGATAAATTCTTTTGATGATGCTTTCTAAGTTAAGGAAGGTTTGCAGGTTGAGGTACAGGTTGGTGCATGGTTGATGCACTTGTTTATGGTACAAGTTGATTACAGGTTGAGGTACAGTTTGATGCATGGTTGATACATGGTTCAGGTTATTGGTACAGGTTGTTTGGTGCAGGTTTATTGGTACAGGTTTACAACATTATATCTCACAGTGATAGTGTGACAGTGGTTCCATCATTCTACTTATATGTCAGGGTGGTTGGATGGGGAAAGGACAGGTGGTTGTAGCCACCTTCCGGTTGTAGCCATAGAACATAGGGGGTTGTAGCCCCCTTCTGGTTGTAGCCAGAGAATTGGGGAGTTGGAGCTTCCATGAGGTTGTAGCCTAAGAAACTAGGGGGTTGGAGCCTCCTTCCAGTTGGAGCTGGAAAATAAAGGAAGTTGGTGCTTCAAATTAATGTAATTCTTCAATACATATAAGAAAAAACATTCTGTGGTTTTCTCCCACTTTGTGTTTCCATGTAAAAGCACTGGTGTACTGTGTATGTGTATGATTGTTCCTTTGTTCATTTTTTATTTACTCTGTAAATATTGGATGATAATGCTACATTGATATAACACTTGAATTATATGGTTAAAAAGGATTATGTTGCTCTATTACTGATTCACCCCCTCTCTTAGTAATCCAACATATACAACTTTCATAAGCAAATTTTTGCAAGAATTGTGCAATCTCCAAGGCACCCAATTGCATGTCAACACTTCCTACCATCCCCATAATAATGGTCAAACTGAATCTATTAACAAGTGATTGGAAGCATATTTTTGGCGCTTCATGTTTGAATGACAATATCAATGGGATCAGTGGTTACCACTAGCTGAATGGTGGTACAATACATATTACCATGGTGATAATTGCATGACTCCATTTGAGGTGGTCTATGGTCAGAATCCCCCCTTTGTATTAGCTTATCTACCTCGTGTATCTAAGGTTCAAGAGGTCAATATCACCCTTAAATTATGAGCTGACATTCTATGTACCCTTGAAGAGAATTTAGTCCTGTATTAGAATCACATGAAGAAACAAGATGTCAATGTCATTCTGAATGCCAATTTTCTGAAGGGGATCATGCATTTCTTCGTCTACAAAATTATAAGAAAAATTTCCTCAAAGAAGACCATTGCTAGAAAATTTCTACAAAGTCTTATGGCCTTTATACAATCCTCAAGCGAGTAGGGCCTATGGCTTAGAAGTTAGAATTTCCCAGTCACTCTAGCCTCCATTCAGTTTTCCATGTGTCTTGATTAAATAAAGTGATTGGAACCAAGTGCTAGATTCAAACTAGTATTCCATAATTGGAAGCAAAAGGATTTGGTTGCAACAACAAGCAGTCCTATCCACATGCAAGCAATGTCTTTTCCACTGCACAATTAAAAAAAAAATAGTACAGTGGAAGGATATACAACATGAGGATGCCACATGGGATCCAACTTCCATTCTCCAACACTTCCCATATATCAATCCTTAAGGACAAGGTTGTTCTTTAAAGGGGAGGGCATGTTAGGGTCCTAACCCCTCAAGTAGATAGAATAATATGTTTTTATATGTAATAAAGATTGTCATTAGTAAATAAATCCTATTTGATAATGTGAACTTGTCTAATGTAAGAAGAATTGTTAGAAGTTTTATCCTCTAGAATGTTCTCTAGAAGATAGAAATAGTATAAATAGGGGTATAAAGCATGGAAAAGGTTGTCTTATGAATTAATTTGTACTCGATATCTACTCTATTGGAGGTTTCACCCTCGAAGAGGAAAATTAACTTTGCTCTCAAGATAATAATGGTATCATCTTTTGGATCAACTGTCATTGTGCTTACTGTTTCGTTCTTTCTACTAACTATTGTGATAAAAAATATATTTTTTCTCTACATATTTCCTTCTGGTACCTTAAACTAAGGATAATAAACCATACCCTTAGCCATACCACTTGATTCCCTAGTATGCGATAATGATCTGCTGAAGTGTTATTCTCAGTGTACTATCATAATATGATGACCACATGTTTATGTATATAATTTATGACCAATCCTAGGATGTGAAGAACACTAAGGAGTGTTATAATCCTTCCATCCATGAGCTTCAACTTGACTTTTATTCATCCTATGTTATAGGTTCTTGATTCATCACATAGGAAAACATCACCTTCATCATATCTTTCATATTCACAGAACCACTCCTTGTGGGGAGTTGTATGAAAGGATGCACCTGAGTCAACCATCCATGCCTCATGATCTGCATGTGTGCTCAAAGAATAAAAGTACACATCCCCTACTTTCGTCGATTTTTTTTATTTTGTATAAGGAGCATATTCAGATTTTTTCCCTCTCTCAACACTTTTGGATATACATTGCTTCTTTTAGTTCCCTTCTTTTCCACATGTCCAACATACCTTTACAAATTTTTTGGGATATTTAGATAGTCCCTTAGATTTAGATCTCCCACTTGAGTACGGAGATCTATTTATTTCTTGGGAGTGTCCTCTTGTAAATAAGGCATGTGTTCTCTGTCCTTCCATGTTTTTATGTCTCGTCTCCTCCGACAACAAGGATGAGACCACATCATCAAAAACTAAAGTAGTTGTATTACTACCTATGGCCACAACCAGACCATCCCATGAGTCTGGTAAAGAGCATAATAAACTGATATAGTTATCTTCATCAAAAATATTAATATCAATATATAATAGCTAACTTATTGTTGTATTAAAGGAATTTAGATGCTATGTCATCGAGTCTCCATCGTTCATTCTTAGGTTGTAGAACGTCTTTCGTAGGAAAAATTTGTTTACCAGGGACTTATACTGATAAAAATCCCCTAACTTATTCCATAAATCCTTGGTTGTAGCTTCCTTTGATACATTCAATAACACTAAATTTGAGAGACACAATCAGATTGTGTTATTCACCTTTTGATCCAATTTTTCCTAGTCTTTTGTTGACATACATGTAGGTGTAGTACTTAGATCCAAAATGATCCACTAATCTTTTTCTACCAACTAATCTTCCATATTGAGATTCCATAACTCAAAAATTTTCATTAAATTTCTCGATCTCTATTTTCAAACCACTCGCCATTTATTTCCACCCGAAGAATCAATACCGCATATCTCACATTGTAAAAAGGATTATCACATACCCGAGCCAAACCCTTATCCACAAAGGCATCCCCCTGAATCTAATAAAAAATCAGATACCAAATGTAGATTTTAACCTTGTACAATAAATTATTGCAAATGGATTCTTAATAAAAACAAAATTAATACAATGACACACACACACATTACACATACATTTTACCCTAGAAACCCAAACTGGAAAAACCAACAACCTATATATATATATATATATATATATATATATATATATATATAGTTGATTAATTGGGTTGGTTGTCATTGATGTCAACCCTTGAAGAAATTTCGGTAGCAAATTCTGGTAGCACAAAGGTTTGGGTAATGGACCCAAGTTTGTTTTATGGATAATGGTATGAGTTTTGATATATTTGCAAGTAATACTATTCTATATGGATAGTACATGTCATACCATTTACGGTGGTATGTGGAAAATCACATAACTCCTCATGGTTAGAGAGTTATGGCCATGTGAAGTTGGAGAACCCTCATGAGTCATCTATAAACCCCAAAAAGTCAAAGTGTTTGAAAAATAAATTATTTAAATAATAAAGTTAATGGATAACTCTCTAAAATAAGGAAAGTGGGATGCTACATGAATGTATAAATAAAAGGCAAGTCTCTCTCATTTTAATCACACTTGAGCATATTGAATATCATTGAGTGTGCGAAGCAGCATGGCTTCACAAGCTTCTGGCATATTTACTTGATCATGAGATGGATCACATGATGATAAAAAGAGCTGTGTGTAAATCTCTTTGAGAACCCATTGTTTCATGATAGATCGAAAGATAAAACATCATTATATCAGAGATATGATGCAGAGGAAAATAGTATGCATGCAATCCCTTCCTACACATGAGTAGATTACAGACGTATTCACCAAACTAACTTGGTAAAGAATACCTCCCTAGTTGAGAGGGAGTGTTGATGATTACAACCCAGACAAAATTCAAAGTACATACATGTGATACTTGGCATTATGAATATTTCCTCCCTAGATGAGAGGGAGTGTTGATGATTGCAGCTATGTGAGACATTCTCCAGCTTACAAACCTGAGAGAAATCCCCTGAGAGGGGTGTGTGTTTCCTATATGAGACAGAGAAGGAATGTAGATATGGCCTCCTCCTTACATGGATTTGAGAAGAAATCTAGATGATTCTTCTATGTAACGCAATGAGAAAGGAGATCTACAGAGTTGGACGTGCCTGTGGCTGAGCACAAGGTGAACGTGTGATATTCCAAAGTGTTGGGTGCATCATCATGAGAACATACTTGGATATGGTGTATTATCCTCCTCTGAGCAGAAGAGTTGACGAGAAACTCCAGATGACTCTCCTATGTGATGCAGTGGGAAAGAAGATCTGTTGAGTGGAAGAGCATAGGTGAACGTGATCCTAGTGGCCGAGCACTAGTGAAGAAGTGGTTCTTCTGTGTAATGCAATGAGCTAGATATATGGACATCCCTATGGATGTGCCCCTAGTGGATGAGCACTAGTGGGTGTATAAGATCCCTTGATATATTGTTCAAGAGTCAAACCTTCCTGTAAACCTAATTGTAATGTAAAGGGTACAGGTCGACCCCACCTTAATGTGATTAATAATAAATGTAAAAGATAATTAAACTGGTTAAATATTAATTATATTGTGATCTAGTGAGGTCAGCCCTGTTGTTCCAATAGACACTTTTGTTGATAGGTTCAGTCTATTATAAGTAAAGGTAAATTCCCCATTGAGGAATCATATCTTTCATGTGAGTTTGGAAATTTAAGCAAGTACACCTTCTTGGGAAAATTGCACACCTCTCTTGGGTGCTAGTATTCTAGGGTTTGAGCACCCTCTTCTGTGCTAGGTCTTATTGGTGGTGAAGGCATTTCTATTGAATAATATAACAAAGGATTTGGATGGGTTTTCTTCCCTTGTTGAGAAGGGTTTCCCATGATACTTCTTTTGTTCTTGTGCATGGTGTTTCTTCTTGTGATCTTGGTTGCTGCAACATTATTGTTTATGGTTAAAACAAATGCTAAAATGGAATTAAATTCATGCTTAACCTTTATCATTGAAAATTCAACATGGAATCAGAGCATAGGTCTTGAAGAACCCATTGCACAAGCATCTACCAACTCTCCTCTCATTTTTGCATAATCATACGACCCTCCTAGGGTTTCCCAAAAATCCGCACGACTCTCCTCTTTATGGTGTTATAGCCCTTAATACTTGGACATTGGGGATAATTTTGGCATAGAAGAATACAAACTCCTTCAACGTACCTCCAAAAACTCTTAAAGTGAAATTTCGAGAATTTTTTATTTTTGTCCTTAGGGTTTCTAGGGTGCCAGAATTTTCCGTAGAATCTTGATTTTAGATTTCTGGAACTTCTTGAAGAAATATTTTTCTAAATTCAACAAGAATTTCTGTGACACTATCAAATTTGATCTTTTGTAGTCATAAGTCCAACAAAATCCAAGGTTACTAATTCAACCTAATCATTAGGTTTTCAAAATCTAGTTGGCGAGAGTTTGAAGAAACCAAACAAATGAAAAACAAAGCCTTAGTAGAAGATAATATTGATGGATCAAGCAACTTCAGCTCCTATAAATCAAGGCTTCATGTCACCCTTGAATAATATGTCCTTTTGGATGTGTTAACTAAAACCTTACTAGACACAACTATAGATGTAAAGAAGAATATAAGAAATGAAGAAGATGTCAAAGAAAGAAAATTAATCATCTACTCAGTAAGATATCATGTCTTACCTCGTATTGCCAACCTAAAGATAACTTATGATATTTATGAAGCATTAAAAGAAATGTTTGAAAGTGACAACACCCTCAAAGCTCTTACCTTGAAGATCCAACTTCAAAGTACCAAGATGACAAAAGGTGAGACAATTTCCATCTTCTTTATGAAGATATTAGAGATTAAAGAACAACTAAAAACCATTGGAGAAATCATGTCTGATAGAGAAGTTGTCTTAATCACTCTCAACAACCTTCCAAAACAGTGGAAGCCTTTTCTCCAGAGTATGAGTGGAAGAGAAGATCTACCAACCTTTGATCGTCTATGGACAAATTGTGTTCAAGAATAACTTAGACTTATAAATAGAGGAGTGGAAGGCTCCTTGGAAGAAAATCATGCTCTTGCACTTCGTACAAAGAAAGGAGGAAAATTCAAAATAAATTTCAGACAAACATTCAAAGATGAAAAGTCTTCATCAAATATAGGTTATCAAAGAAGAGATGTTTTAGAAATTCAGTGCTTCAGATGTGAAAAATATGGACACTATGCAAGAAACTGTCCAACCAGGAAGAAGGGAAGACAATATGCTTCTACCGCTGACATTGATCCAGATCCACCTCAAAAGAATGAAGATAACAGAGAGGATAAGTACTTCCTCTAAAAGCATGACTAAAAACCAGGTAAATCAATTGATCTCTAATTTTATAGTTGATTGCATTTTTAAATAAATGAAGGATATTATCCCTAGTATGGGAGCCCTCAAAGACTTGGACCATTATCCCTGGTAAGGGAGTCCAAACCATATTTGATTGATTATTATGTGAGACAAGCAGATATGTTTTCCTTAAAGAAGAGATACCCATTCAACAAACTCAGAGAATCTCAAATGGAGATTGATAGTGAGACAATACCTTCTCCCCCTTTAGCAGTTCAGAGGGAGACAAACATTATTCCAACTAATCCAGTTGCTCTAGTTGATATAACCAAAAATATTACAGTGGGGCATAAAAGACATGCCTAGGATAGAAAAAATATGCTAGAAGACAGAGATACATACAAGTCCCTCAAGGGACACCTTGAGAAAGAAAAAGAGTTTTCAAAACTATCCTTCAGTCATGAGCCACTTCATTGAAGAAAAAAAAAAAAAAGAAGTATGGCAAGATGCCATAATAGAGGACTATCGGTGTATCTTAAAGAATGATGTATAAGATGTTATTCATAAACTAGAAGGGAAGTCTGTGGTAACTTCCAAGTAGAGAAAGCATGCAACTGACGAAAGTGTCAAGAAATACAAAATCAGAGGACTCTCACAAACATAGGGAGTTGTCTATGATGAAACACTTGATCCAATAAGACCAATACACTTCCATCTGTACTATCATCCATGAGTTAGAAAATATATCATATGAATATATTCTTGATGAGTCTGGGTCTTAGAAAGGGTATTGCTGATCCAAAACCTATATTACTACAGTGTTGGTGACAAGAGCCTAATTTTTGATAACTTATTCAGAAATCCTTGTTGTTGAAAACAATCAAACCTTGACTTCTGATTTTTGAGGTGAAGGATATGACTATGATGCACTACTTCTTGGGATAAGAAGTATGACAGAGGACCAAAGATATTTTCCTAAGTCAAGGAAAATATACAATGGGAATATTAAAGAAGTTCAGTATGATAGAATGCAAAACCAACATGATGGATTTGAAGAAATTGAATGATGATGCTTTAGACGAGAGTGATCCATGGATGATTGGGCCATTGATGTACCTGGATAACACTAGAACTCATTCATGCCTTGTAATGAATGTACTTAAACAATCCATGAGCCAACTGAGACAAACACACTTGATAGAAGTAAAGAATATATTGAGATATGCCCCCAGTGTGAACTTGAGTTTGCAAGATATGCAGATACAAATTGAGCAGAGAATGTAGTGGACCAGAAGAGAACATCTAGTTGTTGTCTTACCATAAAAGTTTTCATGGTTTCCTGATGCAACGGGAAATGAAATCTATGGGGCCTTGAACACAATAGAAGTAGAGTATGCATCATTGAGTGTGCGAAGCAATATGGCTTCACAAGCTTCTAACAGATTTACTTGATCATGAGATGGATCCTATGATGATAACCAAAACTATGTGTAAATCTATTTGAGAACCCAATGTTTCAAGATATATCGAAACATGTTGAGATAAAACATCATTATATCAGAGATGTGATGCAGAGGAAAATAGTACATGTGAAGTACCTTCCTACACATGATAATATTGTAGACGTCTTCACCAAACTAACTTGGTAAATAATACCTCCCCAGTTGAGAGGGAGTGTTTATGACTACATCCAAGACAAAATTCAAAGTACATATGTGCGAGACTTGACATGATGAAGAATTACTCCCTAGCTGAGAGGGAGTGTTGATGATTGCAGCTATGTGAGACATTCTCCAGCTTAAAAACCTGAGAGAAATCCCCTGAGAGGGGTGCATGGTTCCTATCTGAGATAGAGATGGAATGTAGAGATGGTCTCCTCCTTATAGGGAGTTGAAAAGAAATCCACATGATTCTCCTTTGTAACACAATGAGAAAGGATATATGCAGAGTTGGACATGCCTATGGCTGAGCACAAAGTGAATGTGTGAAATCCCAAAGTGTTGGGTGCATCGTCATGAGAAAATAAATGAAGATGATGTATTAGAATCCTCTTAGCAGAAGAGTTGATGAGAAACTCCAGATTAATCTCGTGTGTAATGCAGTGGGAAAGAATATCTGTTGAGTGGACGTGCATGTGGACATGCACAAGTGAACGTGACTCTAGTGGCTGAGCACTAGTGAAGAAGTGGTTCTTCTATGTAATGCAACGAGCCAGAGATATGGACATCCCTATGGATGTGCCCCTAATGGATGAACACTAGTGGGTGTATAATATCCCTTGCTATATTGTTCAAGAGTCAGACCTACCTGTAACCCTATTTGTAATGTAAAGAGTATAGGTCGGCCCCACCTTAATGTGATTAATAATAAATGTAAAAGATAATTAATTTGGTTAAATATTAATTATATTGTGAGCTAGTGAGGTCGTTGTTGGGAAATTAAATTTCTTAAATTGCTTTCATTTAATTATCAACCAGGGATGCTCGTAAGCTTTTGATGATGCCATCAAAATATATGCAGGAGTAGGAATCTAACTCTAATCTAAGAAAATTCAATCAAATCCTGACTCTTTCATTCCACTAAATAAGACTTAGTTGTTGTAGGCAAGAAAACACTAGCTCCCTTACAGAAGGTCCACTCGTGAAGTTTCACAAAACCTATCAAGAATCAAGATCATCAAGTAAACACTCATGCATTGAAAATAAATACACTTAAAAAGGCTTTGTTGTTGTAGGCATGAAAACACTAGCTCCCTTACAGGAGGTCTTCTCATAATGTTTCAAATAACCTATCAACAATCAAGATCATCAAATAATTCTAATAAAAACAATAAAGGATAAAAACCTATTCAAAGAATTAGAACAAGAAGAAAATGATACTATGATCAATTTGGAGTGAGCTCAATTCTCCCAAGAACAAAGTAACACATAAACTAAAGGATTCTAAATCTAAACTAGAGAATGGAAACTGATGTGAAAATAAAGCTTGATTCTTATTCCATCATAAGTTGGACACAATGCTCCAAGAGTCCTCCCCTTTGAAATGGAGGAGGCACTCCTATTTATACAAAAAATTAAGATAACTTAGATCCACAAATCTCTCCTAGATCCACAAATGTCTCATTTGGTTACAACCATGTGCTCACACCTATCAAGTGATATCTCTACAAATCCTCTCACAAATCTCTCTTTCATGAATAATCTCCATCCAAGATACTTGAGTAAATCTCCAAATATTCATCAAATATTCAAGGGGTTGAAGAGGATTCGAATTTGAGTCTTGATGGTCAAGTTTGACTTGGTTGGAGTCTTCAAACACACCTGTAAACATCATGAAACTCATCCCACTTTCATATTTAAGTGTAAACATGTCATTTTTCCAATATTTAATCATAAATTCACTCAAAAACACTAAAATAGATGCATTGGAAAATAATATGTACAAAACCCATGTAATCATGAAAATGGTTTAATGCAAGGGTATGGGAAAGCGGAATATGGTTAAAAGTGAAGTGAAAGTGAAGTGAAAGGTTGGTAAAAATACGGTACTTTGGCGACCCAACATATACCCCCCAACTGAAGGTGTTGCATGTCCTCATGCAACCTTGCATTGAATTTCCTAAATTGTGTGATGGAGACTTCTTTTATTGAAAGATATCTAAGTGGCAGCTGCTTTTTGTGGTTGTTTCTTGTGTGACAACCATAAGTATTTTCTTATGTAACAAGACTTCTTTTTCTTACTTATGGTTGGTTCTTGTGTGACAACCAAAAGTGTTTCTTTATGTAGCAAGATTTCTTCTTATTGATTATGGTTGGTTCTTGTGTGACAACCATCAATATTGTAAGTGTTCGTTCTTGTGTGACAACACTTTCATTTTTCCTTTTCTTGCTACAACAAAGAATAGACTTGAAATTTCAATCATACGAATGCATTCAAAATGATGATTCAATAATGTGTGTATCAATCATTCAATCCTTTTAGTCTTATTCAATAAGGTGTATTGAAGTATGTTAAAGGCATAGAAACCATCCTCCACATGGTATATTTTCTTTGGAATATGTGTTTCATGTACAAACCAATGATGCATTTTAGGAAGTCAATGAAGGTGTTTATAAAAGTAATAAGATTCAATTGGGAAAGAATGTTGGTCAATAGCATATGAGGTTATGAAAGATGTAATATAGGATAAATGAATGGAATATGATGAATACCCCCCCCTCCCAAACTGTAGATGTTTTCCATCCTTGGAAACATTAGCAAATAGGGTAGGACAATGGTGAATGAGAAATTTTCCAAATACATGTATTTAGCATTCAAGGAATTATTGATTAAAGATTGGAAAACAACATGCCTTCACCTACCTGAGAATATCATGAGCTATGCATCTGAGAGATCTTTGTATGGCTGTAATATTTTGGCTACTACTATTGGATCATGGATCTTCAGAGTGAAAATAATATGATCTGCTTGGTTGTATGAACATAGAATGAGATCTAAAATTGGTACATTTGTACCATCTTATTGTTGGAACTAAGTTGTTGGTGCTGAACTCTGGAGCTGAATATTTGATTTACTGGAACACTATTGCAAGTTGATGTGAGTGTCATGGAACCATATAGTCTACATTCATATCTGCATCGTGGCATAATTCTTATCTATGTGAATAAATTTTGTTGATGTCGAACATAGAAAGAAATTGGCGGATTACCAACCATTAATGAATGTTGTTAACCAACATGAGAATACTCACCATTAATGTCAATAAGAGTCAAGATGCCCAAGTACATCTTACTAGGTACGAATAAATGTGCCGCATGTTGAGTCACCTAGAAGATTCGAAAAACAAGGGACATTGATGTATTCCCACTGTTTATTGGCGAGAGAATGTTAAGCCCTAATGTTGGCTCATTACCCCTTAATTGGGGCATATTAGAGTAGTAATGCTATTTTATTTATGTCGGCTTTAGGCCATTAGTTGTAATTTAGATTAGTAATGTTATTTTAATTATGTCGGCTTTAGGCCATTATTTGTAATTATACCTCCTAGTCTCCTATATATATCAAGGAGACATTTTCATTTTGAATCATCTTGGAATTGAACATTTAAGTGGGGTAAAAGGAGGTTTCCCCCTCAAAGAGGCTTATTATCTGAAATTATCTCTTTTTCAAGGCGTTGAGTACTTTTCCTGAGGTTTTTATATGCTATATTGATGTCTGGTTCTTAACATATGGTATCAGAGCTCAAGGTCTTGGGGTTTAGCTGCTACATCTGAGACACCGTGGAATTTTTGCTATAAATTTTTTTCTACAATGTTTCAGAAGTAACCGCTTCTAGGGTATTTAGCAGACAGATCAAGGTACGTTGGTTCAAAATTCAGCTCCTGAGGCTTTATACTTTCGGAGATACAGCCTGTACAAGATAGGGTTATGGAATCATCCTGAAATGAGTCATTGAGGCATTTTCGCTATACAAAAATTTCTGTAACGTTTCAGACCCTGCCCTCTAGAGACCATTTATAGAAATTAGTATTGTATATGTGGTAAAAATTTCAGCTTTTTGGTCATCTTAAATTTGTAGATACACCCTGTGTAAGATAGGGTATCTGACTATCCCTATTGACTAGTCTCAAGAAGGTGTTCTAGGTAAAACAATCATAACTTGTTCCTAGAGTATCCAAATTGAGTGGGACTGGTTGGATTGGATCGTGGACAGTCTGTAGTATTTTGAATACAAGTTTCAGAATTTTATATCAATTATTTTGTGCGGGGCATTCTATACAAGTGAGATCTCCTGGAAAGGCCAAAAATCGACAAGTTGTGAGGAAGTTACCGTAAATTCCACTTGGCACATCCAATTTTGATCAGACCTGTGGC
>ML776553.1:3565258-3648036 GCA_009831015.1 Picea engelmannii | reverse complement strand
GGACAACAAGACCAGATCAGTCTTGTAGCCAATAGGCATTGCTGAGATGTAATTTTGAGCACTTGAGCAGAAATAAAGAAGCCTCCCCCACAGGAAAAAGGCCCGGAGACGTAGGCAAACATTGTGCCGAACTCCGTTATCAAATTGCGTTCTTATGGTTTGCTATTCATTATTCTTTTCAGATCTGAATATGTGTGTTTGACTGATATAATCCTCTTCTTTCCTCATTCTTTCATTAAATTCTCAAATGGTTAAATTATTCATGCAAGTTTAAAACTCAACCATAATCATTGAAAAGATCCTGCCGAATCATCAATCTAGATGTAGAACTAGATACATTAGACTTCATGTTGATGCCAATTTTTTTTGAGAAGGACATCAAGTGGTGGGCCTATATAGATGAGGAATAGAGGGATAAAAAATGAAAAAGACACATAAACAAGTAGACATAGAAAGGGGGGGGGTGTAGAAGAGACCATGACTTGGCATGGGGGAAGATATGGAATCAAATTCCATTGATTCAGATGACTTAGAGATGTGTAAATGGATAGGATCAAATATCATTAGCAAGAAGGGATTTGACCCAATAAGAGGACATGCCCTATTTCCTCCTACTCCCACTTTCAACACATCTAGTAGTTGAGTGATGCACAATATTTTAGTGTCTTCATAAGGGAAAGGAACTAGAACTACTACCTAGAATCATGCAATACTACCACACTAGAGAGGAGTGATTAAGTCCTCATTGTTGTAGATTCAAAAGTATCTACAACAATAGGTCATGAGTGAAGGAAGGTTCTCATTGGTAGGTATAGTGGATACCCCTTTGATGACACTATAATTGTAGATGAAAATAAGTAATATTCCATGGTTGACATTGATAATTCCCAATGTAATCACCATCCCCAATCCCATAGGGGAGTCAAAATCATACAACTTTGATTCCAAGATGTAGAGGATAAAACAAGGATAAGAAGTGCAAACGACAAGTGATGCATCTTATATTGGCATGTACTAGGAGGAGACCCAACATGAATCAATACATCAAAGCATACTCATTGAACACATCTTAATAGAAAACTTACTAATACCATATCCAAAATGAAAATAAAAAACCTCAGGTGTTGTGATGGAAAATGATACAAGCATAGATGATCTCACATTAAAAAAATCATGGTACGTGGTGGCATCCTTTGGAAAAAGTTTGGATGGAATTTCTTCTTGGTAAAGAAGAACAAGATAAGGTGATATATGAGAACCTACATCTACAACTAGAAATATATCCTAAGGAAGCAACCCCCTTAATTATGGTTGTTCCATTGCCTTAGCACGAGGTTGGTAGGGTATACAAACCACTAGTTTAATTAGAAGTTTTCAACTTTGGGTATGATTTTAGATTCCAAAACAGGTAGAAGAAATCAACATTGGAGATAGAAAATCAGGTAGGCAAAAGAGTGGAGACATTCATCATACCACAAATTTCCATTGTTATGGAAGAGGTTCGCAAAGGAGATATGGTCTAGGTGAAATGTGTCATAGACTTGTGGAATATTGACCTTCCCTCCCTTGTCATCATCAAGGACCTATCATGAAGTATATATAACTTTCCTTGCTTGATATTCACATCTAGTATGCACCTCTATCATCTTGTGTGAAATTAAAACTACTTTAGAAGTCTTCCACATTGAAATTTGCATTGTTTACTCAAGAGGTCCCATTCTTACAACTTTATGAAACAACCAAATGCATATTTTGAAAACTTAAGCCTTCTATCAATTTCTCCTATTAATCACCTTTCCAATGGATATAATCATGATTAATTCTAAGCTCTAAGATGAAAGTTATGGCCCTTTGAATTTTCCATTTCTACCTAATTTGTGCAATTTTCTCAATGTTGTAATCAGGATCAAAGACCAACTTCTGTCATCTGTAGAAGAACATCTAGTGAGAACTAAGAATTGTTTTTGTATTAGAAAAAAATAATAATTATGATTGTGAGTACTCAACAACTTTCAGTTTAGTTATTTGATGCTTCAGTCATTTTTCATTAATATGGAATTGTGAACTTTTTCCTTGTTTACACTTTCTCTAGACTTAATTTTTTTTTTTGAAACTATTATCTTTCAAATAGAGAAAAATCGAAAAAACTTTAGTAAGACAAAGTTGTTTAGATTTTGGAGAACATCAAATGTCAGCTAAGAATTGTTTTCCAAAATTTTGATCTTGAGTCCCTTTTCTTTTATTGAATATTTCAAAAATCAACAAAAATTCTCTCAAAATAGTGTATTTTGGTCCACTTATACATACTCACTCCAAACCCTTTGGAATTTACCCAAATACACCACTAGGTTTCTTCATGCCTACTCATATTCCTTATAATTGTCCAAACTTCACCATCAACAGGGTTGTTGGCAATGAGTTTGACCCTATTCTTTGAATACTAGTAATTTTCATTTTCTAGAATTCTAGAGATAAATCAAGAAATCACCCTCACAATCACTTTTATGGACCTCATCATCATAAAAATACACCTGAAATTTCACCCGATTTCTGATTAAGTTGCTCTTGTTATGGCCAAAATAATATTTTGTCTCCATACTTTTTTTTTTAAAGAAAATTTTATTTTGTTGATGTGGCATGACACATGGTTGTTAATGTGGTAGTGGGGGTCCTACATGTCAACATATATATCTACCAGGTCATATCTCTTTCCTTCTTACATACCATGTCAGATCTCCATACCCCCTTTACCTTTTTCCACTTTACTTTTTTTTTATTATTATTATTTTATCATGGGCCACCCATGCCTTATCCTCCACTTGGAACAATTTCATTGATTGATGTGATATAGGGTCCCATATTTGACCATTCCTCTTCTATCATATATTCCCCAACACATTAGATTTAGATCAACGCCTCAAAACAATTGTATAGCATGATCTTGTCGATATTTAATATGACCTCTTACCTATGCAATTCACAAAACCACCCTTGACACATGGTGTTCCCTCAGTGATTGCGGAGATTGAAGTGTAGTTTCCAAAATCGCATCATATGTCTTTGGAATCCACTTACCGTTATCACATATATCATATACCTCTTGTGGTATCATGGGGTTATGTTGAACAATACGTGGCACTTCCTCAATGATTGTGGAGACCCATCACTAATTCCCAATTACCACTATGCAAGATTTTGAAAACCAATTATTGCCCAAGGGGCATGCATCATCCTAACAAAAATTGTGGAGTGGTTTCAACCATTCAAAACACTTCTCCTCTTCCCTTTGAAAATTGGTTACCACTGGTTTCTAATAAATCATGCCTCTACAACCCTATCCCCTGCCTCATGGATACCACCTATGCACATGGAATCCACCTAGTAGCACTCTGACACCTTCATGTCACCCACCAATCCACATCACCTATAATTTCCATGTCATATTTTTTTTACCCCATCCAAAATTAGGACATTTTGCTAATTTCGTAATTCTCCCAATTTTTGAATTGTGCCCAAATTTTAAATAGGTCAAACTTAACATTTTGTCCATTTTTCTTTGTAGTACTTCCATACCACCTTGTATCCTCTATTTCAAAATCCATTCATACATTAAGAGCCCATTAATATTTCAATTACATCCTTTAAGAATTTCTTCCTCCCGGTCCTGTAAACGACATTTTTACTAGATTTTTACATAGAATTGACTAAAATTTAGGGGGTTCACTTCAATTACACCCAATAATATATCCAATTCCTTTGGTAGAATTCCAATTAAGTAATTGGATATCTAAATTTAACCATTGAAATCTTTATATACTTATTCTCCAATGACATTTTTTCAAATATATGGCCAATAAACTGCATTTTTCTCAATAATATCTATTAAGAGATTTTTTCAAACACTTTACAAGCAATGTAATACCCCCATGTTGATCCTCGGGTTGTAAATGTGTATATGTACAATTTTTTTTATAGGTTGGTGAGACATGATGTTTTGGGGTTGGAGTGCCTATGTTTATATGTTTTGGGCCACAAATCTTGTGTATATATGTTTTGGGCCAAAGTGTATGTGTGATATTAGTGACGAGACTTTTAATAACCTCTATAATTAAATAGCAAGGAAATCAAGGGCCTGTGTATTAAATTTTCAACCAAAGGTTCTCTTTGATCTTGCGAGCTACCATGATATATATATGTAGGTCACAATTCTTCTTTTATTGATTTGTTCTTTAGTTGTAGTTTCAATAATTACCTTTACAGACAAGGTCTAAACAATTCACACGTTTTCAATAGGCTATACAAACTTTGGAAAGAAAATGACAATCACTCTTGCAGGAAAGGAAAATCACACTTGCACAAAAGGAAAATCACACTTGTTGAAAGGAAACCAATTAACTATTGTGTTGATAAAAGAATTCACACTTACAAAAAGGAAATTGATTAACTATTTGCAAGAAAGGAAATTTAACTAAGTACTAGAAATGAAAACCTAAGCCTTTCCACTCTGATCACTATTATTACTCATAACAAATGTGATTATTGTGTTAATCATATTCATTTAGGGGATCTTTATAAACCCAAGCCTAAGAGATAACTACAAATGAAAAATGATAGAATTATGATAATTATGAAGAAGTTGATAATGTTTAATTTGAAAGGGAAATAAAGTTATGTTTATGTGATAATGTTGTTTCGAGAATACTAGGAATAATTAGATCACACACAAACCAATCATGATTGAGAATAATAATTCATACTTCTTCAAAGGAAAGGTATTCACCACACAAGATTGATATATTGGGAAAGCAACAATAATTTAATCAAATGTTGAATGATAGTTCAATTTGAAAATAAACAATAGTATTTTACCAAGCAAAAATAATTAATCCACGACATTGAAAATGCATCAACTTTCAAACAAAAACTATTAATAATGAAATCCTACAAACCTATTGAACACTACAACACATGTCATATTAGAGGTGGGCCATGTCTCGAACAAATCACTAGAAAGAAACACAACAACTAAAAATTCACTTCATGCACACATAAATATGTAAACATGAACCAAGCTCAATCAAGTTTAATTAAGAAACACTTGAATACAGGAAAACAATTTTTCAACGTATTCTCTCTATATATCTACAAGAGTATTTGGTATTATTTTATAGAAACCCCTTGGATTCCATACTAAGACAATATGTATTTAGACACACTTGAGAACCAATGGTTCTCAATCTATCTTAATAACTATTAACAAATCATTATTTGTCTCCTTTACATTTTATCATAGATGGTTTCTGGTTCATTGACTTGTGACCAACTACTATATAATTTCAAACATAAAATAAAGATCATGATTTTCTTGATTCGAAACCTTATGACATCCAAATAGGATCACAGTTGTGTGCCACATACTCCAAGTCGACAGGATTCTCTTTCCATGAATCTCAATTATGTTCCATGGTCCTTATCATTTTTCCATGTTTATCCTCAAGTTCCACAAATTCAAAATCAAATGCAGTTCCAACTATTATATATCTATGTGGAAACACCTTCCACATATCATGGTTCTATGACATCCATGTAGATTTCTCATATCATATCAATAGTTTGGATGTGAGTTTCCTATAGCTTCTCTATAGCTTATTAATAGTCTAGTTACAAGTTTCCTACGACTTCCCTGCAGCTGATCGATAGTATAGTTGTGAGTTTCCTATAACATAAATAGATCATAACATCCTACTAGTAATTATAAGTGTTGGAATACTAATAGGGGGGGTGACTCAGTATGAGGAAAATTAGTATTTTTAATCAAAATACAAAACCTCCAATGAATATTATGAGCATTCAAAATATCATCAACGCCATAAACATCACATAAACACACTACACCAAAATTTTATGTGGAAACCCAATGCGAGAAAAAACCACAGAATGATTTTCTTATTTATCAAAGAGTACATTCACTGGAAGCACCAACTTCCTCTTTCTCCAGCTAAAACTAGAAGGAGGCTCTAACCTCCTATTTACAAGCTACAACCTGATGGAAGCTCCAACTCCCTAATTTTCTGGCTCCAACCGAAAGGAGGCTACAACCCTCTTTCCTTGCCCCATCCAACCACCCTAAAATATAAATGTAGACCAACCTATCACTACGTATGTCACTGATAACCTATTTTTGTTGTTGTCTTTGATATTTTTTTTCGTTTCTACTGATATAAATACCTCATCAAGACAACAACCACACACACCTCATACCAATATCCACAAGAGAATTCACCAAACCAAATTCTTATGAATCACTAATACATACCTATTATTGATTTCTTTAGAATACTCACCCTAACACATACAAGAAGACATACCTTCAATCTTGTAGTTGACATGATTTTTAAATCCCTGATCTTCACAAATTTTCCTCACATGTACGCAATTGTGTGTATTGTCTACTTGTGGGTATCCATGCTTTTCCTCATTACAGCCTGCGGATCATGTCCACACTTTTCCTCCTGAAACCCACGTATATACTCAAGGAATTCCTATATGAAACCCCTTCTCCATACTCTCGGCTCCTGCAAATGTATTACTTCAATGGAATTCTTTGTCTTCGACTCACTGCCTCAGATATCCAACCTGTATTCTCATAAGTGAATACACATAAGTGATTTTCAATGGACTCTTCTCTGTGTTTTAGAAAGAAATTACTTCATTACATGAAACTCATGATGGTATGCAACTTACATGCAAATCACATGCAACTTGCTATATTTTGTTTACTACTTCTTTACTTCAATGTGAAACTTTTTTCAAGGGTTGACATCAATGACAACCAATCTTCCAATATTTAAACTTTCGACAATTAATCTTTTCGATAATTATTTAATCCGTGCAATAATTAATTATCACTCGAATAAATAATTAATATTTTTCGATAATTAATTAATCCCTGCAATAATTAATTAATATTTTTTGATAATTAATTAATCATTGCAATACAATTAATTAATTGATCTTTCAACAATGTCCCCCTTTGGCATTGATGAAAACACTTAGACACAACAATGGAAACACTCATGCTCATGTTGGCTCCCCCTGTCTTCATGTGTTGGCTCCCCTTGTCATCATGCCTCTTCTCTTCAATGCCTCTGTTTTTATCTCCCCCTTTGATGTCAATGGCAAAGGATGTCTTCTCCTTGGTGTTGCTCCCCTGTAAGTAAGCCTCTGCTCTCTACTGATGTTTCTCTTCATGGTGTTTCCTCATGTACATCTTTGATAAAAAGCATTCAAAAAAAATTCAAGTCTTTCAAAAATCATTCATTGTGGGGCTGAAAATACTTCAAGTTTCTATCAAAGATACTCAAAAGTCACCCTCGAAAGAGGTTTGGTGAAGATATCTTCAATCTTCTCTTTTGTACCAACATACTCTACTTTTATTTTCTTCTCTGTAGCCAGTTCCCGTAGAAAGTGAAACTTGATTGGAATGTGTTTTGTCTTCGAATGCATCACTGGATTCTTAGAGATACTTATAACATTGACATTATCACATAATATCAGAATAGGATCGACATATTCCGCCTGTATATCCTGTAAATTTTTCTTCATCCATAGAACCTACGTACAACACGTTGCTGCTGGAACATAATCTTCTTATGTCGTGGACAATGAAACTGAAGACTCTTTCTTTCTCAACCAAGATACCAGACAATCACCCAAGTAGAAGGCTTCTCCACTTGTACTTCTTCTATCATCAACACTTCCTGCCCAATCCACATCTGTGTATGCAAATAGAGATAGATCATTCCCTTTTGGATACCATAATCCATAGTCTCTTGTTCCTTTGAGATATATGAATATTCTCTTTACTACCATAACATGTGTTTCCTCTGTTGTTTCTTGAAATGGTGCCACATGTCAAACTACTTGCATCACATCTAGTCTTGTTGTATTCACATAGAGTAAACTTCCAATCATCGATAAGTAGAGTCTCTGATCTGCATCCTTGGATATATCATATTTTCTCAATTTGAAACTGGTTTGCATGGGAGTACTTATGGGATTGCAATATAACATTCCAAAATTCTTCAACATTTCTTTAATATACTTGGTCTGGGAGATGAAAATACCTATAACTATATGACATATGTGGAGTCCCAAAAAGAAATACAAATCACCAAGTAATGACATTTCTAATTAATTATGCATGTCTTTAGCAAATTTCTGACTCATCCTATCATCATTATTGCCAAAAATAATGTCATCAACATAAGCTTCAATTATCAACAAATTGCTTTGATTTACCTTTATGTAGATATTTATGTCTGCATCGCCTTTCCCGAACCCTTGTTGTTGTAGATACCTATACAATATTGAATACCATGCTCTAGGGGATTGTTTGACTCCATATAGTTTCTTCTTTAATTTGCAAACATAATCTTCATTTTTTGACAGTATAAATCCTTTTGGTTGTTCGATGTAGACTTCTTATTCTAGTTCTCCATTTAGGAAGGCTAATTTTACATCCGTCTGACATAATTGGATTTTCTTCGAACACAGATAAGCCAAGATCAATCTGACTTCTTCCATTCTAAAAACTAGGGAAAAAGTTTCTTCAAAATCTATTCCTTAAACCTGAGCATATCCCTTGCATACTAACCTTTCTTTATTCTTGGTTACATGTTCATCCTCGTTCAACTTATTTCTCAATATCCATTTTGTGCCAATCACATTCTTATCCTTATGCCTTGGAATAAGTTCCCAAGTTTCATTCTTCTCTATCTGATCCAATTCTTCTTCCATAGCTTTGATCTAGTGTTCATCAATACTAGCTTCTTCAAAACTATTGGGTTCAACTGTGGAAAACAATGTTAAATGTAATTTTTCTGGTGAGCATCATTTCCTCCAGGTTTCAACTCCTACATATTTATTCCCAATGATATTTTCTGATGGATGATTTTTCTGCACTCTTTGGCTAGGAGTTTTGGAATATATCTAAAGATTTTGTTGGTCATCTTCCTTTTTCTCTACTTATAATTGCTCTTCTTCTTCTTCCGATTCTTCTTCTTCTACTTCTTCTTTCAAATCCTCTTCTTCTTCCTGCTATGTCGAGTCCTTTATTTCTTCTTTGGACTTCCGTACACTAGCCTCATCAATCTGAACATTGATGCTTTCCACTATTCTGTTGAGTCTCATATTGAAACACTTGATGCCTTTATTTTTCTTGAGTACCCAAAAAATATGTCTTTGTCAACTCGAGAGTCAAATTTTCCAATTCTTCCATATTCTCTTTTGATGTAGCACTTGCTTCCAAACACTCTAAAATGATTCACATTTTATGGTCTTCCTTTCCATAGCTCATAGGGAGTCTTATCACTGTTACTTCTAAGCATTCATCTGTTCAAGATATGAACTGTTGTATGCACTACCTACGCCCAAAATATGTCACCCAATTTTGAATCTTTCAACATGGTTCTTGCTATCTCCTGTACTATCTTATTCTTTCTTTCAACAACTTTGTTTTGCTGAGATGTCCTGGCTGCTGAGAATTTCCTTTTTATCTAATGTTCACCAAAAAATTCCTTGAATTATTTCGATGTTAACTCTCCACCATTCTCAAGTCTGTCTCTGTTTCAACCATTTGTTTGTATATCTTGAAGTGATCAAATGCCTCTGAATTCTTATTAAGAAAGAAAACTTTGGTCATTCTTATGTAGTCATCAATTAGTAGCATGAAGTATTGTTCACCATTTAATCCCTTTGTCCTTGTTGGTCCACGTAGATCGGTATGTACAATATCCAATGGTTTTATTTTTTAGTACTCCTTTGATTTGAACTTGGTCCTGTTTTTTTTTCCCTGTAGACAATGATTACATAGAGTATTCATTGGCTTTAATATTTCAAGCATTTCGCTTACTGCTTCCTTTCTGTTGATTTTGACAAGATTGTCAAAGTGCATGTGACCCATTCTTCTGTGCCAGAGCCAACTTTCATTTTCTTTTCCTAAACAACAACTTTCCTTTCCATTTTCATTCAAAACATATATGTTGTTTGGATTCCTTATAGTTGTCTCCACTAACTTTCCTAATCCTTCTTTCTATATTTCACATTTCTCTTAGTCAAATTGAAGTGTGTGTCCTTGATCTCACATTTGACTTACACTCAACAGATTATTCTTCATATCTTCAACTAGTAGAACATTTTCTGCCATGGCATCTTTGCTTCCAAGCTTAACTGTGCCTCTACCTATAATTTTAGCTGAATGATTATTTCCTAATGAAACTAATCCATTTTTTTCTTTCTTTAGAGTTAGAAACCTGATCCTATCACCTGTCATATGCTTTGAAAAACCACTGTCAACATACCAATCACTTTTCTTGTGTTGAGCTTGTAGAGCAAGCGACCAATGATTCTTCTTTCTTTTCCATATCCCTTGTGGTTCTGATATCTGACTGCCAATGTTCTTATTTGAATCCCTAGGTGGAATAGTCAATCTATAATTCTTTGCAATGTGGCCAAAATTGTTGCATTTGTAGCATTATACTTCATCACTCAATGAACCAAAAATTCTTTGGTTCCTATTGTATGCTACACAATATCTTATGGGGTAACCTGCATTGTTGCTTCTTTTCTTGGCATAGGATATGTAGTTTACATATTTATGTCCAAAACTAGCATAATTAAAATTGGAATCCCCATTTTGTGGGATATCTAAGGAGATTATGTCTCGAGGCCCTCAAGTTGCGGATATGGAGTGGTGAGAGACTACATGACCAACAATATACAATTTCACAGATGGAGACCATTCTCACCATCACATAGGTCGATACTTTCAGACAACATCTTCCACACCAACTAGATTCTGAGAGGCACTGTGCCTTGCTCCATGAGGTACAAGTCAAGTATTATGGTGAGTGTCATTTCAATATTTGAGGAATTTTGAGTATGTTGTATCCAAGAATGCTTTATATTTTATGACATATGCTTGGACATTATGCTTTTTTCCCCATTTCAATTGGTGGTTGACATTGTGCCCTAGTAAGTGGTCTTCCTTGAGAATGGGTTTGCTACTAGGAACTCCCTTGAAGAGCCATCGTACCGTTCCCATTTTCCATCACCTAAAACACCCCATTTCCTAGTCTCTTAGGATTTTAGGGTGCGTTGACCCAAGAAGGGGTTGTCCCTCATTCCATGGGAATAAGGGGATGAAGGCCTAGAGGGATTATTGTTGGCTAAAAATATAAAAGTCTATATATAAACCTTCCATATTCTTCGCCCAAGGATCCCCCAAGAAATAAATGAAAAGATTCTTTGTAATAAAAGGGGGACCCACAAGAATAAAAATGAATGTTTAGGGGATTAGTTGGAGGATAGGAGGTCCCATCATGAGCCGACCTATTATGATCATGGGTATCTAGCAGTATGAATTTACCATCATCTAGCCACCAATCCAGGATAGTGGTTCTCAGTTGTGCAACTGAGAGAAAGGGGGTCTCATCATGAGCCATCCTTCTCATTTACACAAGGTATTTGTGAGTGAAATTGTCATTGTTTGGACACCATGCTAGGACAATGTCCTTCAAATCATTCCTTAAAACATGAAAGAAACAAAGAATGACAAGAGGATGGACTTGGAAAAAGTGCATTACAAATAAAGGTGCCACACACCCTCTACAAAGGAACCCATGAATGTGACACTACAACCCCTTGTATGTCATGAACCCCATGCCTAGTGAGTATTGATCCATAACCAATTCATATAATTCACATGTATAAGAGAGGGATCACTTGGAAAACACTCCTTGACCTAGGGAAAGATTTACCCAATCAGACACTTCTTCAACCCTCCCATATCCAAGCTTGGAAAGTTGCATAATGTCTTTAATCCCTTACTTGTTTGATTGGGAAATATTTGATGCACATGCTTAGGTGGATCATTAATTTATTTTATTTAATCACCATGATATTATGACTTGAGATTCTTGGAGGGCATGCTTATTTGTCTTTGCAGGACCTAGTATGTGGACAATTTTGGAAGAACAAGCCTAGCTTAGGATTCCATGGGGCTTGAATCCCACAGGTTGGATGCCAAGGGTCTGCATTCCATATGATAGAGATGTACCTTTGGAGGCCTAGAAGACATTATGAATGACATGACCTAGCCCTTACATGCCAAACATTTTTCCTAGGAGAGGAAAAAGATCACTTTTAGAATCTTGACGTCACCTAGAGGGATAGTTTTGGTGGTGAATATGTTACTTGATGACATGTGGCATGTTTTGAAGGAAGGAAGATTTAAGACCAACAAGAGAGGATTTGGATGAGTGACAAGTGGCCTTTGGAGGCCTATACATGCATATACTACCCCAACGACTTCTTCAAAGTGCCAAAATGTCCCCTAAAGGGGTGACATCACCTATGTTAGGGTTTCTTTTATGTAAAAGTGATTTTTAAGTGAATTTTTTAATATGTTTTTTTTTAAAGGGGTAGGATAAGGGTTGTGGACCCCTTATATTATGTTTTACCATTGCTAATGTGGATAAACTATGTGATAGACATTTTGAATAAATATAGATCATAAGATCTCATTTTTAATCATAACTCTCCGATTGTGAAGAGTATTGGACTGAAATTTTCGCTACCTTGGAGATTTTTGGTCTTTTGTGCTATGATATGGTGTCTTTTTGGTTATGGAGTACATGATGATGATGCACTATCTCTTGGAGGTCATTTTATAGCTATTGTGGTGGTTTATCTTGACATGCTATGGTTTATCTCATTGCTATTTGGATTGGTAAGGATTTTACTTGTTTCTATCATTTGTAATTAAATCTCAAGGTAGATTTTGCTAAAGCTAAGTAGGAAGTATAAGTGCATACACCTCTACTCTAGCTCCACCATAATTTTTAAGCATAGAATAATTGTTTTCAAGGGTTTGGTAAGGAAGTTTATGGGCATACACCCCTTAGTTTTAAATCCTAGCTAGGTTACTTGCCTTGGGGAATAAGAGGATTTATACCCCCAATGAGGTAGTAGCTCTAGCTCTTTTTCTTTTGACCCCATTAACCCATAATCAAAGGCACTAGTTTTTGCATTGGAGAAATAAAATGTTGCATTGGTAAACATGAAACTTCAAGTTTTAAAGTTCTCTCACTTAGACATTGTTCCTTGATCCCTAGTCTATCTTGCCTCATTGAGGCATCCTATTTCACCTACTAAAACTTGTGTTTGTTACAAAAATAACCTAAAACCATTAAGGCTGCAGAAATCTAACCCTAGATAACTCCCAAACTAGCCATAGGAATTAACTATAACTTTGTCCTAACAAACTACTAACCCTAGCGCACTTTTTAAGCTATTTTAAAGTAATTTTCATTGGCTGAATTTTATGTTATAAGGCTTGGTTTTCTACAGCCATACGGATGATAAATATCATTGCAGTAAGATTTTTGTTGCATACTTTCTTTTATGCTAAGGTCTTTCTTTATCATTGTTGAGTTAAACTAGTCTTAACTAGCTTATCTCTTGCTTATTCAATTAGAATTTTAACACTTATTTTACAGCTCTTATTATATTTTATGTGCTGATATATATCATTAATTGCTGCAGCAATTAGGGACAACAAGTTTAAATTTCTTGTCCACCTAACATATTGCATTGTATACTTGGTTTTGATTGTGTCTTAGGCATGTATTCTTATCTCAGCAGATCACTCATGGAAACCATAAACCTTTCCCAAGAATCTTTTCCAAGTTCCCTCTACCATTTATAATTGAAATTTAGGGGCATCCATCCATACATCTCATTTTTTGTCACATTTTCCCCTAGGGTCACTAGGATTCCCCCCTTGAGGTGAATACCTCACCTCTAAAGTGACGGGAACACCTTCCTAAGGTGACAGTGGGTAGGTGATGTCTAACTTGTCACCAATTGGTGGTTGGGTTGGGATTTTCCCAACCTGCAACTTGTATGATAAAATTTTGGCTTTGTTGCTAGGGAGGATTTTGAATCCTCTTCCAAACCCTAACAACACTTTGGAAATATATCCCAAAGAATTTACCATAGATTTCCTGACGAATCCACCCAAGGGACGTTCCCTTTCCACCTTTCTTGGTGAGCTTATAATAAAGATCATATGGTGACTCCACCTTGATACATACCCGAAAGAGGCATTACTTGACCCCCAAAAAACCTTCTAAAGGTCATAATCCCTCATCGAAAGGTCTATTCCTCCATTATCTCCCACTTCTCATGATTTTCCTTATACTTCTCCTAACCCTTCATCCTCACCTACTACCTCCACACCTCCACTCTCACCCGTTCTCACCTCGCCAAGTGTTACATGGAAAACATGGGCAACAGATGCATTCAAACCTTTGGACATGAAAAATATCCTTAGATCTCCTCACGAACTCCCAAAGGAGTTCAAAGACTGACTCCCCATATTTTCAGGAGAAGATCTTATTACAACTGAATATCACCTATATTTCTTCCTCCACACTCTGGAACCTTATAACCAACATGAAGGTGTCCTAATGAGACTCTTCTCTTACACTCTCCCAGGAAAAATCACAAACTGGGACCTCTTTCGAGAACTCTTTACCAAAATATTTGAAAATAACAAATACCAATCCCTTTATGATCAACTCTATGACCACAAGAGAAATTCAGGGGAAAGTATAAGGGATTTCAACAATAGATTCAACGCCCTTGTATGGAGTTTCCCTCAAGACTTAAAACCTTCCAAGGATATTATTATCAAGTCTTACATATCAACCATGAAAGAACCATATGGGGTTTTAATTGGGAAGCACCCTACAACTCTGTTTGAATCTCAAGAAAGAGCGTGTGAGATAGAAGAAAACATAACATCCTCTATCATACAAGAGGATGAATGTCTTGAAGAGACCTTTCAGATCAATTATATTAGTGACCTTGTCTCACCAATTCCCCCCCCCCCCGATGTCAAAACTTACCTGCAAGGGGAACAAGAGAAGGAAGTTTAAAGGGAAGATCATCACATGATAAACCTACTAAGAAAAGAAAAGGAGATAAGACCAAGAAGTACACCTTGCCCAAAGAGTGAGATCTTGGAGGTTGAGAGGAGACAAGCTGCAAAACAAGATGAAGAAGAGTTTTTGCAACATGTTCAACAAGTCTTGACAAAACCTCATAAAGAAAAGGAAGTTGATGTCAATAAAGTTGAGGAAAAATATTTTTCCCCAAATAGTACCAAAAGTGAAGGTGGTGTGGATCACATAAATACAACCCATCAGGTTATGGAAGAAGGAATTGACAACAACTTCATTTTGTAAAAATCCATTTTCCTTGATGAGTAAAATAGGGAAGGATATTGGGGCCTAGATTTTGATGGTGCACACTCAAGCATAGGCTCAGGTGAAGGGATAGTATTAAGATCACCATATAATGAGACTACCCTTTTCTCATACAAAATTGAGTTCAAATGCACAAACAACATTTTCGAGTATGAAGCCCTTATCCTAGGAATTAACCTGGCCATCGACATGAACATAAAAACCCTACACATAAAAGGGGACTTTGATCTAATCATTTCAAAAGTCAACAAGAAATTCATTGCTAAAAAACAAAGTTTGAAGCAGTACAGGGATGATGTATGGGATTCCATAAAGAAGTTTGACAAATTTTCCATTGAAGCTATCCCTAGGGAAGATAATTATTTGGCAGACAACCTTGTTGTCTCCACTTCCACCTTGCAACTTTTCAAAGAAATAGGTCTCTACAAGGTGGAAGTAAATTACAGACCCTCATTACCCGACAACTTAGAACATTGGCAAGTTTTTGATAATGAAAGTCAACTTCTATGCTTTCTCCAAAATGAGGGTAAATTCTTAGAGGCCCAAATAAATCTATAAGATGAAAAGGCCAATATTGAGATCCTCAATATAGCTGACGGACCCCTAACCAAAGGTAGTTTCCCCTTAGAAGACCTTTTTTAATCAAAATGACATGTATAAAGGGAATCCCTCAAGTAAAATCAATGACGAGATCGTAGAATTCATCATTGGAACTGAGGAATCCCCAAAGATGATCAAATTTGGTAAAGGAACAATGGATGATGAACGGGAAAATCTTATTTCCCTTATAAGAGAGTTTAAATATGTCTTCGATTTGTATTAAGAATATTTAAAGGCTTACCATGATGACGTCATACAACACACTATCCCCTCATTGATGGCACAAATACCTTAAGACAAAAACTCAGGTAGATGAACCGAAAGGTTGCTCCATGAGTGCAAAAGTAGTTACAAAATATGGTTGAGGCAGGAATAATTGAGCCTATCAGATATTCATCATGGGTGTCTAATCCATTCATTGTAAGGAAGAAGACTTGCGAAATCAGGATATGTGTAGACTTCATAAATTTAAACTAGGCTTCACTTAAAGATAATTATCCTCTACCAAACATGCAGTATCTTTTGAAAAGGGTCATCAGTGCAGAAATGATGTTCATTCTTGATGAATTCTCAAGATATAATTAAGTTTTGGTAAAGGAGGATGATCAACTAAAAACTACTTTTACCACCCCTTGGGGAACCTATAAGTATTTAAGAATTATTTTTGGATTGACCAACGCAAGGGATACTTTTCAATGTGCCATGGACTATGATTTCAGGGATCTGATCGAGAAACTTATAGAGATATATCAGGATGATCTAACCGTCATCTCAAAAAAGAGGGAACAACATATCCAACACTTAAGAACTATTTTCCAGAGATGTAGGGAGTATGGAATTTCTCAACGCTAAGAAATTTTTTTTTAGTGTTGACAAGGGTAAGTTACTAGGACATATCATTTCTAACTATGGAATCATGATAGACCCTGGTAGGGTTGAAGCCATCGTGAATATCCCTCTCCCTAAGGACAAGAAATCCCTACAATATTTCTTTGGTCAGATTAACTTCATAAGGAGATTCATTCCAAAATTTTCCAATATTGTTAAATGCCTTAACAAGTTGCTAAAGAAGGATGCCTATTTTGAATGGGAAAGTGAAGGTAAGTTTTCCTTCTGGTGTAACAAGGAGGAAATAATTGTTGCACTAGTCCTAGTTATCCTAAATTTTTCCAAAGAATTCATCATATTTTATTTCGATTCAAAGGACACCATTTCAGGGGTTTTGTTACAGAATAATGATCAAGGCGATGAACAATCGATTGCTTTCATGAGAAAAAATCTTAGAGACTCGGAATTGAATTACACCATTATGGAAAAACAAGCTTACACTCTAGTCAAGTCTCTCAAACACTTTCAAACTTATGTAGAATACAACAATATCAAAGCCTTCATCCCATACCCTCCTGTAAAAGAAGTTCTATCATAACCAGATTGCCTTGGATCAAGAGGAAAGTGGGTTTCAAAAATACATGAATACAATTTGGAGATCAAACCAACCAAGATAATTAAAGGGAAAGCACTGGAAAAGATGATGACATAAAGCAATCAGGAGGCCATTGAAGTAAGAGAGAAGGAACAAGTCAACATTATCATAAGTGAGATTGAGAATAATGAATGGTATTTAGATGTCATTTGTTACTTGAAAAACCTCACTTTCTCTGATCATTTAGTAGAACATAAAAGGAGAGCCTTGAGACTCAAAGCTATTAAATCTTTCCTAATAGAGAATGGTCTCGGGTAGAGGTACCCAGATGAGGTAATCCTCAGATGTGTTGATAAAGAAGATGAAAAGTTAATTACCGATCTTCATTCATGGAATTGTGGTAGTCATTTTGCAGCACACACCACTTCCCATAACATTTTAAGGGAATCATACTATTGGCTTACTATTTTCTCTGACACACATCTATATGTTAGATCTTGTCAACCATGCCAATTTTTTATTGGAAAGCAATGCTTTCTTGCCCTTGCCCTTAAGATAATCATTGTATAGGCACCCTTTCAACAATGGGGTTTGGATTTCATTGGTGAGTTCAAGGATAACTCTAGAAATGGGTATCAATGGATTTTGATTGCCACTGATTACTTCACCATACGGGGTGGAAGTTGTCCCATCAAAGAAATCAACAAAATAAGTTGTGATGAATTTCCTTGAGGAAAATATTAATACTAGATTTGGTGTCGTTGCTAAGATAACCACCGATAATGCCAAAGCCTTTAGCTCAATGGAGTCAATGGGTTTTGTTTCAAGCATGGTATTGTTTTATCACACTTCTCAAATTATTATCCTCAAGGAAATGGGTCTGCAGAATCCAACAACAAAAACATTATGAACATTGTGAAGAATATTTTTGGGGAAAACAAGAAGAGCTGGGATAGAAAAATTGAGTATGCCTTATGGGAAGACCGTACAACTACCAAAATCTCTACCGGAAAGAACCCTTTTGAATTGGGGTACGGGTTAGAAGTTCTCTTGCCTATAAATCTCTAGATTCCAGCATTACAAATATCCCAACAATTTGGTATAGATAATGAAGCATTGTAGGGTGAATTGATTAGCTCATGGAATTGGATGAAACTAGAAGAATGGATTTTTATCAAATGACAAAGAATCAAGAAAGGGTGAAAGGAACTTTTCATTGGAAGGAAAGGAAAATATATTTCAAGGAAGGGGACCAGGTCTTAATGTGGGACAAGAGGAGAGAAAAACTGGGAATGCATCAAAAGTTAGACAGTCTTTGGTTAGGGCCCTACAAGATAGAGGAAGTATCTGGGCCAAACTCTTTTTGCTTATCCATGACATAAGTGAGGAGGATGTCGCTACCAGTGATTAGATCTCTCCTCAACCATTATTTCCAAGGAGACACATGACTTCCTTAGGGCCCACGCCCCATTATTCTCTAATGTTTTTGTTTGAGTTTTGTCAAAAAAAGTCTACCAGAATATGTTGTTGTTCTCATGGACTCTATGACGAGCACATGTCCCCAAGTAGAAGCTATATTTTATCCCCATTTTATGGGATAACAATGGATATTGTGTCTTGAGGTCCTCAGGTTGTGGATATCGAGTTTGAAGAGACTACATGACCAAAAATATCCATTTTCACATATGGAGACCCTTCTCACCACCACATAGGTCAAGAATTTAAAACGACATCCACCACACCAACTGGCTTCCGAGAGGCACTGGGCCTTGCTTCATGTGATACAAGTCAGGTATTATGGTGAGTGTCATTTCAATATTTGAGGAATTTTGAGTATTTTGTATCTTATAATGCTTTAGATTTCATGACATATTCTTGGACATTATGTTTTTCTCCCCATTTCACTTGGTGGTTGACATTGTGCTCTAGTAAGTGGTATTCCTTGGGAATGGGTTTGCTACTAGGAACTCCCTTTAATATCCATCGTACCATTCCCAACCATACTTACCACTTTCCATCACCTAAAACCCCCCATTTTTCTCATCTTTTGGGATTTTAGGGTGTATTGACCCAAGAAGGGGTTGTCCCTCATTACATGGGAAGAAGGGGTTGAAGGAACAGAGGGATTGTTGATGGCTAAAAAAATAAAATACAATATATAAACCTTCCAAATTCTTCGCCTAGGGATCCCCCGATAAATCAATGAAAATATTCTCTGTAAGAAAAGGGGGACCCACAAGAATAACAATGAATGCTAAGGGGATCAGTTGGAGGATATGAGGTCTCATCACAAGTCGACCTATCATGATCATGGGTATCTAGCGGTATGGAATTAGCATCATCTGACCACCAAGCCAGGGTAATGGCTCTTAGTTTTATAACTGAGAGAAAGGGGGTCTCATCACGAGACAAACTTCTCATTTATGCAAGGTATTTGTGAGTGACACTGTCATTATCTGGACACCATACTAGGACACTGGCCTTCAAATCGTTCCTTAAAACATGAAAGAAACAAAGAATGGCAAGAGGACGGTGTTGGAAAAATGGCATTGAAAATGAAGGTGCCACACACCCTCTACAAAGGAACCCATGAATGAGACACTATAACCCCTTGTATGTCATGAACCCCATGCCCAGTGAGTCTTGATCCATAACCACTTCATCTACTTCATATGGATTAGAGAGGGAGAAATTAGGAAACACTCCTTAACATAGGGAAATATCTACCCAATAGGACACCTCGTCAACCCTCCCATATCCAAGCTTGGAAAGTTGCATAATGTCTTTAAGCACTTAGTTGTTTGACAGGGTAATATTTGATGCACATGTTTAGGTGGCTAATTTATTTATTTGATTTAATCACCATGATATTATGACTTGTGATCCTTGGAGGGAGTGCTTATTTGTCTTTGCATGACCTAGTTGGTGGCCATTTTTGGAAGAACAAGCCTAGCTTCGGTTTCCATGGGGCTTGGAGCCCATATGTTGGATGCAAATGGACCACATGTTGAATGAAAAAGATGTACATTTTGAGGCATAGAAGACATTATGGATGACATGACCTATCCCTTACATGCCAAATGTTTTTCCTAGGAGAGGAAAAACGTCACTTTTAAAAGCTTGACGTCACCTAGAGGGCTAGGTTTGGTGATGAATATGTTTCTTGATGACATGTCGCACATTTTGAAGGAAGGAAGCTTGAATACCATAAAGAGAGGATTTGGATGAGTGACAAGTGGCATTTGGATTCCTAGCCATGCATCTACTACCTCAACAATTTCTTCAAAGTTCCAAAACGTCCCCTAAAGGGGTGATGTCACCTATGTTAGGGTTTCTTTTAAATAAAAGTGAATTTTAAGTGAATTGTTTAATAATATTTTGTTGCAAGGGGTAGGATAAGGGTTGTGGGCCCAATATATTATGTTTTACCCTTTCTAATGTGGACAAACTATGTGATAGACATTTTGTATAAATAGAGATCATAAGATTTCATTTTGAATCATAACTCTCCCATTGTGAAGAGTATTGGACTGAAATTTTCTCTACCTTGGAGATTTTTGTTCTTTTGTGCTATGATATGGTGTCTTTTTAGTTATGGAGTACATGATGATGATGCGCTAGCTCTTGGAGATCATTTTCTAGCTATTGTGGAGGTTTATCTTGGCATGCTATGGTTTATCTTGTTGCTATTTGGATTGGTAAGGATTTTACTTGTTGCTATCATTTGTAATTAAAGATCAAGGTATATTTTTCTAAATATAAGTAGGAAGTATAAGTGCAGACACCCCTACTCTAGCTCCACCATAATTTTTAAGCATAGAATAATTGTTTGCAAGGGTTTTCTAAGGAAGTATAAGGGCATAAACCCCTTAGTTTTAAACCCTTTCTAGGTTAATTACCTTGGGGAATAAGAGGATTTATACCCCCAAGGAGGTAGTAGCTATAGATATTTTTATTTTGACCCTATTAACCCATAATCAAAGGAAATAGTCATTGCATTGGAGAAATAAAACGTTGCATTTGTAAATGTGAAACTTGAAGTTTTAAAGTTCTCTCACTTGGACATTGTTCCTTGATCCCTATGTTATCTTGCCTCATTGAGGTGTCCTCTTTCACCCACTAAAAATTTCTAATGTAAAAATAACCTACAACCATTAGGGATGCAGAAACCTAACTCTCTATCCCTAGATAACTCCCAAACTAACCCTAGGAATTAGCTATAACTTTTCCCTAACAAACTACTAACCCTAGCACACTTTTTGAGCTAGTTTAAAGTAATTTTCCTTGGATGAAGTTTCTGTTATAAGGCTTGGTTTGATACATCCATAAGGCTGATAAATATTATTGCATTAAGCTTTTTGTTGCAGCCTTGCTTTTATGCTAAAGTCTTTCTTTCTCATTGTTGAGTTAAACTAGTCTTTTGCTTATTCAATTAGACTTTTAACACTTATTTTTCAGCTCCTATTATATATTATGTGCAGATATATATCATTGATTGTTGATGCAATTAGGGAAAACAAAATTAACTTTCTTGTTTATGTAGGACCATATTTCCACCTCAACATGTGCCAACAACCTAACACATCAGCGCGCATTCAAGAAGGGAGCGAGAGGCACTAGCCCTCTCATTTTTCCTTTGTATTTTAAATTTCAATGTAATAAGTTTTAAAATTTAATGTTGTAAGGTTGGAGTAAAGCCAAGTTGGCCTTTGTGCATGATGAGTGTAATTGCCTTTATTTAGGCTCGAATTGGACAAATCTCAAGCAGTGCCTCAGATATGAGAATGTACATGATCATTCAATATAATTAGCCTCAGTAGATAGGTGTTTTAATGGTGATAAGATGTCACTAAGGTGGTTTGGAGGGAAAGCTCGATGAGCCCCTCTTGTATAAATCATTGTAAAATATGCCCAAAAAAGGCTGCTGAAGTTTGATTGTAAATCATAGTAATACAAGGAGAGAGGAGAGGAGAGAGCAAAGACTATGTTGCAATCCAGGCTGCGAATATGTAATCAAGCATTCAAATATTAATACAAACAGACAATTTTCCTGCATATGATTCTCTACGTGTTATATGGGTGTTTTATGAATGTATTTGAATGGTTGTTATTTGTTGTTATATGTTGTATATGCATGAATAGGTTTCATTTGCAGTAGTAAGATAGAATTCCCCATCTTTCTATGAATTTGTTTGAGTTTTTATGGGTTCTTTTGGGCTTGTGCAAGGAGTGCACAAAAGAGCGTTGAAACTCTGTAGCCAGTGCAAGGAGTGTGCATCTGAATTCTGTTTTGAATTCAGGGAGACAACATGCTAGGTAGGCACACCAGGGAAATACTAATCTCAGAAGGAACCCCAGAGTTGTTGAATACTCGTGAGGAAATTTTGTGAGAGCACAGAAGAGACAGATTTGTTGAATACTTTGTAAGCTCAACAAGGAGTGCTTTGAGTTGGTGCAAAGAGTGCACAAGAGAACTATGCTTCTAGTTTTGTGAGAAGAGTGTCAGAGGAGACACCCCAGAGTTACTGAGAACTTTGGTGATCGGTTGAAGGAGCCTCAAAGGTGTTGAATACTCTGGGGTAAGAGCTCTCCAAGGTGTGAATTGAGAAGGGAGTGCTAGGAGGGAACAATAAATTGATACAGAGTCAAAGGGCCGATACCCCTTTGGAAGTCCAAGCAACTGCAAAACTCGGGAGAGATAGTGCAAGTGTGCATAGAGTCTCTGTAAGACATGGGGAGACCAAGGACCCTTATAGGTTCAAATTGTGAAGAAAATGCAGAGTGCACGCAGGGGTGAACTTATTCCAAGTTCATAAGCTCATGAGGATGAGCGTGGAATGCCAGGAGGGCATCATGAGTTTTATAGCCAGGCAGAAGGCCTGAACCTATTTAGGTTCGAGCAAGATAAAGCTCAAGAGAAATAAAACTTTCAATAGCATAGACAAAAGACAAGTAATTTGGAATTGCAGAGGAAAGTTCAAAGGAACAAGCCCCTTTGAGGTGTAAATCATTCGAGCTCAAGAGGGATAATGTTGAATCTTTGATAGAAATAGTGCAGAGTAAGCACAGATTCAGGAAAGGAGTGCACAGGTCGAGTTGTTCTTAAACTTGTTGTCCCAGAGGAGAATAGTCGAGTGGAATATTTCCAAGGCCACGAGGTGTGTGCCCAAGGTTTTAAAATCTAGGAGGAACAAGCTCAGGAGAGATAGACAACATAAGAATCAAGGAGGAAGGAGTTAAAAAGTTCTATGTATGAACATGCTTTAAATTTATAAAAGGAGCACATAGAGGGAAGACAGGGGTCTCATATACCTCTGGAAATAAGCTCAGGAGAGAAAGAAAATGGAAATACCTTTAAGGTAAGAGTTTGAAGACTCGATGGTGGACATCTAGCTGGAGATCACCAGAGAGCTGACAACTGTCATATCTGGGGAAGATGCACAGAGGATACCCCTTAAAGACCTTTGACACTCTATGAATTTAGAGGTTGGAGGGTGTACAAGGTGCGGGATTACTGAAGTCCTAGAGGAGTGAATTAAATCATGACCATCAGATCTCATGGGGAAACACATCACACAATCCTACTCTTCGGTGTTAGAGCATTCTGGAGGAGGCAAGGTGAAGTTCTCAAATCCCGAAGTCATCTGAAGGACTAGAGGCTAGAACCCTATCCTGAACGTCAGATCAAGGGACATGTGGCAGCAGATTAAGTCCTTCGTGGGTTCTTTGTTCACTAGGAACAACACAAAGGAGGAGTGGAGGACTCCCGAAGACTTGAAGTCCCAGAGTCCATCCAAGTTGTCGATTTTGTCGATAGCTATGAGGTAGAAGACGGGTTTGTCAGGAGGAGAATTCAGAAGCAAGGAGGAGAGGGTAGCGAAAAACCACCCAGAGGCCCGAAGGTCGAAGCACCATCAACCGTTGATCTCAAAATAGGACACGTGGAAGGAGTAGATCCACTCTGCTACACTGATGTTTGGGAAGTCGTAAATCTTGGATACGGTAACTCCCCAGAGCCTCGAACCTTGAATCCCGAAGGAATCTAGGTTGTCCAACTATCATCATGTTGTACTATTGATCTATGTGAGTGTTATAGGTTGTCGATCATTTTAGAGGTTTGACGCTTTGTTGTTTCACAAATTCAGAGGGATTGAAATCATGTTTTCTTATTGAGGGCTCTCAGAGTGCAAGGGTCCCAAAATCCTAAATTATGCTGAGAAAGTGGGTTAAGCCCCTAGTTCTTAGCCCTGGGTCATGTGAAGTTAGCACCTGTCTAGTAGGAGCCTATCAGAGAACCAATTAGAGAAGGTCTACTTGGACCTTGTGAGATGATCCATCTCCTGCAAATTTTGAAGATCCTAATACCGGGAGTTTAGTGGACCCCAGGTGAGGGTGGGGGTCTACATCAAGTGGTATTAAAGCCTCAAATTGTGCTATGTGTAAATGAAGGAGATAGTCTGATATCATCAAGAGGTATCACATCATATTTTTTCTTGTAGACAATAGGTAAAAGGTTAGGAGAGATAGCTCATTGATGCTCAGTGTATGAATGATTATTTGCAAGAGTGCAACAGATAGTTGACAACCAGGTGGGTTGTAGGAGAAAGATGAAGGTTCTCTTAGTTGTAGAGTATACAACAGAAAGACATGTGGCTGAGCCACAAGGACCAGTCAGGTTCTTGGAGGCAGAGGTGAAAGATGGCTACTGAAGGCCATAGGCGTGGTTGAGGAAAAGACCGCCAACATATGGATAAAGAGCTAAAGGAGACAAGAGAAGAACTGGAGAAGCTGATGTTGAAGATGCAACAAGAAACACAAGGAGGCTAGAGGTATGAGTGGCCCTTGAGGAGGAGATCAAGATTTCCTATCCAATAGTTGTTGGCCAGGAGGCAACAACAAGTATTGAGAAGATGGTTGAGGCATACTGAAAACCTCAGTGACACAAAGGAGTTGGTTTGCATCTGTGAGCCAGAAGTTGGAGAAGACCCCAGTAAGGAGGAAGGGAGATCAATTGAGGATATCATGAATGACTAGGAGGGTAGTGATGAAATTTCATATTGCAAGGAAGGAAATGAAGGGATATCAATTGATGATCTCATAAACTTATAGGAGGGTGTAAGTGAACTTTCAAGTTGCCAAGTGGGAAATGGAAAGAGATCGGTTGAAGATCTCATAGACTGCCAGGAGGGAAGAAGTGAACTTTCAAGTTGCTAGGTGGGAAATGGAAAGAGATCAGTTGAAGATCTCATAGACTATCAAGAGGGAAGTGATGAAAGTTCATATTGCTAGGTAGGATATGAAGAGATATCTTCCAAAGATATCATAAAATGCCAGGAGGAAAGAATTGAAATCCTAGATTTCCAGGTGGGAAATGGAGATAAAATGAGACTGTCTGAGAGTCTCAAGAACTCAGTAGGGATTTTAGATCAGCAAGGAGTGTTGATAGAGTAGGATCAAAATATTCCTGCCAAGAATCCCAACAGAGGCCAATGCACAAATTTCAGGTGCAACAGAGGAAGGACAACTAGTTGTGACTGTCGTAGAGGAAGAGATGGAATAGATACTGAAGCATGTCCAAGTAGAGAAAGAAGAAGAACATTCATAGGAATGGGGGTTTGCATCAAGTGGTATTAGAGCCTCGAATTGCGCTCTGTGTAAAAGAAGGATATAGTCTGATATCATCAAGAGGTATCACATTGTGTTTTTTCTTGTAGACAATAGGAAAAAGGTTAGGAGAGACAGATCACTGATGATCAGTGTATGAATGATTGTTTGCAAGAGTGCAATAGATAGTTGACATCCAGGTGGGTTGCAGGAGAAAGCTAAAGGTTCTCTCAGTTGCAGAGTAGACAACAAAAAGACAGGTGGGCTGAGCCAAAAGGACTAGCTGCGTTTTTGGAGGCAGAGGTGAAAGATGGCTACTAAAGGCCATAGGTGTGGTCGAGGACAAGACCTCCAACAAATGGATAAATATCTTGAGGAGACAAGAGAATAACTGGAGAATTTGGTGTTGAATATGCAACAAGCAACACAAGGAGGCTCGAGGTATGAGTGGCCCTTGAGGAGGAGAGAAAGGTGGCCTATCCAACAGTTGTTGGCCAGGAGGCAACAACAAGTATTCAGAATATGGCTGAGGCATGCTGAAAACCTTAGTGACACAAAGGAGTTGGTTTTCATCTGTGAGCCAGAAGTTGGAGAAGAACCCAGTAAGGAGGAAGGGAGATTAGTTGAGGATCTCATGAACTTCTAGGTGGGTAGTGATGAAATTTCAGATTGCAAGGAAGGAAATGAAGGGAGATCATTTAATGATCTCATAAACTGCCAAGAGGGCATAAGTGAACTTTCAAGTTTCCAGGTGGGAAATGGAAAGAGATTAGTTTAATATCTCATAGACTGTTAGGAGGGAAGAAGTAAACTTTCAAGTTGCCAGGTGGGAAATGGAAAGAGATCATTTGAAGATATTATAGACTGTCGGGAGGGAAGTGATGAAATTTTATACTTCTAGGTAGGCAATGAAGAGAGATCTGATGAAGATATCATAAACTATCAGGAGGGAAGAAGTGAAATCCTAGATTTCTAGGTGGGAAAGGGAGATAAAATGAGACTGTCTGAGAGTCTCAAGAACTCAATAGGGAGTTTATATCAACAAGGAGTGTTGACCAAGTAGGATAAAAATATTCCTGCCAAGAAGCCCAACAGAGGCTAGTGCACAAATTTCAAGTGCAACAGAGGAAGGACAACCAATTGTGACTGTCATAGAGGAAGAGATGGACAAGATACTGAAGCATGTCCAAGTAGAGAAAGAAGAAGAGAATTCAGAGGAATGGCTCCAAATTTTTAGCTAAGAAGTTGAACAGGAGATAACTGCAGAACTAAAACCTGTAGTAGAGGAGGAAACATACATCATGGAATTTATTTATCTGTGTGAAGAGTTGGAAGCCCTGGAGAGAAGGGTAATAGTGTAGGGTGAGTGCATCCAATAGGTTAAGTTAGAAAGAAATGGAGAATGTCAACATGAGGAGCAACTAGAGGAAGATGGAGTTGTACCAACAGGAGAACTAGAAGAAGCTAATCTGCCAGGGGAGATAGTTGAGCATCAACTCAGTGAGAAGGCTGAAGAACTTGATCCTATAGTGCAGTGGCAAGCTAGTGCCACAGGAAATGGAAACAACATGGGAGATCAAGATGTTTTTCCCTTTGATTAATATGAAAATATGCAGTAGAGCAGTCTGCATGGAGAAAGCCAACCATTAGACCAGTTGGACATAGTGATAGAGGAGATCAGGGAGATGATGCTGGATTCAACACAACAAGAGGAGGATGAACATAGGAGAACCTGTAGCACCAGGGCAGTAGAAGCAGCAAAAAAATAGTAGAGGAGAAGGTGGGAAACTCCAAAGAGAAGTTTGGGATCTAGGAGGATTTCAACAGAAGAGCAGAGGATCTCATGATTTTCCCAACAATGGAGTATGATGCAGGAGCATATTTCCACCTCATCATGCACCAACAACCCAACACATTAGCACAGATTCAATAAGGCAACAAGAGGCGCCAAACCTCTCATTTTTCTAAGGCTAGAGTAAAGCCAAGTTGGCCTTTGTGTAGGATGAGTGTAATTGCCTTTATTAAGGCTTGAGTTGGACATATCTCGAGCACTGCCTTAGATCTAATAATGTACATGATCATTCAATATAATTAGCCTCAATCGATAGGCGTTTTAATGGTGATAAGATGTCACTAAGGTGGTTTGGAGGGAAAGCTCGATGAGTCCCTATAAATCATTGTAAAATATGCCCAAAAAAGGTTGCTGAAGTTTGATTGTAAATCATTGTCAGCCAAGGAGAGAGGAGAGGAGAGAGAAGAGACTTTGTTGCTGTCCAGTCTGCACATATTGTAATCAAGCATTCATATATTAATACAAACATGCAGTTTTCCTGCATCTAATTATCTACGTGTTATATGGGTGTTTTATGAATGTATTTGAATGGTTGTTATGTGTGTTTATATGTTGTAGATGCATGAATATGTTTCATTTGCAGTAGTAGGATAGAATTCCCTGTCTTTCTGTGAATTGTTTTGAGTTTTTTCTAGGTTCTTTTGGGCTTGTGCAAGGAGTGCAAAACAGAGTGTTTAAACTCTATATCCAGTGAAAGGAGTGTGCATCTAAATTTTATTTTGAATTCATGGGGAGAAGGTGATAGGTCCACCAGAGCAATATTAGTCTCAGAAGGAACCCCAAAGTTTTTGAATACTTGTGAGGAAATTCTGTGCAGAGAATGCTTAGGAGAGATAGAGTTGTTGAATACTTTGTAAGCTTAGCAAGGAGTGTTTTGAGCTGGTGCAAGTTGTGCACAGGAGAACTCTTCTTCAATTTATGTAAGAAGAGTGTCATAGGAGACACCCTAGAGTTACTTAATACTCTGGTGATCAGTTGAAGGAGCCTTAGAGGTGCTTAATACTCTAGGGTAAGAGATCTTTAAGGTGTGCATTGAGCAGGGAGTGCCAGGTGGGCACAAGAAATTGATATAGAGTCAAAGGGATGAGACCCCTTTGGAATTCTGAGCAACTATAAAACTCAGGAGAGATAGTGCAAGTGTGCATAGAGGCTTTGAAATATGCGAGGAGACCAACGACCCTTACAGTTTCAAATTGTGAAGATATCATAGAGTGTGTAAAGGGGTGAACTTATTCCAATTTCATAATCTCAAGAGGACGAGCGTGGAATGCCAGAAGGGAATCGGGATTTTTCTAGCTAGGAAGGAGGCCTAAACCTCTTTAGGTTTGAGTGAGATAAAGCTCAGGAGAAATATTGCTTTCAACAATGCAGAAAGAAGCAAGTCATTTGGACTTGTAGAGGAAAGTTCAAAGGACCGATCCCCTTTGAGGTTTAAATCATTCGATCTCAGGAGGGATAACATTGAATCTTTGAAACAAATAGTGAAGAAGAATAAAAAATCCATGCAAGGAGTGCGCATGTCAAGTTGTTCTCAAATTATTTGTCCTAGAGGATAATAGTCGAGTGGAAGAGTTACAAGGATGCAAGGTGTGCGCCCAAGGTTTTAAAATCTAGGAGGAACAAGCTCAAGAGAGATATCAACCATAAGAATCAAGGAGGAAGGACTTAGAAAGTTTTAAGTGTGAACATGTTTTAAAGTGATAAAAGGAGCACAAAGAGGGAAGATAGAGGTCTCATATACCTATGGAAATAAGCTCAAGAGGGAAAGCGACCGAAAATCCCTTTAAGGTAACATTTTGAAGACTCGATGGTGGAGATCTAGCTAGACATCACCAGAGAGTTGACAACCGTCATATTTGGGGAAGTTGCATGAAGGATACCCCTTAAAAACCTTCGACACTCCGTGAATTCAAAGGTTGGAGGGTGTAAAAGGTGTGGGATTGTCGAAGTCTCGGAGGAGTGAAGTAAATTGTGACTGTTAGATCTCGTGGGGACACACGTCATGTGATCCTACTCTTCAGTGTTAGAGAATTTCGAAGGAGGTGAGGTGAATTTCTCGAAGACCGAATTCATGTAAAGGACCGAAGGCCAAAACCCTATCCTAACTATCAGATCAAGGAACACGCGACAAAAAATTAAGTCCTTCGCGGGTTCGTTGTTCGGGAGGAACAACACCAAGGAGGAGTGGAGGACTCTCGGAGACCCAAAGTCCCAGATTCTATCTGAGTTGTCGATTTTATCAATAGTTTTCAGCTAGAAGAAGGGTTTGGCGGGTGGAGGATTCGAAAGCAAGGAGGAGAGGGTAGCAATAAACCACTCAAAGGTAGAAGCATCGTCAACTGTTGATCTCAAAATAAGACATGCAGAGGGCAGAGATCCACTCTGCTACACCAACTTTCAGGAAGTCGTAAATCTTGGAGATAGGAGACTCCCCAGAGCCCTGAACCCTAAATCTAGAAGGAATCTAGGCCATCCACCTCTCATCACATTGTACCATTGATCTACGTGAGGACTATAGGTTTTCAATCATTTCGTAGGTTTGACACTTCGTCATTTCACAACTTTGGAGGGATTGAAAGCATGTTTTCTTATTGAGGGATCCCAGAGTGCAAGGGTCCCAAAATATTGAACTACATTGAGAAGGCGAGCTAAGCCCCTGGTTCTTAGCCTGGGGTCACGTGAAGCTAGTGCTTGTCTAGCAAGAGCCTATTAGATAACCAGGATTGGCCTAATTTTTTTAGAAAAGGTCTTTGGCACCAAATAGAGAGGTCCAGTTGGAACTTGTGAGATGATCCAAATCCTACAAATTTTGAATATCCTAAGACCGGGAGGTCAGTGGACCCCAGGTGAGGGTGGGAGTCTGCATCACTTTTCCACATAACATACTGCATTGTATACTTGGTTTTCATTGTGTCTCGGGTAGGTATTCTTGTCTCAAAAAATCATTCAAAGCATTGGAAACCATAAACCTTTCCCAAGACTCTTTTCCAAGTTCCCTCTACCATTTACATTTGACCTTTAGGGGAATCCATCCATACATCTCATTTTCTATCTCATTTCCCCCTATGGTCACTGGGATTCCCCCCTTGAGGTGACTACCTCACCTCTAAAGTGATGGGAACACCTGCCTAAGGTGACTGTGGGTAGGTTCTCTCTAAGTTGTCGCCAATTGGTGGTTGGGTCGGGATTTTACCAACTTACAACTTGTGCAATAAAGAAAAATGACCATACAAGAATCTTTGATACCTGGGAATAGATGATCTTCTTTTTGAAACACTCCTTCTAAATTTTTCTTCTTGATTCTTCTTTACTTCTAGAATGTTCTTCTTTGGGGGCATGCATTCTTCCTTCTTTACTGAATCTCTGACAATCTCTGCATAGCTTCTTTGTTCTGCTTCTTGTTCTATTGTCTTGGAGCTCGACCCTTTCTCATTATGTAATTGATTGTATCCTAGTCCAGACCTGTCATCTAATGATCTTTGACTGGTGATTATTTGATCCAATATTCTGGTGCTCTTCTTCTAAATATATTTCCTTAAAGAGACTACTTCTACTTCCAGGTTTCCGATCATTTTCTCCTTTTCTTTTAACTAAATTCTAAGAATTTTTCAATTCTTTTGTCTTCTTCTATTTGAAATTTTAGACTCGTGATCATCTTCTCTAGTTCTTCAAAGTTGGAATTCTGAGATCCCTATTTCATTTTTAACTCTTCCTTGAGTGACTTTTTTTCTTTCTTTCCTTAGTTCTTCTAATGCACGGATTAACTCTTCTCTAATATTGACTTCACCTTCTTATTCGAAATAATATTATACTTCCATGAAGAGTACTCTTTCTGAATAATTGTCATTATCATTATCCTCCTCATCTGATGAGGAACTGTCCTCCTTTCAGTAGAAAATTTTCTTCAAGAATTTGTTTATTCTCTTGTTTCCTTTTTTATATTCCTTTTCCCTTTTAGAAGCTTCTTCTTCATCACTGTCTTTATTCCTGTGAGGACATTTAGAAGAAAAATGACCAATACCACCACAATTAAAACATTTCAATGGAAACATACATTTATACTTGTTGGTTCCTTTCTTTAATTTCCTTACAAAGTTAGCCATCTCTTCATCTTTGTTTGAATCATCACTACAATTGAAACTTGGTTTTAACTTTTGCTTGTGCTTCTTCTTTGTCTTGTTGGATGCCTTGAAAGATATTTCCTTTGTGACTGGGTTCTCCTTTTATGTTCTCATTTCATAGGCTGTAAATATTCCATGTAGCTCATCCATGCTCAATGTACCAAGATCTTCTCTTTCTTATAGGGTTGATATTTTAGAACCAAATCTCATAGGAAGAGACCTTAATACCTTTTGAATAACCACTGAGTCATCAACTTCTACTTCCAATCCTTTAATAGTGTTAACTACTTTGTTAAATCGCAGAAGGTACCTTCATATTCAACTGTTCAAACTCAACTCTGTAAATTTGAAGCTTAGCTTCCTTTACCTTGGCATCTCATTCATAAATATTTTGGAGTTTATCCCAAAGATCCTTTGCACTACCACAATGCATAACTTTGACAAATACTTAATCAACTAGACTTCTTAGAATAATACCTTTAGCCTTTGAGTTGTTTTCGTTGAGTTTATTTCCATCTTTGTCGGTTGGGGGAGTGGTTGGTGTTGTATACCCATCTACTACTGATTTCCAAACATCAAATCCTTGTTCCTGTAAAAATGTTTTCATCCTTTTATTCCAGAAGGTATAGTTCTAACCATCAAACCTTAGTGCTCCAATATTCACGTATTCCATGATCTCCTTATAGTGGTTAGACTGCTTCCTGAAGGACCTAATTTGATACCAATTGTTGGAATACTGAGAGGGGGGGTGAATCAGTATGAGAAAAAATAGTACTTTTAATCATAATACAAAACCTTCAATGAATATTTTGAGAATTCAAAATATCATCAACACCATAAACATCACATAAACACGGTACACCATAATTTTATGTGGAAACCCAATGCAGGAAAAAACCACGGAATGTTTTTCTTATTGATCTAAGAGTACATTCATTGGAAGCACCAACTTCCTATTTCTCTCGCTACAACTGGAAGGAGGCTCCAACTCCCTATTTACAGGTTGCAACCTAAAGGAAGCTCCAACTCCCTAATTTTTCGGCTCCAACTGGAAGGAGGCTACAACCCCTTTTCCTTGCCTCGTCCAACAACCCTGAAATATAAATGTAGACCAACCTGTCACTACCTCTTTCACCTGTTGTTGTTGTTTTCTATGATATTTCTGTCACTGCTATTGATATCAATATCTCATAAAGACTGCAACCACACACACCTCATACTAAGATCCATAAGAGAATTCTCCAAATGAAATTCTTATGAATCACTGAGACGTACATGTTCCTGATTTATTTATAATACTCACCCTAACACATACATGAATAAATACCTTCAATCCTGTAGGTGACTTGAGTTTTAGATCCTTGATCTTCACAAATTTTCCTAATAGGTCCGCGACTGTGTGTATTGTATGCTTGCGGGTATCCACACTTTCCACATGGAAGCACGTGAATGTTCATGATTTTCCTCGATCCTAAAACCCTCATATATACTCTGTTAGCACCATGATTTTCATGGCTAAGGTTAGAGGTTTGTCAACAATTTTTCAAATTCATGCATGTTAGCACCCATGTTGTTTTTATGCCTGGCATCATCTAACATCTCCAAGGGCCATTTTCAAAAGGAAGCTTATCATTTATTTATTCCCATTTCAATTTGCAACTGCGCGTTGCAAAATTCATTGTGCACTGCAAAATTCACTGCGCACCGCGCAGAGGATGCTGTCGAGCAGAGAATGTTGTCGCGCAGAGAATGTCGTCGCTTAGAGAATGTTGTCGCATAGAGGATGCTGTAGCGCATAGGATGTTGTCGCGCAGTGGATTTCGTCACACAGTGGGCTGTCGCGCATAGGATGTTGTCGCACAAAGAATGTTTTCATGCATAGGATGTTGTCACGCAGTGGATTTCGTTGCGTAGTGGGTTGTCACGCATAGGATGTTTTTGCACAGTGGATTTTCCTATGCACAGGCTACAGGTCGCACTGCGCAAATTACTGGTTTAGTGGTCAACTTAAAGATGAATTTTCGACCAACTAGAGAGGAATTTTGAAACTCCCCGAGATTGTTTGTCGAGGACAAACCAAATAATAAAAACCTCTCTGAGATTTGTAAAATGTGTCACGGATTGTGAGATTCGAAGGAATATTTGAGCCCTATTTTCCAGTTTTCATGATTTCCTGTCTGAGACATTTTTTTGTGACACGTATTCCGGCAACTGGAGATGAATTTCAAGAAATCGAGAGAGGTTTTTCTTTATAACGATCTTAAATACAAAACTGTCTCTCAGTTTCTAAAAATAGTTTTTTATTAGTGAGATACAATGTCATCTTTAACGCCTATTTTACCAATTTGTTGCACATTTTGTTGTGTTTTTGTTGTAGGTTACTGTTGCATAGTAGACTTGTTGTGCAGGGATGACATAGTGTCCAGTAGTGAAAATGATGGCTCATCACAACCATATGGTCGAATTTGGATCATGATCAATGACTGTAAAGAATATTTCGGTTACGATTATGATTTGGCAAAGTTGGGTTTTCTATTTTTAGTGAATCCGTTGAAGTTATTGTTCTCTTTCAAAGAAAATAGATCCATGGTTCCAGGAGAGAGTAGATCGACCCTAACAACCAAGGGTGACATTAGCTTTCTATATAAGGGGATCATTTTTATGTAAACAGGGTTGGTTGGCAAATGTGGTAGACAACAACTATTGTATGTAATCTGAGTTTGACTAGAATTTAATGCAAAGGTCCTATGATTTGATGAAAATATTCTAGTTGTAATAGTTGGATGTATTGTGCTTCTTTATTTGCGTATGTAATTTCCTGTTATCTATATTTCATATCTTTTTGTGTCTATTTCAGAACAAATTATCGAACCTGCAGATTCGTTGTACTGCACCCCTTGTTCACGCCACTTAGACAAAACATTTTCTTTTAAAGCTAACTCTGAATTCGCCCACAACAACACTCTTGAGTTACTCCCTATTTTTTATCCCACCACATTACGGTTTTACATTGAAGGTTGTTTCTCGCCTAGCCTTATCCTCTCAAGTCCGATCACTGAGTCATTTATCTCTATCATTTCCTCAAATCGACTCCATAGCCCAAGTCTTACTTTCTTGCACTAATATAACTAGAACCCATTATCTTAAAGGTGTTTGAATCTAGTCAACTATTTCCAAAGTCATATCTTGCGCGAAGACCGCACCCTTTCTAAGAGAGCCCTCTCCAGATTCGAAAGGCTAGTTTCAGGTCTCAAAGTTGGTTGAAAAAGCTACCTTCGTCATCTGTTTATCAGCCAAATAGATTTACGGAGTGCTAACATACTCAAGGAATTCTTGTATGAAAAACCTTCTCCATACTCTCATCTCCTCCAAACTTCTTACTTCATTGGAATTCTCTATCTTTGACTCACCACCTTAGATATCCAACCTGTATTCTCAAAATTGAATACACAGAAGTGATTTGCAATCGACTCTTATCTCTATTTTAAAGAGAAATTTCTTAATGACATGAAACTCATGATGGCATGCAACTTACATGCAACTCACATGCAACTTGTTATCTTCTGTTTACTACTCCTTTAATTCAACATGCAACTTTGTTCAAGGGTTGACATCAATGACAACAAATCTTCCAATATCTAAACTTTCAATAATTAATATTTTTCGATAAATAATTAATCCCAATAATTAATTATCCCTGCAATAATTAATCATCTCTGCAATAATTAATTAATCTTTTTCGATAATTAATCAATCCCTACAATAATTAATTATCCCTACAATAATTAATTGATTTTTTTTATAATTAATTAATCCTTGCAATACAATTAATTAATTATCCTTGCAATAATTAATAATCTTTTTCGATAATTAATTAATCCTTGCAATACAATTAATTAATTAATATTTCAACAATAAGAAAATAATCCACCCTATTTATCATCAAATAGATAACCAAATATGACAAAATCAAGACTAATAAGTACCTCTTTCCAAAATGGTATTTTCTGCCCAAAAGGTAGGAAAATGCTAGAAGAGGTAAGTGAAAGGTATGTGGGTGATGCCAAAATTGGGTAAAAAGGATGACAATGTTGGGTCCCATCATCTCCTCCCAACCGAAGTCACTAATTGTCCTATTCCAAATATGTATGTACTTCTTGGTCCGATTATTCTAGTTGTGGAACCTCCAAGCAAAAAAAGGTCCAGTTACAAGAAGGGTGTCCCTCTTCTCATGTTTTATAATATCCCAATTTTTGGATGATGCTAGCCCAAAAATCCTCCTCATCCTCATTATCTTCTAAAGGATGCCACAAAATAGGAAAACCCATTTACCTCCAATGCAATCTTAAACCTTGTAGTGGTAAATGGGTTCTTTTTCTTTAGTCCATCTGTCAGGGATTCATTCCTCTTCTTGAGACCTAGGAAGGCTTCTAATCTGTTCAAGATCATTCATTGTTCACAATATTGAATATCCAAATCCCATGCCTCTTGAAAATATTTTACAAATAGTTGGTCCTACAACATTCTTTCCTTCTCAATGAGTAGCTTGATTGGCTTTGGGGCTCCCCTTACCCACATCTCATCGTTCCATTCCAAGAAATCTATGAAAGAGTGAGAGTCACTCCATTTGATTTGATTTCAAATAAATAAATGAAGGCTCTAAGTTGTATGTCCCCGATGAAAGGGTTTGGATCCCAATCGTTGGAATAAGTCACTATCAAGTTATGTTGGTACCATTCACACATTAATCCTTGATCTTTTTCATTGCTCTTGGAAAATGATGCTATAAATTTCTCTAGTATTCTAATACAATCTAGATTCCTACATTTATTGATCTAATATAGAAGGAAATTAGATTCTCTTTTAGGTAAACATAATAAGTAAGGGAAGGAAAATGATGGTTACCATTGCATGTGGGCTGTGAGCTAGGAGAGCACTGTAACCCTATTTCTTTGTGAACCTTGAGAATCCTAGGTGGATTTGGGTGAAAAATTCTCCTTGGGTTGCCTTGGGGAAATGCTAGAGCCATGAAGGGAGAATTTTCTAGGATAGATTTCCCTTGGTGTGAGGCTTGGAGGGTGCCTAGAGACTCCATTATAGTAGTTGGAGTTCCTAGAGCCACAACTCTGAGAATTCTTGGCCGACATGTACTGGAACCTTGGAAGGGAAGTGGGACAACCTAAGGGACTATGGAGTGAAGAAGGGGGTAGACTTCCTTGTGTTTTGTAGGTTGAGGGGGATGAGAGTGTGGTTGGAATTGTTGTTGGATTTGGTACCTTGGCCTATCCATTGTTTGTACTAATTGTTAGTCTTAGTTGGTTTATGTAGACTTTTCCCTGGTGGATTCATATCCTCGGCTCGGGGGTGATCTACTGTTGAGAGAGATGGACCAACAATGTCTATGGTCGGGTCAAACATTTGAGGTCTACAACTAGTATGTGTTTTTCATTAAATATATGTATTATTTATGTTATGTGTTTTTATGCTGAGTAATATGTAATTATATGTTCTTAATTATTTTATGTTGTGCATGTGTATAATTCTATGTTACTATAATTTATGCATTGAATTGCATATTATTTGGATTGCATAAGTTTATCATATGTAGAGCATATTATTACAAATTAGTATTAGATCTCAGACTAGGGGTCTGGGATTATTACAGTTAATATCAAAGCCGTGTTGGGCATAATTGGTCATGGTATCAGAGCATTTATAAGTGAGGTAAAGAATTTAATAAATACATTATGGATAGAGTTAGAATTGTAGTAGCAAATGCCTAGAAGAGAGTCTAGGGTGTATTACAAGAAACCTACAATGTCTTCATATATAGGTTGATTTATGGCCCATATGGCCCCATTGTTGTAACCAATACCTCTGATACCATTTTGTAACATACCCAATACCCTCTACACTATATTGAGGCTACAAGGTACTTCTTAAAACCACAATTTTCCACTAACTTCTTTCTCTGATACTAAATTGTAACATACCTAGTCATCCAATTAGGATGAAAATCCATATTCTGTAACTCTTATACCACTTTGTAACATACCTAATACCCTTTATCCATTGTTGAGTATATGGAGTAGTTCTTGAAACCACCAAATTCCACCAACTTTCTACTCTAATATCAATGTGTGACGTACCCAACTATCAAATTAGGTTGAATGTGATGGGATACTAAAATTTCAATTGGCATTAACACAAACCTATTTGAAAACCATCACAAAGGAATACCTACCTTTTAACCCCTTGTGAATCATCATATTTGAAATAAAATATCTACACTCTAGATCACAAACCAATGGGTTATCCAGGTTTGCGCTCTTGGAATTTAACTTGCATTTGATAAAAAAAAATTAAAGATCCATTGTAGAAAACCATGACCTAAAATAAATTAATGTATTGTGAAGAATCTTCTAGACTACAAAATCAAAGCCACACATTTTTTTGCAAACTTCAAAACCCTTTACCAAGAATAATTATAAATTTTGAACAAAAAATAAAGAATCAATAACTCTTAGGATTAAAATTCAAATCATTGGAAACATTTACACTTCCTTCCGACACCTCCAACAAATTTTGACATGCTAAATGTTAAATCGTAGTTTTAAAAAGCAAAACCCTTTCCAACCCTCATAAACCTTTATAAACTCATCCTATACCCATCTATAGAAACAAATCATATAAAATCATTCTTCTAAAGTCTTTTAGCAATTCCATCGACACAATTCCATCAATAAAAAAAATTTGAACTTTGATTCGTAAAGAAACATTATGCAACTAATACCTTCAATATAAAGCAATTTCTAGCATATCATTCTTCCTTGAGCCCATAGTGATTAAGAGTATATTAACATTTCCCCCCAAAAAAGCTTAATGAATCAAAAGACTCAACTTTTCAAACTCTTTAAGTGCTATTTTTAAAGTGAAAAGCTAAAGGGAAAAAATATTGTTTTGATGATGAAATTTTAACAAATAATTAGCTATAAAGGAAAGTTATAACAATTGGCTAAGCACAATAGTCGGTGAGTAATATTCTATGCAGAATATTGTGTTTTCATCCATGATAAAATGATTGCATAAAATGATTGGAATCTTTTACTAGTCTCCAAAAACATAATGTACATATGCAAGGAATTTAAGAAGAAATGAATGTGCATGAAAACAAAACAAGTCCATCGATATAAGAACAAGCATTCAAGCTCACTAAGATCCTTATAATACAAAACTAGTTCAACGAAACTGTTTCCATTTGCCTATGAGCACAACACATTATTTATGAAAAAATGAATTCAAATTGGATACGACATAGGGTTGTGAAGATCATAACAAATCTTTGCCATGCCTCATTCCTCATTTATTTTTTCTTGTGCCTTTGAAAAGCTACCAATAATTACTCTATACTTAATTATGTGTTTTTACATATCTGGACTCCCTTTACTCTTGAAATCACTACATTTACTATATAAACAACATTAGAAACCATGAATAAAATGTTTGGGTGCAAAGTATAAATAATATCAATTACGTTATACTTAAGATAACACTTCAGTTACTCGCCTATCCCTAAGGGTTAAAACAAAAGGAAATAAAAATTCCATAAACTATACTCATATCCACATACAATAAACGTATGTCCAGCTGCAAAGAAAGATTAAATCCAATAACTATTCCCTGGTATTATCATTAGGCGGTGGGGAAAATACTTACTTTTTTAAAATCGGCTTTGAACTTACGTAGGTAGATGTTTACACAAATCTAAATAATCATGCGATTCGTTTGCGTAAAAATATCCATCAACCAAATCACTTTTTTTTCCACGAGAAATTATCTCGATATATATTAGAGATATATATCATTTACATTCACTGTATCCAGTCTAGCATAGCAGCCATTACAAATTTCGTCCCGGAGACCCAGCAGGGTTTGACCTCGAGACCTCCTCCCAACACTTGGAGGAAGGTCCTGTCTTTATCAACCAAATCACTTACCATTCTTTTCTGGGAAAAAAAATGACGAGTTCCTTAATGTACTTAAACTACACCAAATTTTCTAGCACGCAAAGAAAATAATGGAAATGGTGTTTGACAACTTGCAATTCCTTAATTCCATGTATATAATCTTCATTCCATCTTCATATCTCGAAATTAAAGGAAGTTATTTTACATAACAAAATTTAATTTTTACTTAAGAATAATTTTTGGAGGAAAAATAGCAAATAGAGTCTATGTTTTGACACATGCACGATATACAAGAAGATATCCACGTGATTCTTTACCAAATAGTTATCCTCAAAATACACATGAAGTATAGAAGAATATCTTTATGATTCTTTAATACATATTTCTCCGTGATATAGATATATAAAAAGACTACTTATTGATTCACATAGGAAAGATAAAGAACCTCAAACAAAAATATAAACACTTTTTTATTTACCCACCAATCTTGTTGATTCTTAAAACAAAATATATATAAGAATTTCTAGAATAAATCTAAAAAAACTTATCTATTTGAATATTGTAGACTACACAATTCGTGGAGGAAGAGTGATTTTCCACCCAACCATGGTTAGTTCTTTGGAGACATCACCCCTTAGTCATTCTATGATACCACCAAGGTGAAGAAGTAATGTAGGAAACTCATGATAGTCTCTTTATCTCAGGCGAGAAGATTATCAACCAAGTGTCTCACTGCAGAGTTTTTTGAATATAGGGAAGTTGTTTGGCACCCACATTACCTGCCTCATACAACACAAGGAGGTTTTCCTTCTCTACTCAATAGATGCTCATAAGTATCCTCCCTTCAATGTTATTTAGTGTGTGCATATAAATCTCCAAGATGATGTCCCTTGAATTCCAATAGAAAATTATCTTGGTTCTTGGATCTTCAAAAAAATAGTTCCTCTTCTCAAGAATTAGCCTTCTCTCCTCTCATTTGAAACCCCCCCTCCCCCTTTTCCATGAGTGAAAATGACGGTTTAATAGAGTCCTAAACCAACTTTGATTTGGTTCCAAGTATGTAGGGGACAAGCTTCCAAGAATACTGGGAACAAGTTTCCAAGATTGTAGGAAGTGATGGCTAAGTTTTAGTAATATGGTTTCATCCACTTCTATGATCTTCAAATTTGGACTATAGGCTAGGATAAATAGTGTAAAATTTAAATGAAAAGAGTTTCCTCAGACTCCCTCATCTTTCCCTTCTTGTGGTATCATAGCCCCTATGGGCACTATGATACGTTATTAAGTCTTGGTTATTTCATCAGATGCAAAATAACAATGTTTAATAGTATTCAACATTACCATGATATGTCTACCTCATTGATCCAGGTGGATATTGGTGGCCACCCGCCTATTCCACTTGGAGCCACACCATTGTTTCTTTCGGTTTTCCAGTTTCCTTAATTGTAGCACAATTTACTATTTTTAGCAGTTTTTCAGGTCCTAAACTTCTGGAGCCATTTTGAGGCCCTAAACGACGTTTTTTGGGCATGAATGGTCCGATGAATATGAGTCTATTTTAGACTCAATATTCATTATCAACAATGTAGTCCTCAGATAGATCTTTCTAACGATGTATCATGTGCTTCAAACGAAGATAGTATGCCAAAGTTACGACCTCGAGAAATTGATGTACCAATTTACCCCAATGGGGCCCATATTCTGGCGTTTCATCTCCTAGGGTTAGGTTTTTGGATGTTTAGGGTTTTCAATTATTTCTCAATAATATATAGGCCTTCGAGCCTCATTGTAACATAGAGTTCATAAGCCAGTAGCCGCCACATCTCTTCTTAGAGATAAGCTACTAGTGCCCGAGCCATTTTATTTCCATTCTGTTTGTAAGCATATTTTAGTCATTTGTTGTTAATGAAATGAAGTTTTACTTCTGCTGCATATCTGGGTTTATGTGTATTTTTGTATTTCAATGTGTTCTTGCATAAATCTGGACCACTCATGGTGTAAATAAGTCATAGTAATAAGAACTATCCATGCAAAGAATTTAAACATAATTGAATTTAAATTATTTTAGAGGATTGAAAAATGGGACATTACATTCCCTCCCCCTTGGAATTACACCATCCTTGGTGTTCTTTTATTGGAACACTATTTATGTATTTATTTTTTTAACAGTACCTATTGGCACCCAATATTTTGAAGGAATTGTGTACAAATCCACATTGTGTGCGTGCCTAGAAAGATACATTGTGCAGTGCTAGGAAGGATTAGTATCTGCAAAAACTAAAGGAATGTCGCACACGCCAACCCAATTTTGCACTATGCGTAAGGAATCAATAAGAGACATCATGCAAATTAAATCTGAACATGTCTTCAGGAATATTTTGTAAATGATTTTTATAACAACCTGAATGATCATGGGAAAGGATATGGATGAGCTGCCAATTTAGTTAGGATTTCCATGCTCCAAGAAAGATATGGGTGTTGTAATATATTGTCATTGATGTCAAAGGGTTGATGTCAAGTATCGTCTTAGTGATGTTCTTGTATCATTGGTGTATTGGTTGTTGGATTATGTTGTCATTGATGTAATTGATGTAAAAGGGTTGATGTCATGTGGTGTCATAGTGATGTGTTGTCATTGATGTCAAGGTTGATTTCAAAGGGAGTTGTATCATTTGATGTCATGTCATGGTTGATAGGAAGTACCAAATGGATGAACTCCAAAGTGGTCCCCTTATGGCGCAAGTCCTCACGGGAAGACACTCTTGGATAAAGTTCTCAAAGTGGTCCCATTATGGTGAAAGCCCTCACAGGAAGACACTTTGTAAAGTCCAAATGGTTAAGTGGTTGAGTAATCCTAGCGGTATGGTTGAGGAATAATGTAATGAATATCAATGAATTTACAAGAGAGACTATTCTAGATGGATAGTTCTCATCATGCCATTTTTGATGATATGTGGAACGTCACATAACTCCTCACGGTTATAGAGTTATGGCCATGTGAAGTTGGAGAACCCTCATGTGTGTCTAGAATCCCCTGGATGGTCAAAGAAGTCAAATTATTCTAGAAGTTTCTAGAAGAAGTTGACCACTCAAAGTGGTTAGTCATGGATTAAGTGGTTGCAACAAGAAAACAATTAAAAATAAATTAGCTGCAACTAGAAGTGGAGAGTTTACTATTTGTGGAAAAGTGGTTGTAAGTGGACAACTGATTAGAATTGGGTTAGCCCCAAAATAAGGAAGTTGGTTAAAGTTGGTTAGATGATAACTCCTAGAGGAAGCTACTTGGAGAAGTATACATAAGAGAGTAAGGGTCTCTTGTGAGTGTGATATTTGAGCATACTGAATATATACTATTTAGTGAAAGGTTTATGACAGGTATTATTGATAGATCAAATATGTGGCAGAAAAATCACGGCAGCAAGATCGCGACAACAAAATCGCGGCAGCAAAACCGTGGTAGCAGAATCGCGACAATAGAACCGCGACAGCAGAATCGTAGCAGCAAAATTGTTGTTGGCAGTTCAGTAGCCACATCAGATTTTCATATTGGAATTGTTCCAATTGTTAAATGGTATGGTATAAGTCTTTATGATTGCTACAGGATTAAAGGTATGGTTTTGGCACATGGTCTTGTGTAAGGGTTTATGGTATTTGGCTTATGGATTTGAATTGATGTATTGCTAGAGGACACATGTTGGTTGTCTTGATGAATGTTTTGGTATATGGATGAAGTATATGTTGGGTTCAGGAATGAGACACTTAGTTGATGAGTTGGCATATACATGAGGTGTATGGTATGGTGATGTCGGTACATGATTTGTACATGCTTGGTACACTGTGAGAGACACTTGTTGGTTATATTGTTGTTGGTTTGTGTAGTGTTCTTGACACATTATTTGTATACATGCCTTGGAATATTGGTACATGTCGATGACAGTTGTAGTTTGATGAAAATCTGAGTGATATTGTGCATATGATTGAGAGAGTTGTCTTGGTGATTGATCTTGGTGAGTAGATCTGATTTTGTTGATGAGGTTGATGTGATAGATTGTTGTGGTAGGTTATTTTTGAAGGTGTGGTGGTACATTTGACATATTATTTATGTCTACAAGCTAGGTCTTGTACTTGAGGGTTGGATTCCTCACATCTTGGTTGGTGTTGATATCTTCAAGTTGATTCTTGTATGTAGACTTGGCACTCTATTGGATTTGTTTGTCTTTTCAGTTGATGTTGAAAAAACACTGCAATTGTAGTCTCCTATAAAACATAATATTTTTTTTTACATATATGATTGGTGTTCTTTGTGTTGATTATGGTGATGTCTTATAGTTCTCTCTTATTGATGAATGTTGTTGATACATGGAAGTAGCTAAGTACAAATGAATAATACGTTTGAAGGTGTTGCTAACTAAAGTTTTGTAAGAAGAGTAAAAAGAGCCTCACATTGATTCACCCCCCCTCTTAGTGTGGTTGGTGTGTCCAACAATTGGTATAAGAGCAGGACTTCACTATAGTCCTTACAAGCTTGAAGGATATCTGTGGACACAAAAATGGATGAACATGAAGATAAAGTTCCATTCTTTGATGAGACAGATTATTCAACATGGAGAATAAATATCAAAGGGTACTTGAAGTCAAAAGAAGAAGGTGTTTTGGATACAGTTGTTGTTGGACCAATTCCTTTGAAGAATCAGTCAAAATTTGCAGCAAAGAATAATAATGCAATAGCATTCAAGACCATCTTAAAAGGACTCTCAGGTTATGTCAAAGAAAGTATAGGGAAGTGTACCTCCGCCAAGGACTTATGGCTGAAGTTGGAGAAGGTATATCAAGACAAAGAAGACAATTCCATCAAGGACAATGAAGGTAAATACTCTTCAAAATCTTCTGATTGTAATACTTCTAAATGAAATGATGTTGAATGTTCTCCTAAAATTGAAGAAGAAGATCTAGAAGTTGTTGTGTAGAATCAACTAACAGTTATCTTGTAGATGAAGAGGAAGATTTGTTGAAGCTTAAAGATAAAATTATGAATGATTTAGAAGAAGTGAGCATGGAAATAGGATATGGTTCAATTTATTTTGAGTATCTTGAAAAATACACTAAGGAAGCCATAGAAAAGTACCAAATACTTACCATGACACTAAGACAAATTCTCAAGAAACAAGAAGGAAGTGAAATAACCTAGCAAAGGACCCAATTAGAAGAAAAAGAAGAAGAAATAAAAAGACTAAAGAATGAAATAATTAGTCAATCAGAAGAAAATAAGAAGTTATATGATGATCTTAGCAAAAGGCTTGAAGTCAATGTCAATCTAAAGACCCAACTTGAAGAATCCAAAAGGATAGAAGAACTATTAAATAATCAAGTAAACGAAAAGGAAGAATCATGCCATAAGCTGGAAGCAGAAGTTGATCTTAGAAGGAAAGCAAAGAAGTAAAAAGGTTCATGAACAACTCAACTATCTTGGATGAAATCTTGGTTAGTCAAAGATCACCAAATGATAAATCAGGTCTTGGATACAACAAGGAAACAACACACTTTGAAGCTAGCACCTCTAAGAAACATGAGATAAGTCCTTTAATCTCAAAAGGTGGAAGAAATGGTGCAAGTCAAGCACCTACACAAAGCAAGTAAACCTTTAGAAGAGCAGAGAAAAGAAGACATCAAGAAGCCACACCTACACCTCGAAGCAAATTCAGAAGAGAGACACCTTCAAGGTGGACACCAAAGAAAAGGTACGAAAATGTGTTTCATGGTCACTTCTTCTCATGTAATGAATACGGTCACAAATATTTGGATTGTAGACATTATGCAAGGAAATATGTTGGAAGGTTCCATAACATCCTAAGATGTTGGAGATGTAATCAAGTGGGACACATTGTTGCTCATTGTCACACCATGAGATGTTACAACTACAATGGGTTTGGCCACAAAGCTCAGGATTGTTGGAATTCAAGGAGGCAGTCAATGAGGAGTACTTCATATAGCATGGAAAGAAGAGGACATATAACTTGGAAGGAAGACAATGTTGAAAGGATGGAAGCTCATAGTATAAGTACAGAGAAATCAGGACACTCTCAGAAATGGATGAAGAAGACTGAACAACTAGACATGAATGAAGGAATAAAGAATCAAGAAAGATTCACTCTTTCTGAAGCATACATGGGATCTGATGGGAGAAGTAGCATACATACACTAGGTGGAATGTAGAAAGGTTGCATACATATGCTATTTGTCTATGGAATAGGTCACGTACCTGTGGAAAAAGCCTCAAGAAGAGAAGTGTACAATTGAGTTGCAACATGGTTTGATGGTATAAATTTGTTTTGTAGGGTCTGAGATGGTTTGTTGCAGGTTTTCATGATTATATGCTTTCATGTGTGTTTGATGTATGTATGGTGATGACATATGGTTGAGTGTTGAAGCTTATCTATCTTGGATGCATGGTACAAACTTTAGTGTGTGGAATGATGCATTCCTGATAAGGTATATTGTTGGTTATGTTCTCAGTGATGTTATGGCACCTTGTCTATAATGTATATCATGATTATGTGATGCTAGCTAGAGATATATCATTGATCTATTGAGGGACACTCTTAGTACATGTTTAGAGGTACTATTGGCTTCTTAGTACTTGTTGTAGTGAATGGTTTTTGAGGAAGATCTATCATGGTACATGGATGGTACATATGTGAGCTCCATTGATATATATTATGATGTATTTTTAGAGGCATATTTGTTGGATGTCTTGGTGCATGCATTTGGCATGTGGTTGAGCTACATATTGGGACATGTAGTTGATGAGTTGATGAGGTGGTGATATTGTACATCATTGATGAGTCATATCTAGATCTATAGTTGATGCATGATTGGTACATACTTGGTGTTTTGTTAGAGGAACTTACTAGTAGTATCACTAGCACATGGTTTATGGTTGATATATCATACATGTATGGGAACACATCTTGATTTTGGTTCATCTTGTTGAGGTTTGGTGCATGGTTGATGCACTTTCTTTGGTACATGATGTATGGGATGATATAGTTGAGACTCTTGTTATGATGCTTGGTTGATATATTGATGGTTGAGATACATGGTTGTGGCACTTGGTTCATGGTAGAGGCATATCATGAGTGATATGACACTTGTTTGAGTCACATGGTTGGCATGTTGGTAGAGGCATATGGTTGGTACACAATTGGCACACGTTTCTTGGCATATGGTTGATACACTCCATTCATGATATCTTATGGTATATCGTATGGTATTGATGTACATGGTCGATGTACAAGGGTGTTGTGCATGGTTGACACACAATATGGCACAAGATGTACATGGTTGATGTTTTGTTCATCCATTTTTGACATATATTTTTCTTCATGATGTGTGGTATGGCATGAGTTTATATGGTTGATGCATGGATGGGTCCAAGGATCGTCAAAGTAGATCATTCTTGAGTTGTTGATCTATGCTATCGTTGAGCAACAAAAGAAGATTGTAGTGGTAGCATATTTTTAATATTACAGAGAAGATAGGGGGAGACATACCCACAGGGGGAGTTATTCTTCTTCCTATGATCAATTGCAGAGGCATGAATCCAAGAAGAGATATGATTGACATCCATGTATTCAACATTGCATCAGAGTGATTTCCCTTGTCAAAGGGAGAGAGGTTCATCAACTGCATGGAGAGAAACCCACAGGACAATGAATCCAGAGGGAACAACCCCAAAGAGATAGACCCTTTTCCATTGATGTCAAAGGGGGAGAGATAGTCACATTGATGTGCCGAGATGAACATTGATGAGGAGCGATGATCGCAGAGGGAGAATGAGAATTTCCATGTCTAAAGTGTTTCCATTAATGATTGGTGTTGACATCAATGTTGGTGTTGCCATCAATACCAAAGGGGGAGATTGTTGTACTATGTTTTCATTGATGTCAAAGGGTTGATGTCAAGTATTGTCATAGTGATGTGATTGTATCATTGATGTATTGGTTATTGGATTATGATTTCATCAATGTAATTGATGTCAAAGGGTTGATGTCAAGCGGTTTCATAGTGATGTGTTGTCATTGATGTCAAGGTTGATGTCAAAGGGATTTATATTATTTGATGTCATGTCATGGTTGATAGGAAGTACCAAATGGATGAACTCGAAAGTGGTCCCCTTATGGCACAAGCCCTCATGGGAAGACGCTCTTGGATAAAGTTCTCAAAGTGGTCCCCTTATGGTGAAATCCCTCACGGGAAGATGCTTTATAAAGTATAAATGGTTAAGTGGTTGAGTAATCCTAGCAATATGGTTAAGGAACCCAAGTTTGGTTGAGGAATAATGTAATGAATATCGATGAGTTTTCAAGAGAGACTATTCTAGATGGATAGTGATCATCATGTCATTTCCAGTGATATGTGGAATGTCACATAACTCCTCACGGTTATAGATTTATGGCCATGTGAAGTTGGAGAAACCTCATGTGTGTCTAGAAGCCCCTAGAAGGTCAAAGAAGTCAAATTATTCTAGAAGATCCTAGAATAAGTTGACCAGTCAAAGTGGTTAGTCATGGATTAAGTGGTTGCAACAAGAAAACAATTAAAAATAAATTAGTTGAAACTAGAAGTGGAGAGTTTACTATTTGTAGAAAATTGGTTGTAAGTGGACAACTGATTAGAAGTGGGTTAGCCCCAAAAGAAGGAAGTTGGGTAAAGTAGGTTAGATGATAACCCCTAAAGGAATCTACTTGGAGAAGAATAAAAATGAGAGAAAGGGTCTCTTGTGAAAGGTTTATGACAGGTATTATTGATAGATAAAATCTACGGCAACAAATGAGTAGCAGAAAAATCGCGACAGCAAGATCGCGGCAGAAAAATCGTGGCAGTAGAATCGTGGCAGTAGAACCGCGGAAGCAGAACCACGGAAGAAAAATCGAGACAACATAATCATGGAAGAAAAACCATGACAACATAATCGCGGTAGTGTTGTTGATTATTTGGGTTGGTTGTCATTGATGTCAACCCTTGAAGAAAGTCTGGTAGTGAATTTTGGTAGCACAAAGGTTTGGGTAATGGACAAAAGTTTTTTTTATGTATAATGGTATGAGTTTTAATACATTTGAAGGTGATACTATTCTATATGGATAATTCATGTCATTCCATTTCCAGTGGTATGTGGAACGTCACTTAACTCCTCACAGTTAGAGAGTTATGGCCATGTGAAGTTGGAGAACCCTCATGAATCATCTAGAAGCCCCAAAAGGTCAAAGTATTCAAAGTGGTTGCAAAGAAGAGATTATTTAAATAATAAATTGAAGTGATGAGTGTACTATTAGTCAAAGTGGATACAAAATAAATTATTTAAATAATAAAGTTAATTGAGAAATTACTAAGTGGACAAGTGGTTAGAAGTGGGTTAGCCCTAAAATAAGGAAAGTGGTTTAAGAGATTTTAGAAAGTAAATAATAAAGTGAAGTGATGAATGTACTATAAGTAAAAGTGGATAGAAAATAAATAATTTAAATAATAAAGTTAATGGAGAAATTACTAAGTGGACAAGTGGTTAGAAGTGGGTCAACCCTAAAATAAGGAAAGTGGGTTAAGATGGTTAAAAGGTAACCCCTTGAGGAAGCTACATGAAAGTATAAATAAGAGGACATGCTCTCTCATTTTAATCACACTTAAGAATAATGAATATCTACAAGTGACCAAGATAACCAAAGGATATCTAAGCCGAATTTCAAAGGGAAGGTGAAGTAAAGAAGGATGAAATTCAAAGGAGGATAAATTCTTTTGATGATGCTTTCTAAGGTATGTTATTTACAGGTCATCTCACCGTTTTCACAATAAATTGTTTTATAGAATGATTCATAATGTTAAATTGGGAGGCCGTTGAGGAAACATATCCAAGTATATTTGATAAAAAATTCAGCTTGTGGGTCGTTGTATTTTTGGAGTTACACTCTGTGGAAAATAGGGTTTGTGGCTAGTCCTGAAACTAGTCTAAAACAAGTGTTTCGGGTAAAAACGCCATAACTTATTCATAACATATCCAAATTTAGTAAGACCAAATGTATTGGTTATAATACATTATTTAGTATTCTTTGTACCATTTTAATATCCATAAAACAAATATTCTGTGCGCGGAACGCTTTACAAGTTCGCTCTCTAGAATAATCCATAATTCAACAAGGTATGCCATTTTTGCTATAACTCCTTTTCTGAAAGGTTCCAAGTATTGAAACCTAGAGGAATTGCATAAAAAACAGGAAAGGACATTGTGTACTATTTTCAGATATTTATTCATTACAGGTACATAGTTATGATTATTTCAAGTTAGGGTTGTTGACTAATCCAAAATTAGTCATGTGAGACTAAAGTAAAGTTTGATGAAAATGCTAGTCTCTTGTTGTTAAAGTTAAAGAAGGTTTGCAGGTATGCGATCATATACACATGGTCTATTACATAGTTACAAATCATAATTGGATGATGAAATTGATGAGGGATTTTGGTAGAGGTACATGTTGGGTACATGGTTGAGACAAGTAGTTGATGAGTTGGCACATACATGAGGTGTATAGTTGATGATGTTGGTACATCTTGATGAGTCATAGTTTATGTGTATTTGATGCATGATTGGTACATATTTGGTGCATGGTTGATGCAATCATTGATGTTACAAGTTGAGGTACAGGTTGGTGCATGGTTGATGCACTTGTTTATGGTACATGTTGATTACAAGTTGTTTGGACATGGTATTGTGACAGGTTATTTGTACAGGTTTGGTGCATGGTTGATGCATTTGTTTATGGTACAGGTTGAGATACAGGTTGATGTATGGTACATGTTGGCACAGGTTATTGTTATAGTTTGTTACAGGTTGATTACAGGTTGATTGGTACAGGTTTACATTGGTATATCTCACAGTCATAGTGTGGTAGTGGTTCCATCATTCTACTTCTACGTCAGGGTAGTTGGACGAGGCAAGGACAGTTGGTTGTAGCCACCTTCCAGTTGTAGTTGGAGAACATAGGGGGTTGTAGCTTCCTTCTGGTTGTAGCCAAAGAATTGGGGAGTTGGAGCTTCCCTCAGGTTGTAGCCTGAGAAACTAGGGGGTTGGATCCTCCTTCTAGTTGCAGCTGGAAAACAAAGGAAGTTGGTGCTTCCAATGAATGTAATTATTAAAGAAATATAAGAAAAAAAAATCCGTGGTTTTCTCCCGCATTGGGTTTCCATGTAAAAACACTTGTGTATTGTGTATGTGTATGATTTCTCATTTGTTCATTGTTTATTTACTCTGCAACTATTGGATGATAATGCTACATTGATATAACACTTGCATTTTATGGTTAAAAATGATTGAATTTCTCTATTACTGATTCCCCCACCTCTCAGTAATCTAACAAGTGGAACCGCGGCAACATAATCACGACAACAAAATTGTTGTTGGCAGTTTGGTAGCCACATTAGATTTTCATTTTGGAATTGTTCCAATTGTTGAATGGTATGGTATAGGTATTGATGATTGTTACAAGACTAAAGGTATGGTTTTGGCACATGGTCTTGTGTAAGGGTTTATGATATTTTTCTTATGGATTTGTGATGTATTGAAAGAGGAATCATGTTGGTTGTCTTGATGAATGTTTTGGTATATGGCTGAAGTATATGTTGGGTTCATGAATGAGACACTTAGTTGATGAGTTGGCATATACATGAGGTGTATGGTATGGTGATGTTGGTACATGATGTGTACATGATTGGTACACTATGAGAGACACTTGTTGGTTATATTGTTGGTGGTTTGTGTAGTGTTCTTGACACATTATTTGTATACATGCCTTTGCATATTGGTACATGTTGATGATGGTTGTAGGTTGATGCACATCTGTGTGATATTCTGCATATGATTGAGAGAGTTGTCTTGGTGATTTATCTTTGTGAGTACATATGATTTGGTTGATGAGGTTGACGTGACAGATTGTTGTGACAGGTTCTTTGTGAAGGTGTGGTGGTACATTTGATAGATTATTTCTGTCTACAAGTTGGGTCTTGTACTTGAGGGTTGGATTCCTCACATCTCAGTTGGTGCTGAGATATGCAAGCTAGGTCTTGTATGTAGATTTGGTACTCTATTGGAGTTGTTTCTCTTTTTAGTTGATGCTGATAAAACCATGAGATTGTAGTCTCTTGTAACACATAATACAAAAAGTTTACATATATCACCGATGTTCTTTGTGTTGATTATGGTGATGTTTTATAGTTGTCTCTTATTGATGAATGTTGTTGATATATTGAAGTAGCTAAGTACAAATGAATAATATGTTTGAAGGTGTTGCTAACTAAAGTTTTGTAAGAAGTGTAAAAAGATCCTCACTTGGATTCACCCCCCCCCTCTCAATGTGGTTGGTGTTTCCAATAATGGGGGATGCATGCAGACACGTAAATCATGTGGGATTTTTGTTCACTCAAGAGAGTGGAGTAGAGTAGTGGAAAAAGAGAGAGTTCATTATTGTAACATAGAGTAGGCTGGAACATAAAGAGAGAGTTCCATGTCCATTTTTTTTCCAAGTCTTGCATGAGTCTATAATAGAGCTAGAACTGTGTATGAATGAGGAGAAGAGAATAGAACACATGGCGCATATCTCTGTGATGGTTGTGTATCTGAATGAATTTAAAGTTAATGAATGAAATGTGAAGTCCTTTCCCTCTACAATTCTTCGTGTCATGGTTTTACTATATGTTTGTTTACTTTATGATGTATGGTATTTTGTTTCTTAACCATGAATGAATTAATGGGGTTTACTCCTGATATTTTTCCAGCATGTGTTGTCCCTTCACATCTGACACAAGACTAATGGTATTTCTAATTCTCATGGCATCTCGAGTGACACCTTCTTCGGTCTTCGATTGAATATTTAATATGTCAATGCCTTGGGGTTTTGTTGGTAAATATTGATGATCCATGGGTCTTTAACCCCCCCAACAAGTGGAGTAAGAGACAACAAATGTTTTTGTTGTCAGGACTTGAAGGTTTTATATTGCATGATGAAAGGAATGAATGAGATAGTGGAAACTAACCTGGGAGGAAATACAAGACTAGTTATCTAAGAAGGAAGATAAGTCACATGGCAAGAGACCAAGAACCTAATAACCAACATCAAAAGTTGGAAGTAGAGGTATATCTATACAGATTTGCATGAAGTTTTCTTTTCTAAGTTTCCTTTCTTGTTGTATGAATGGTTAAAGCAGAATATAGTGATTAACACTGCAATGGGATCCCAAGAACCATTGGTATGGGACCAAACTACAGTCAATAGACTAAAATATATGGATAATAAGTGGGATCAAGAAATCAAATTCTGGTTCAACCATGTTAAGGAAGGATACAAATATGAGTTTTCCATTGAATATAGTGAGTCTTTCAGCGAGGATGAAAGAAAATTTTCTACCAGCACTAGAAAGAGATTATTGGAAGAGATCCTCATGTGGATCAAGATTTTATTTGTGGAGAAGGGGCTAATGTGCATGGATCCCGATAGAATGGTTGAGTATACCCCTGTAACACCCTGTTTCCCCCAGTTTGTAAAAATAATTGGACTAGCCAAGAACTGTGGAAAACTCATAAATGTGAATATGTGATGTAAATGGACTTTGTCGAAAAGGTCAATGAATGTGAATAACATTATGAATTTTATTGCAGGACTCCTGAGAGGGGATGTGCAGAAAAAGAGACTACGATGGCGGTGGAAGGCACCTGGAAAGGTGATGTTAACTTCCACCGAGAATTAATACCATATTTGGACTCCACTAGCCCGGAGAACCAAAAGCGGCTCGCTGGCCTCGAATTAAATGTCTTGCAGGTTGGCAGGTTGATGGCTCCTCATAAATTAATGAGGGATGGGGAGGTGAACTGCCTATCTATAGAGCCATCATGACTGACCAACACAAGGGAAATCATGCCACATGCAACCTCGCAAGAGGATAAGACGTGGGGTGGAAGCGATTGGGGGCAGACGCGAGGGGAGAACTCTGGTGATATGCAGAGTGAGTGATATCAGAGAGGAAGGATTTCAACCTTTGCTCCTGGTCACTGGCAAGCAGAGATGCAGTCTCACAGCACTGTGGTCTCAGCTCGAGGGTGGCTAGTGGTAAATCCGTTGGGAGTCGCTAAGCCTACGTTTGGGTGGAAACGAGCACCCCTCTCAGCAATTGCATAACCCCTGGTGTTATATCTGATAAGTGTTTTGCCTTTGGCATCTTGAAATATATGTATATGTTTATTCTGATGATTATGCCCATAAGCTATGAAACTGTGAATGATTTCATTATAAGAATGTCTGTATGGTATTTTGATCAGCACTAGTAGTTGTATATTTGTATGGAAGGACTATGTATGGCTTATGTCCTCATGAATTGTTATTTACATGCGTACTGATCTAATTCAGACTTCACGTTTGGTTCTTGGGAGGACGATACCCTTATCTGCCTCAGATAGTACCCTGGGTGAACCTTCCCATAGAGATACCCTTCTCAAAAATCCCATCAAGAACCTGGAAGGAGGACATGAGTGTGCAAGGCCCTAAGAAATCCTTGATAGGTATCGAATCGATGGACGAGATCCCATCGGGAGGTCTATGGTCATTCATGACCGTCAGATAAGAAGAAGAACCTGGAAGGATAAGTACCTCAATCTTGATAGGTGTTGATCGACGGACGAGATCCCATCAGGAAATCTATGGTCACTCATGACCGTTAGATTCGGTAAGAGGAAGATGGAAAGTTAGGGGCCTTAAGTTCAATAGATGGTGAACGATGGACGAGATCTCATCGGGAAATCTGCGGTCACACACGACCGTTAGATTAGTAGGAGAAAGTAGGGCGTTAAATGCCTTACCACTTTGTTTTCCTGTGTCTTCGTGGGTAGCGAAGAGTTTAGGACTGTAGATTCCCAAGGTCCATGAGAGTATCCAGACCATGGATCTTTCCACGATTATGAATTCATGGGAGAGCCCATAAGTTAGGAATCTGTCTGAGCCATCAGATCTCGGCTGAAAAACCCGACAGCCATTGGATCTGTCAGGAGTTACCCGAGGGTTAAGACCCCAATGTATAGGGGAGAAAAACCCTGGAGTAGATCTAATCCGTCCGATTAACAGAGGCCAAGTGTCAAGAGATCACCCATTTCGGGAAACTGGGAGTCGAGAAATTGGGAGTCCTGTTGACAAGAGATCGGGACTTTCCATTGTGGAAATCTCGAGATGGATCTGGGCCATCTGATTGACGGAGGCCACATGTCATAATATCTCCCATTTCAGGAGATTGGGAATCGCAGAATCGGGATTCTTGTTGACAAGAGTTTGAGATTTTCCATGGTGAAAACTCCGTGATGGATCTGAGCCATCCAATTGACGGAGGCCATGCGTCGTGAGATCTCCCATTTTAGGAAATCAGGAATCGCGAGATCGGGAGTCCTGGCGACAAGGGATCGGGACTTTCCTGGGTGGAAACCCTGGAGCAGTTGCGGACCGTCCGATTTAAGGAGGTGACGTGTCAAGAGATTACCCGTTTCGAGAAATCGGGGATCGGGGACTCGGGAGTTCCGTTGACAAAAACTCAGGCTCTTGCCTTGACAAATCCCGACCCATAATGATGAGACGATAACAGGTGGCTAAGTCCCGATGAATGGACGAGATTCCTTTGGAGAATCTCAGGGGCTGTAACGACCGTCCGATGTAAGGAAGAGATGTCGGATTTAAGCTGGGGCGTGAATGCACTTTAAGATAAGAAACGAGCAGATTTGGACGGCCAGAGTCCACCCACCCAGATCTATGGTCGAGGATTCATTCTGGAGCCCCCTTGCCATTCTACCTTTAATGGGGGGGGGAGGTCCAGAATTGGACGCGCAACTCTTGAATGGTCTAGATTAATTCATCATGATCAATGACGCTCAGGTGGATTCCAGATCCCCCTTTCCATTCTTCCTTTAATGGGGGGGGGGGGTTTCCGAAATAGTGTGGCGTGTGAAGTGGGGCCCCCTCCTGTCCTTTCGACTATCGTGTCGCACTTTCCCCTTTGCCACCTGTACTCCACTTAACCGTGCGATGGGGCCTTTTCTCATTGGCTGTTCTCTAACCCTGTTGGGATTTGTCCCTATTGGTCGGTCGTTAGCCCTGTCGGGGTTTGGCAGTTGTAAAGCCGAACGGTTTGACATTACTGTAGCGCCGAGATGTGAAATTAAAAAGACACTTCGTTTATTTGAACTATGATCGTGACATGATCACATGGGAATGGAGAGAGAAAGAAAGAGCCAGCTTACGCTGGTCCTCCATGGATATTTAGGGGTTTTGATTCGGTAGAGGACCAGAAAAATCTGATTTAGGTAGTGGGTATGTGACAAAGTGGTATTAGAGCATGGTTACAACACTCGGCTTGATTGGGCTCATGAACGAGTTGCGCATAAGCTCCGTTCGAAGCACTCCTATGAGGAGTAACCCCCTAACTTAACTCTCTTGTCTAGGATTAAAACTTGGAAACGAGAACCCGACTGTGTATGCATGTGAAAGAGTTATAAATCTATGTGCAGGTTATAAAATGTATCTAACTAATAACCAACATTTGTCTTTTCACCCAAGCGGATGATCAACCTTGGGAATCTATAGATGTAGAGTATGGTGACTCACCAAGAGGTGGGAGAAGGCTCCCACAATAGAGACGAAGAGTCTGATGAAAGAAGAGCAATAGGAACCCCTCCAGATCTAGATGAGACTGTGAGGAGTCTCATGGTTGAATTGCAAAGCTGCAAGTCCAACAATGAAAGGATGATGAAAGAGCAAGAAAAGCAAACTGAAATTAATGCAGTTTTACTGCAGATCTTATCTGACCTACAGCGACAAATGCAGCATGAACCTGAGATGCATAAACATGGCCGTATCAGTGGCCATACTAAGAGGAGCACCTCAATAAAGGTCCACCCCAAGGGTAAAGGACCAGTGCTAGAAAATTCCACAGAGAAGGAAGTTGGTGATTCAGAAGGCTCTTCCAGTAGCAGGACCAGTTCTTATTCTCGAAGAAAACAGAAGAAGAAAAAGACTTACAAGGGTCATAAATTTGAGGAATTCAGAAAGGCCAAAGCTCCCTCCTTTGACGGTGAGATAAAGAAGGGAGAGGAAGCCAAGGCCTGGCTACTTGGACTGAAGAAATATTTCAGAGTCCATGATTTTTCAGAAAATTTGAAGGCCCGAGTGGCCACTTTCAATCTGAACGGAAAATATTCTATCTAGTGGGAAGATCTTAAGAACATGAAAGGGGTCCGCGAGGAGGACCTGTCTTGGAAATGGTTTGAGAAGTACTTCCGGAAGAAGTATTTGTCGGAAAAATATTTCGACGAGAAGGATAAAGAGTTTTATGAACTCAAATTGGGGCAACTCACTATAAAGGAATATGTCAACAAATTCCTCGACTTATTGAGATATGTACCCTACATCAAAGCAGAGAAGGGGAAGGCACAACGCTTCATCAGTGGGCTACCCAAGGAATACCAGAACCGAATTGAATTCGACGAGCCAAAGACCTTAGAAGACACTATTCGAAAAGCAACATATTGTCATGAATAATATGGACATCGGGCAGAGTCTCGTGGAGACTGGAAATAGAAGAGTGGTTCGAGATTTCAGAAAAAGGGGATGAAATCCTCAAGATTTAAAAACTACAAGAAGAACCCCAGAATGAACTTTCCAGCCCGAAGTGTACTCCAGCAGAACTTTCCATCATCAGGCGAAAATAAAACTTCTGGACCTCTACCAGTGAAGACTGATAACCCAAAGAGAGAACCTCTGAAATAATGGAGTTGTGGAGAAGAGCATCTCCTGAGAGACTGTCCACACCGACAACAGAACTGTCAAAAAGTTTATAACCTTCAGGAAGTGACCACAGTCAATGATGTGGCAAGGAGTGTGCCGCAGATTTATGTAGCCTTGGATAATAACCAAGTTGACCACCAATATTCAGTGGTGGAAATAGAAGGTATGGTTTTCAACCATCTAGTGTCTGTTTTATTTGACCCTGGTTCAAATTTGAGTTATATAGCCCCTAATACTGTGGATAAGTGTAAGCTACAACCACAAAAACAAACTAATCCATGGTTGGTACAGTTAGCCACTGGCACTAAAAGAAGGGTAGCAGAGGTCATACCAGCTTGCTAGTTAATGTTGGGTGAATTCCCCACTCAAGCAACCCTTAATGTATTACCCCTGGGATCATACGACCTGTTGATTGGTATGGACTAGCTGGCCACCCATAAAGCCAAACTGGACTGTTACAATAAAACCTTAGAATGTGTGAGAAAAGAAGGAAAAAGGATAACCCTTCAAGGGATCCAAAAACTTGTCTTGGTGAGGCAAATATCAGCCCTGCAAATGAGAAAGTATTACCGAAAGGGATTTCCTATATGCAATACAGGTGTTGAAAACAATCGAAGGTGCTAAACCAAGCCCTGACGATCACCCTATCCTGAAAGAATACAAAGATGTGCATATATCTGCTCCATCTGTGGATCCTCGCCGTTGAAAACAAAATGCCCACTCGCTTGATTTTAAGCCCGAAATGGACTTTTTCTGTGCGTTGCGCTCAACGCTCATGACTTGCAAGAATTGGTTCTAACATTAGTCTCCATGGGGGATAGAGTCATCCCTGTGATTCTCTAAGAACTCCTTATACAGTTCCAGTTTCCTTATGTTGGGCTATGGATTCATTTATTAAGCCGAAAAATAAACATAAAAGCAATAAAGACAATATTTACAAAAACAGAGGAGTCGTCTAAGGCTCAAACAAAACATTTCTTCAGGAAACGCCCATTTACTGGGCCACTAAAGACTTTTTCACCCTCCAAATCCTGCAACCTATACGTGTTATTTAAGACTACTTCAGAGATTTTGAAGGGCCCGATCTAGAGGGCATCAAACTTGTTGTGTTTTCCCCTATCCTACCTGGGTGCATCCCACTTAAGCACCAAATATCCCAGCTTGAATTCCTCCTTCCTGACCTTCCTGTCAAAGGCGTGATTGATATTCTGCTGATGACTGTGAGCTATGTCCATCACCTGCTCCTTGATCTGTTGCACTTCCACCACTTGATGAATCCTTCTAACCATATGGTCTCGCTCTCCTTCATGATCTTGAAATAATTTAGCTACAGGTAAAGCGAGCTGAGTGGGAAACACAGCCTCCATCCCATAAAAAAGTTGAAAAGGTAAGGTGCCCAGGGACTTCTTTGTTGTCACTCGATCGACCCATAGAGAAAATTTGAGCTTTGAATCCCAGGCCCTCTTATTGTCTTCCAATAATCTTTTAATGAGTTTGATTAGAATTTTATTGGAAGATTCTGCTAGTCCATTTCCTTGAGGATAATAGGGAGTGGAGTGAATTAGTGAAATATCGAACTACTCATAGAACTTAACTAGAGGCTCATACTTGAAAGAAGCAGCATTATCGGTGAAAATTCTGTTGGGACAACCAAATCTGGCTATGATATCCTCCAAGAAGCTAATAATTACCTTATGTGAAGCACTCCTGGTGGGAGCAGCTTCTATCCACTTGGTGAAATAGTCTGTTGTAGTCAAGATCCATCTATGCTAGCCACTTGAAGGAGGATGAATTTCCCTAATGAAGTCCAATCCCCACTGTTGAAAGGGTGCTGAAGCTACTACATGCTTTAGTGGCAAAGATTTGAGCTATTTCTTTCCTGAGAACCTTTGGCATTTGATACAAGATCTGACTTCTCTACAGACATCAACGAATAAGGTGGGCTAGTAGTACACAGCCCTGAGAATTTTTTGGGTTGTGGTCTTCTAGAAATGATTCCCTCCACAAAGGCCGCTGTGGAAATCAAACATAACTTTTTGAGCTTCCTGTGGATTTAGACACCTCAGAAACACCCCTAGAGGATCTCTCCAGTGCAAGACTTGGTCAATAAAGCAATATCTGACCGCCTTGAGATTTAAATCTCTTGCCTTGATTTTTCCCATTCCATCAGGAGGTTTCATATCTTGTAGAAAGTACAAAATGTCTCTGTACTAGGTTCATTTTTCTAGTGATAAGCCCCCTTGAGAGATTTTGCTGGGTGACTTAGCTTATTGATTTCCTGAGAAAGCATTGATGAAGCTAACCCCCAAGGCCTTGCAATTAGATTCAAACAACAACTTGGCTAAACCCTGCCCTTTTACCAACTTGGTGGGCTTTATCTCTAGGTCAAACTCCAGGATCTTGGCAATCCATTTACCTCTTCTCCCATCTATGTCAGGTTGTATAAGGATGTCCTTCATAGAGGCTGAAGGAACGTATGCAGTCACTCTTGAGTGCAAGACATAGACTCTAAAATATTTGAGATCTTTCACCAAGGCATAGGTCTACTTCTCCATGATCTCATACCTGATTTCTGCATCTCTTAATGCCTTATTGAATAAGGAAATGGGTTGCTCTCACCCTCCCTCATTTTTCTGTAATAAGACCACTGCTATTGTATCAAAATAAGAAAAAGAAAAAAATAGGAAATCCTTGGAATAATCAGGACTGATCAACACAGGTGCCTTAGTCAATGCCCTTTTATTTGGATGAAAGATTCCTTGGGTTCAACAATCCATTTTACTTCTTTTCCCTTTATGAGCATGGCTGTGATGTGTTTCACCAACTCAGCAAAATTTGAGACGAATCTCCTCAAAAATTTAATCTTCCCTAAAAAAGCCTGAACTTCCTTTCTAGACCTGGGAAATGATAGGGTCTGAATTGCCTCTACCCTGTTGGGATCAATTCTCACTCCCTCTATTGATACTACATGGCCTAACAGTTTCCCCTCCTTCATAGCAAACAAATATTTCTTCGGATTTAAGGAAAGGCCAAACCTCCTGCACTTCAAGAAAACTTTCCTCAAGTGACAGTTGTGCTCTTTATCAGACCTGGAGAAGACTGTGATGTCATCCAGATAGATCACCACAAACTGAACTTTCTCTTCGATGAAGGCTATGTCCATGGCTCGTTGAAATGTTTCTCCTGCATTCATTAATCCAAAAGGCATTTTGGCATACATGAACGTGCCCCAAGGAGTGGTTCATCTGTAGGATCTTTTAATGACTTATGGTTGAGTTTTAATTTTGCATGCGTTAATTAGCCATTTGAGAAACTTAGTGAAAGAATGAGGAAAAAATAGGAATTATGACAGCCATATACACATATGAATATCTGAAATGAAAATATAGACAACAAACCATAACACGCAGATTGATAACGGAGTTCGGCACAACTTTGCCTACGTCTCCGGGCCTTTGTCTCTATGGGGGAGGCTTCTTTATTTCTGTTCAAAAGATCAAAAGTACATTGATTCAATTCCAAATGGCTACAAGAATGATCTGGTCATGTTCTCCCAGATCTCTAGAACCCTGCAAAGAAAACAACACGCAAAACGGACATCCGGAGCTCCCAGAAATGGTCCGACTGCGTCTCCTCCTCAATAGTTTCTCTGCATCAAAATGACTTTGGCTTGGCTTCTCCTCAGCATAACTCTGCTCTGACTTCTCTCCATGGCCTCAAACAGGCCTGGTTTATATAGATTTAAAGTTGATTTCTCATCTCCAACTTCCTGACAAAATTTGGGCTCCAAAAATGCCCAATACCCCCCAAAAATGGAGAAAATCAACTAAAAATAGGCTGAATAACAACTAAAACCCAAAAATTAGGCATAAAACCCACTTTTGCAACAATAATATGGGTGCAGCCCCCAATAGACACGCTCCTGGTCATATTGGACGGCCATGTGGCCATGCGCCCATGTGTGGCCCCCCCTTTTCGACGTTAACTCCTAGTCCTGTGGTTTATGGCATGGAATCTCGGGCTATAACAACCCGCACGCTCCGTTTGCATTTGCGCCCGGGTCACATGGTACCGGCCCATGGACCAAGGGCTGGTCCTATCCATAAACACCTGCGCTATATGTTTGGTAACTGTTACGTGGTGTGGTCGTGTGGTGTGCGCCGAGGGCTGGGGCTAAGCCCCGACCCTTTTTCCCGCCAGTTAAACATTCAAACCAACACAAATATAATTCGTGCGGTATAGTTAATAAGACCCACTCGTGGGTTGGGCGGTTAGCCCGGTCCTGCCAGTCCTCTGCCCGGTCGGGAGGTTGCCAGTTCGACTCCCGTGCATGCCATAAGAATTTTACATATAACCACAACCAATCATGGGGTACCACATGGTAGCCCATAACTGGGCCACGTGGCACATTTACAACCAACCAAAATACGCTACGTGTAGATTGTTGATTAGCCCACATGCTCGCCACATCATCTGCCATATTGCCACCTGTCAGCTTGTGTGTCTGCCCTGTCAGCCTGCCACATCAGCTGTTGACGTCATCCGTGCCACATGTCACCTCTGGATTGGTCTAGTTGTATGCCCGTATGTCCAAATCTGCCTGACACATGTCGCCTCCTAGAGTTTCCATGTGTCACCTTCTGGAACTGCCACGTCAGTTGTACGGACCGTATGGTCTGCACAGTTAGCATGCCACATGGACTGTACGGACTGTACAGTCATCCCTTTTTTTTACCTGTTTGGCTTTTCGGACAGAATGCGATATATTCCTCATACGGAGCCTGTTTGACAAAGTAAATATACCTCCAGAATCAAGAAGATGAGACGAACACAATGGCACTAGTTTTGTCGCATTCGGAGCACTTTCATTTTTGAGCATTTTTCAAGCCCTGTCAGGCTTCTGGATCCGATTTCGGATCAGTGGTGAAGGTAGTTTTTTCTCTATCCTTAGGCATGAATGATATATGATTATAGCCAGAAAAACCATCAATCATGGATATCCTAGATGCACCAATTACCATCTGCAATATGTGTTCCATGTTGGGCAAGGGATAGTTGTCTTTCTTTGAGCTCCTGTTTAGGTTCCTGAAATCAACACAGAGCCTGATTTCTCCACTTTTCTTCCTCACCAGGACTAAATTGGCCACCCACTCAGAATATATCAAGGGGAAAATGATTTGGCAATCTAACAACTTCTTCACTTCTCTCTCCATGACAGGCAACAACATGGGATTTATCTGTCTTAGCTTCTTCCTAAATGGCTTAGCCTCTCCCTTTAGTGGGATCTTGTGTTCAATGGCAGATGTGTCATATGTCTTGAAGTCTTCATAGGTCCATGCAAACACATCAGAAAATTCTTTTAATAACTCAATATATTTGGCCCTCTGTTCTTTGGTCAAACTGCTTGACAACTTGACAAACTTAGGCTCCTCCTGTGTGCCGATGTTGCACTCCGTCGTATCATCATCTCCATTTGAAATCCCACCCTTTACTGCCACATCATTCCCATCGAACAGTCTTTATAAAGGGACCATTCCCTTCAGAATGTGATTGCTAGGAAGATGAATAATATGGTGATTAGCAATTTTATTTAAAAATACCTCAGGGTGAGGGTGACTTTTGAGATCAGGATCATGATCAATGTGCAATGCAGAAAATTCGTCGACGAACTGAAGAAATTTTTCAATTTCAAGATCATCTTCGAATACCTTCCAATGCTTGATATTGTCCAGAACAAAATGCCTATATCTTATCTCGACCTCATATTTGATCTTAGGCGACAGAGGGATCTTGAATAGACTAGCTAAGATAGCTAAGGAATCGGCCAAAGTATTTTCCTCTCTAGGAATAAAATAAATGTTGAAAGCCGAGAAGAAATTATCAAGCAAGTCCCACACCTCATTTATGTAACTCCTAAGCCGAGGATGTTTAGCCCAATAAGCATTTATGACTTGCTAGATTATCAACTCAACATCTCTGAACACTGCTACCTCCTTAATTCCCATTTCTTTTGCAACCCTCATACACAGAACAAGAGCTTCATATTCTGCCACATTATTGGTATCTTCAAATTCTAGCTTGTATGATAGGGATATGGTTTCCTGCCAAGGGGACACAAGAACCACTCCAGTGCCAGTGCCTTCGCTAGAAGAAGCTCTGTCAAAGAACATTTTCCAAATAGAGGTGGTTGGAGGAAGTATCTCATGATTAAATATGGGTTTCTTTCTGATTTGAAAAGGGGCTTCAGGAGTCTCAGTGATCTGCAATAAACTAGACCCCAAATCAGTGTCAAGTGCAAATATGGGGTGATTAGTGGGGTCTTCTTCGTCACTGACAATGTAGGCCAGATGATCTTCTCTATGCAACCTCCTGTGTTCCCCTCCAGAGACTAGAATGGTCGCATATGTGAGATCCATCTGTAATGTTCCTCCAAGTTTTATAATCCAATATCTTGACAACATCATGCCAAACTTGGGGGGAACATCAACTACTACAATGTCCATGACCACAATCTTCATTGGTAGCTGAAATAAAGAGACCACCAAGTCTTTGATGACTCCAAGGCATTTCACCCTCCTTGAATCAAAAGAATACAAATCGTGGTAAGCCTTTGTCACTTCCAGTCCCAATTCTTCCATGACTATTTTGGGCATAAGGTTGTGGGAAGCTCCTGAATCCATGAGGCAATTATGTAGCACCTTATCATGTATGTTCAGAGATGTGTAGAAGGGAGGGGATGAAGCATCTCTGTCTTCTACCATGGGACCTAGGATGACTACAGGCTTCTCATCTTGGAGATTTACTGAGTCTGTAGAAGGCTGGGGGGACTCAGATTGTAGCAACTTGGAGAGGGACCTTTTGAAATCTTCATTTTTAACTAGCTCTGAGAGGGGTATGGGAATTCTAATATTTTGAATTTCATGCTCAAAACTAAAGGAGGGAAAAGGCTTAGGATCTTCCCTTACCTCAGATATAGGTTCTTTGGCTATTGATGAAGTATTCTGAGTTTTCTTTTCTTTAGTAGTGATTGTAGCAGGTTTAGCAGGTTTTTCCACTATGAGGGGTTGATCATGGCTATCAAAATTTCCTTCTTTCTTCTTTGACCTAAGATGATATCTGTTAGGAGTGTTGTTGGCCTTTTCCCCTTTACCCAACATATTGACTTGACTGTTCATAAGGGATTCTTCATATATAGATTGAGTCAAATGGGGAAAAGGGAAGGTGTCTTCAATACAGTGAATTTCAGGGTCGAGCTCATCTATCTCCTCTCCTTCCTCATGAGAAACTAGGTATTTTGGAGAGAGGTTTGAATCCTTTGATCCTCTATGTCTTTGTTCCTTTGTTCCCTTGGAAAAACCTATGGCACATTGTTTCTAGGCCTTTTGAAGCCTCTGTTATCAATATTTTGGGGATTTCTGTACATGGGCTTCCCTTCTAACTCCCACCTTTCCATTCTAGCCGAAAGCGATTTTAGCACTTTAGTTACCTCATCCGTCTGAAGGGGAAGGGGAGAGGAATTGGATGGGGAGGCTTCAGGTCTCTTCCTGGATATGTCTCTATCATCCCTATTCCTGATTCAGTCGACAACTGATATGTTAGATTCTACTTCCATGGCTGCATCTTGCATGTGAGCCAGAGTAGTGGCTCTCCTTTCCATCAACAGAAGGAAGAAATCGGGATCAAAAGCACTAGCATAAGTGATCTTAGAAGAGGTTTCTGAGGGCTTTATTTCATCAGGGATCTTATTGTACATTTTATTGAATCTCTTGGAGAAGTCAGAGACAAAATCTCCTTCCTTTCTCTTCAAAGACCCAAACTTTGTCATGTAATACATGAAGTATTTTTTGTCTCCCCGCTGTCTCAAAAAGGCATTATCCAAAGCCTCAATCCCATCAATAGATCCAGGAGGCAAGGCCCTAAACCATTTTCTAGCCTCTCCTTCAAGGCTATGGACAAAAATCCTCATCCATACATCTGCATGCATGATAACATGATCATCTGTAAAACTGTAAAAGGATTCAAGGTGTTCTTTTGCAATTATGTCCCCTTCGCCTGTAAACTTGGGCAGCTGCTTAAGGTAGCCATCTACCAGAAGGGCATTGAGAGGCTGAGGTAATAAAAGGGGAGCATACCTAGTAGCTATTATAGCCTCCATTCTGGTCATGGGGGGATTTTCTCCTGCCATAGGAATATTAGGTGGAGGAGAACTCAGAGGAGAAGGAGCTCAAATAGGGGATACTAGAAATGAGCTTACAAGTGGATGGGGAAATAATGGGGGATTCAAAGAGAAGGCTAAGGGGCTTGAGTCAGCGGATGCTTCTCTCTGTGCAGTAGCAGCAACAGTAATAAGAGGAGGGGTGGTAAAGATGGGGGTGGGGAAATCTTCTATGGTCCTAGGTCTACGCCAAGGTATAGCTTTAGGGGAGAGGGGAGTGACAAGGATTTCTCCCTCCAATCCCAGACTAGGAGGGGAGAACTCAGCAGGAACACTCCCAAAATTTAGGAAATGGGAAACTTCAAAAAAAGGTATGCTAGGAAACTAAGAAGAAGAAAATGGAGTTCCTACAGAAGGAGATGGAAAATTACCTGGTTCGACGGTGGAAGTTTCTCCTTCAGAGGCCTTTCCTTTTCTGAAAATCACCTCCGGATCAACTTCAGGTGTAGCTAGAGGTAGTTGTGGATGGGACCGTGTGTGTCTACCTCTGGAAGCCACAAATAAAACAACAGGTTCACCATAGTGGAGTCATCACAATGGAGTCGCCAGGTGCATAGTAGCAATCTCACAGGTATTTGATGCTTGATGCACCTTCAGAATCAGAGTCTCGATGTCATTCAATCCCAGGGAAAATTTTCAACTTCGTCCCTGGCAACGATGCCAGAAATGTTGGCATTAGAAGTCACTCCTAGATTGCGGCATTAGTAAGCCTGAGGCCCATCAGTTTAAATGTCACAATTTTTTGATAAAGGGTGATGGATGGAAGTAAACTCAGAACAATATCATTCTAACTCAGAAACTAGGTCGGGCATGCACAAGCAGATGAGGCCTTGATTCAATTTTAGGCAGTAAGTTGTAATAAGGGCGAGTAGGAGGAAGACTTTTGTAAGGAAATGTGAAGGGCCAATGTAGGCATTGGGCTTCCAACAACCTGTAGAAGAAAATTTTGAACACAAGAACCTCTTATATTCAAAAGAAAAAACACTAAAAGAACATAACAGTGCTATAATAAATCCTTTATCATAACACAATCACGACAATTCATGTGAATCATTCAGTCATGAACTCTTTCAGTATGAGATCGAAACAAGATGAAAAAGAGAGTTGTCTTACATTAAACAAGGAAATTTCATATATAGATACATAGCCAAGAAAACCAGTGCTTCATTAAAACATTATAGTCGGGAGCTCTTCTCTACCATCCATCCTTACAAAAATACAAAAACTGAGTATATATACTCAGAGAAATTCGCTCTCTTGGAAGAAAGAGGGTATATGAGACATTAAAATCTAACTTAGTGTGCACACTGATCAGTCGAGGACATCAGATCAACATGGCTATTTTAGGAAAACCTGCACACAGGATGATCTTGGGCAGACTGCCTGCCAGAACCTCCATGCCCTGCATTCATGGCTTGAGCTGAGGTCTCAACCACCTGCTCAATATTCATTAACTACTTTTTCCATGGAGGGTGGCCAAGACTAAAAACATAGAGGAGTGACCCCTTTGTCCTTTGAAGTCCCAGTAGCCGAAATGCCAAAATGGTTCCTGGGTGCTTTTTCATTTCGCGTTTCGGGTTTCGGGGATTCTCGATGCAGTGGAGGAGTGACCCCTTTGTCCTTTGAAGTCCCGGTAGCCAAAATGCCAAAATGGCTTCTGGGCGCTTTTTCATTTCGTGTTTTGGGTTTCAGGGATTCCCGATGCAATGGAAGAGCGGCTCCCTTGTCTCTTGAACTCTCGGTAGCCGGAATGCCCAAATGTCTTTTCGTGTTTCGGGTTTCGGGGATTCCCTATGCAGTGGAGGAGCGACTCCTTTTTCCTTTGAAGTCATGGTAGCTGAAATTCCAAAATGGCTCTCGGGTTCTTTTTCATTTCGTGTTTCAGGTTTTGGGGATTCCCAATGCAGTGGAGGAGTGACCCATTTGTCCTTTGAAGTCCTGGTAGCCGAAATGCCTCCCGGGTGCTTTTTCATTTCATGTTTCAAGTTTCAAGGATTCTTGATGCAGTGGAAGAGAGGTTCCCTTGTCTCTTGAACTCCCGGTAGCTAGAATGCCAAAATGGCTAATCACTTCGCGACTTTGTCCATAAGAGATGAGCACATGCGCTAAACCTTGTGCAATTTCGTGACTCAAGCTTACCCGATGGCCGTTGATCTGCTCCATCTGTGGATCCTTGTCGTTGAAAAAAAAATGCCCACTCACTTGATTTTAAGCCCGAAATGGACTTCTTCTGTGCGCTGTGCTCGACGCTCATCACTTGCAAGAATTGGCGCTAACAGAAGGAATCCAACACATTGGAACTTGATTGGTCTAGAATAATCGGGAATATGAAAGGTAACTTCCTTGTCATATCCAAGTCCTATTCTCTTCTTGTTGTAGATGATTTCTTCCCAAGGTCTGATGATGGTCTTGGAAAGAGTATTATGAACCTATTGCTTTGAAATCCGTGGAAGTGGATTTACTGCATGTTGATGCATCATTGAAAGGTTTTCTTCACTGAAATCGAAAGAAAAATATTGAAATTTAGGTTCATGAATAGATTCAACTTCATCTGAAACTGATTCTGAAGTTGTATCACTGTGTTGTTCCTTCACTGACTGTTGATCAAAAACATCATCATCATCATCATCATCATAGAGAGGGTTGTGCTAAACAAAAAACTAGTTCAGAACACTTCACTGGCTGTTTTTTTTTTATATTAGTCAACTCACATTCAATAGTTGGGATAGATATTGAAGAAGTCTAACTTTAGCTTATTTCACTTGCAAACAAGTTAGAAATGATTGAAGAGTTTCTTTGTTCAATATCACTTTGTTGTCTTCAGTGTTATTTATTAGAGTGTTCAGTAACTCTAATAATTCGAGACTTCAAGCCATTTCAAAAACACTAAATGAGGTCTCCTTGTGCAAGTAGATCCTGATTACAATTCAACTCGATAGAAGAAGGATTATCTGCAACTCGCTCACTTGAACCACTCGCTTGAACTTCACGCTCGCTTGCTATTCATGCTCACTTGAAATTTCCTTTCTTTAACTTGCTTCTAGGAAGTTGAGGATGTTGGTTACCACCAAAAATGCATCCCAAAGTAGTGATGTTTACAATGATTTGAGTTAAAGTACTCAACCTTGTCAATTTCGACTCAAAATTACAATGAATCTTGGGTGTCGAGCTCAACCGAGAATGCACCCAATTACAAATTCAACTTCACTTGATTTATAAGCAAAAGTAAACTTACCAAATGACTATTTGCAAGTTACAATAAATCATGATTCTTAAGTTGAATTAATCTTCAAATTTGAATGTGTTTTGGAGCTTTAGAGTCCAGTCCACCTTTGATGTGTTGCACCTTTCATTAATTGCTTGATTGGCATGAATTTGTGCTTGTATGTTGCGTTAAATGATGAATTGAAAGTGTGATTATGTCAACACTAGACAAAATGACATAAAGATTCCATGAAAATATTACCATCACACACAACACAAATTGTACATAAGATCCCCTTATTCAATTTCGGGCGGATCTAGGACACAGAGAAAAAAGACTTGATTTTATTATGGGCTTCTTCCTTGTTACCAAATACAATGACCTCTTTAATACTCAAGAGTAAGTTTCATGAGAGGTCAAACTTTCCTCATTAACTCAAAGTTTCAAAAATTTGACTATGAAGTATGCAAATAGTTATCCACTTCAAGAATAATATCTACTTATTACTCCACTTTAAACTCAAAAGAAGAAAGGCCTTTTATATTAACATAAAGTAATACTTTATGTTAAAACAAAACACTTTCAAACCTTAAGTATCTCTTTATCAATTTTACAAATTGGGGCATTTTCTTTGGTAAAAACAAATTCTACCCTCAAAACCACTATTAACACCAAATAGTTCAAAGAAAATTGCTCCACCAGAAAGGCCTCACTTCATTTGCAATCTGAAGAAATGACAGTTTTCAATATGGAAAAAAAAAGTGTTCTCATGTAAAGATGGCATGTGGGATTAAGCTAATACCTTCAATGTTACAACTCTCATTCCAGATGTAGATGGCGCATGGGATTCTTGACAGAGATTGCTGAGGTGGATCAATTTTTGAGGAGATGCCTTCTTCTTTGTAGTATCCAATGCCGCAATACAATCTCATCAATGTTCCAATGTGCTATGATGTGGTTGGTTGTTGTTGCACCATTGGCACACTCTTTTCTATTCTATTGCACTGCTACAAGAAGGGTCGAATAATTCACTTTTCTATTCTATTGCACTATTGCAAGAAGGGTCTGATCATTAGAATTGATATGGGTGATTTTGACTTTGATATGTTGATAAAATTGATTTCTTCCCACAACCATGAAACTACCAATCTACAGAAGCACCATGCCAATCTACAGAAGTGCCCAGAAAGGGAAATCCAAATGTTAATGCGGCCAAGGTCTCTCTGGGATTACTAGGAGACATATCATAGGTAACATTGGAATTGGAGCCTCAATTCAAACACAACGTAACCAATGTGGTGGATATTCGTAATAATAGATCTCGAATTAAGAACAAATGGCACAATATTACACATCAAATTGATATTTTCCACTTGAGCTAGCTGATCTATAACTCATATCTCACACCTTACACCTCTTAAATGAAAATTTCTTCTTCCTTCAATCTGGACCACTTCAGGCTCACAGGAAATCTATCTGACTTTACATAATTCAACAATGAATGTAATAAATTGGATCTAGGGCATCAATTTTGAGAAACAATTTATTACTAATTCGCAGCAAGTGTATGTTCTGATCCATGGAGAAACTTTAACATTGTTATTGATGCAAATCCGATCTATTCATAAATTTACTTGGAAAGACCAAAAAAATATGATGTTTATCCATAGCTTTCACTAGATCCATTCAACGCACAGCCTGCATCAAAATCCTGTTGACAGAGAGTGAATTTCAATCTGCAGCAACAACAACGATCTGGGCACACTCCACATCAGCGATCTTCAACAGTGATCGGATCTCCTCTATGCAGGCGAACTCTCCACGCTGCGGCTCCTACACCAGACTTCTTTACTCAGCCTCTGATAGATCTAAAATAAAAGGTGTACCTAATTGGAAGGGTGATAGAGTGCCACGATTTAGATCAAATCCTTAAAGAAAAAACTCAGAAATTGTCTCAGAGGGATTCGATCCGGAGATCTCGATTCTCCAGATCTTATTTCTCAATACCACAACAATTTTTTTTTATTTGATTCAATTCACCCACTATTTTTATTTTGTTTTTTTTACCCATTTTGGCCAATACACAAAAAAACATTATTTTCCATCTACAGTTAATCCAGAGATGCTCACTGCTCCCACATGTTAGTTGATTGCCTTGAATTTCCACAGTCTAAAGAATCCAAAGAGTTAAATTCTAGAGCCCAATCTACTTGTGCTGATATTCACTCTGTCACTATCATTGTACAATCAAGCCTCTTATCTTATGTAGATCAGATCTCTAGGTCACCCACACTCTAGCTCACCTCTTATGCACTTTGATTATAAAAATAAATTGGTCCCACAGATTTTCCAATGATTTCATTCAAAAAATTTATGTCAGCTTCATTGCTTTAAGACTAAGGATCGCTAGTGCAGATCAGATCTGGCAATCCATCCAACAATAGCAAAATTAATCGAATCTCCTTCATATGAAAATCCTTGCTTGGAAAAATATTAGATTGCGTGAAAGAGAGGCAAATCACAACACTATATCGCGCATCAAATGCATTTTGTGTAACCATCAACTATGTGAATTGGGTATGACCAAAATTTGAAATCAAACTAATCTTTTAAAGGAATATGGTTTGCAAAATCCTTTACAACCAACATGTATTTAATCTTTGTAAACAACAAGACACTTTCCATTTAAATCAACACGAGAATGAGAGAACTAAAACCTTGACTTTTCCATTGCACCTTCAAGTGGATTTAGATCTGCAATTTTGTTGGTGTAGATACTTCATTTCAGTGCACACTTCAACTCCCATGGATACATCGGGCCCTTAATACCATAAGTGTTCTAATACCAATTGATAAAACATAAACAAGAAGAACAACATGGCGAAAAAGGCTGACTAGCCAACACTAATTGTATTCACTCCAATGTTACATATTTATAATACAATGGGTGATGCCACCTCATAGAGAGATTTTCTCTAGATCCTAAAACCATGCATGATGACTAGGATAGGCAATCTTAACTAAATCATTATTCATCACTTGAGGATATATTACTAATATCCTAAATGAATAATACAAATATAGGCGACAATTTAGACTTAGTGATTGGTAAAGGTAAGCCATAGGCTAACACTTAAGAGGAGGAATCTGACACTTGATAGGAAAGGCTATCTTTGTCCCATAAAACATTTGGAAAGGAGAGAATCCTATGGAAGTCTTGATAGAAGTTCGATATGCCCAAAGTGTCGATTACAACATCAAATTCCAATTCGATTTGACCAAATTGATTGTCCATTGGAGAATGATCTTAAGAGACTTATTGATAACCTCCATCTGACCATTCGCTTGTGGATAATAGGGCGACGAATGTTCTTGTTTAAACCCTAGCTTTGACGTTAACTCTTTCATCATATTATTTTGTAAGTGACTACCATGGTCAACGAAAATCTCTTTTGGTATACCGAACCTAACATTGATTTGGTTGAAAATGAAGAGTGCCATCGTTTCCCCATCATTGTTGAACGTTGGCATGACTTTGACCCACTTGGTAAAGTAGTCTATAGTCACAATGATATAATGATGCCCCCTATCAAAATATGGGTGGCATGTAGTGAAATCAATTTGCCACTTAGTGAAGGGACCAACCGCAATAATGGGAAACATAGGAGAAAGGTGTGTCCACATCTTCCGAGAGAATATCTCACACAGATGACACTTCTTGACCACTTCTATACAATATTTGATTAACAAGGGCCATACATATCTAGCACAAAGGATTTTCTGAGCAGTATCCATCCCAGAAAAGTGATTTCCACATGCTCTAGTGTGGCAATCATTAAGCACAAGCTTTTCCTCCTCATGAGTCAAGAAACAACAAAGAACACAATCAATTCCTTGACGATACAAAATTTCATTGAGGATAAGATATCTTTGTGCTTGATGGTGTATCCATTGATGCTCATCACGAGAAGTAGGAGTACACTTCAAATTCTGAATATAAACAAGTATATCTCCATACCAAGGGTCAAAAGACACAATAAGGAAGAGATCGTCATTGATCAACGATTCCTTGGGCATATCTATTCCACTCTCAATCGGAAGTTCTGCTATTAACTCTGAAAAAAACAAAGACTTCTTAGACTTAGCTGAAACAAAGTCCAAATTGAATTATTGAAGAATGAATATCCAACGATTAATCTTTTTTCCAATTACCTACCATGTCAGTACATACTAAAAAGGATTAATGATGACCATGATAGTGGTTTTACGGAGTATAATATAATGACGAAACCTTTGGACATCATGAACAGATTCCAAAACAATCTTCTCAATGTGAGTATATTTGAGCTATGGTCCATAAGCCTTGACTAAGGTAGTAAATAACTTGTTCATGGGGCATGTCATCCTCCTAAACCAAGACCATACCGATGGTAGACTCTGTTGCAGCTAAATATAACAAGAAATCCTTTCCATAATCAGGAGGGATGAGTAGAGGGGAAGACATCAGGGCACTTTTCAATGCTTCAAAAGAGCATTGAGCCTCTTCATCCCAAAATAATGGGACCCCTTTTTTCAAAAGATGCATGAACCCTTTAGTTATTTTGACATAGTTGGTAATAAATCACCGTAAAATGTTATCTTTTCCTTGGAGACTCTAAAGCTGTGGAACTGTGAACGAGGGAGGAAACTGAACTATTGCCTCAACCTTGAGAGGATCGACCATGATCCCTTTGTTGGACACAATAAATCCCAATAAACATCTCAACGTAACACAAAAACTACACTTGTTGGGATTCAAATGAATCTGGTAGTAGTGACACCTCTCAAAGATAAGTCGAAGGTGAGAGGGATGATCAGATCTCTTGAAAGAACATGACGTGATATCATCAAGATATGCCTTGACTATATGTTTGAGATCGTGAAAGGTGAACGACATGGCTCGCTGAAATGTAGCTACAACATTTTTAAGGCCAAAAGGCATTTTATTTTATGTAAAGGTACCCAAAGGACATATAAAAGGAGTCTTATGTTGATCCTTAGGTTTGATATGAATTTTATTGTACCCTGAGAAATTGTCCATAGTGGAAAAGACTTCAAAACCATCACATTCATCGATAATCTGATCAATGAATGGGGTAGGAAAGTTATCTTTTGGGCATGCCTTGTTCAAATCATGAAAGTCCATGCACACTCAAATTGTGCCTTGCTTTTTGTTGACAGGAACAAGATTTGACACCCATTTTGTTAATTGAATAGGGTAGCTGAAACCAACCTTGATAAATTTTTCTACCTCGAATTTAATAGCCACTTCCTTTCGAGGGTTAACCAAGAGAAGCTTCTACCGAACCAACTTAGCATCAGGATAAGTTTGAATTTCATGTTCAATGATACGAGGGTCAATGCCTAGCAATTCCTCATAAGACTAGGTGAAAATGTCATGAAGATCCTTAAATAATTCAGTATACTCTTTAATCTCCTTGGGGGAACAATATTCTCTGGTGAAGATGTTTTCGATGACATCGGGGGTCTTGGAGATATCAATTGGAATCGTCTCAGCTATACTCACAATGTTTCCTTCAACGTATATTCCATGCATTGCCAAAGGATTAATAGGCTAAGAGACATCTCCGTTAATGGTCAAAGTAAACTCTCCTAAGCTTGGGTAAAAAGTAAGATCTATGATGGAGATAATCCCAAGGTCTACCCAGACCAATCATTTCCTCTAAAATTGCCTCATCAGAAGAAAAGACCAAATCCAAATGATCATGCAAAGTAAGAGAGTCTTGAGCCCAAATAGGCTCTAAGACTAGATCTATCTCTTGAGGGGGGAGTTGGATCATAATTGGCTGAGGTTTGCTGAACAATGTTGTATGCAAACTTAGTTGTGGATAGGGGCATCACCATGCTAGGATTCCATATCCCTTCCATCGAAGTTGATGGGGAAGGTAAAGTCCATGAATCGTAGAGATAACTCATTCGAAATGAAGCTACTTGGAGAATCATAGCCTTAGGTTGATCAAGGACAATCAAAACAAACTTAACATCATTTGAAGGTGGCAGAAAGTCAAAAGTTCCCATCAAAGTTGGAAACAATCCAACACCTAGATTAACGGTACCTTGCTATGAGTTATCAATCATTGGGACCGTGGATGCCCCTGATGAAGGGTCGAGACAAGATAAAGACAACTTATCAATGATTATTAACCTACCTTCATGAGGAAATCATAATACACAAAAAATGGAGGATACAACCACTATCATTGCATAAGTCCAACTACGGCCCAACAAAAGGTTGTAGTCGAGAGATCCATCGACTACTCCGACCTCAACACACATATTTTTTCCCTCAAACTGCATGGGGAAGGAGGGGATTATGCCATGCATTCTAAAATAATGGTTTTCAAATGAATTTAACAATGTAGGAGACGGAGAGAACTCAGGTTGACCAATATCCTTCCAACATGCCAATGACATAACGCAAGTGGAAGCACCCTCGTCTACCACCATGCAAAAAATATTTTGTGTCAACTATTTCATCGCATAAACCACTACTATATCAAAGGTGAAATGGTATGGAAAATGAGGTTTAACATTAGAAGGGTCAAATACAATTGATCCCAAGTTAGTTGGCTTAGCGGCACCTAAGGCAGATAATAACGCTTGTATCTGGGAAGGGAAACTCTGGAGGACCTCCAGGCTAGACATTACATAAGGGGCTTGTGCCAAATCCTCAATGACAAAGTAGTTTTGTGCAGGCCTTGAATTTGGATTATGAGAAGCTTTCTTAAACACACCTTTGGGGATGTGAGTCATAGTTTCTCCCATTGTTTTGTCAATGTTAAGAGGAGGCAATGGGTTGGAAGCTTATTTTCCCTTCTCAACAGATTCAACCATTTTGTAATCATGAGCCTTTGTTTGAATATGAGAATTCGATCTCATCATGTACACATTTGCGGCTCTAGTGTTATCATTAAGTGTGGGGGCACCTTGATTTCCCCCAGGCATGTTTGTGGATGAATAAGCCTGTGTAAAATTTTTCCCCTGAGGGAAGGATTTAGTTAACACAATAGGTTGTTGTTTTGCCAAGAGATTTTGGGCTTCCTCCATCAAAGGGAACTGATGAGTCAGGTGATCATCTGTGAAAATATTACATGGGAACTTAACCTTCTTCTTCTCATTTTTACCCTCACCAACATTGTTAGCAACCTTTTTATGATTAGCCCCCTTACCCTTCTTTCCCTTGGCCTTTCTTTTTCCCTCGGTTTGTTGGTTACCTTTGGGGTTTTTAGTCTGCACACTGTGTACTTTTGATGTTTGGGTTGTGGGGGAAGTCGTACTAAGAGTCTGGTTGGCCATAGCCTATTGTAGCGATAACTAGTGTAATTGGTTAGACAACTGGTCTTTGGGATTTCTTTGTGATTATCCTACGATATCATCGACATGAGGCCCAAAATTAGGTTTGGTTTGGTCAAATATTGACCGCGGTGCATCTGGAAGAATATTGTATAGCATGTCAGATTGAGAATAAATCAATTGCATTTGTTGAGCTCTCATTATAGCCTCTTCCTTATAAAATACTCTAGCAGTAGTGATGTCTTTGGAAATGAAAGGTAACAAAGACTTGAGGAACCACTCGAGAATAAATGCAGGAGGGACCTTCACTTTAATCAAGCTCTTGCAGTGACACCATTCTCAAATATGATCAGATATATGGACAACCTTAGTTTTCTTAAAATTGGACAACAACTCTGGGCCAACATCAAATCTCACTGATAGCTCAAAATGGTTTAAGAAAACCATTGCTAGATTGTTAAAGTAAGCATACTTTGAGCCATCGAGCTCAATATACCACTTCACAACACCCCCTATGAGAGTGTGTTGAAACAATCACAACTTGATAGAGTCATTATTCAACGATTTGGAGGAGCACCATAAGTGAAATGTTGTAACATGATTGCCTCAATCCTCGCTAGGCTTTCCTTCAAATTTTGGTATGCATGAGGGAAACTTAGTTGGCATAGGAGGCCAGCGTGGATGATGAAAGATATGATCATTCAACAACCTTGACAAGTCTAGCAAATGAAGAGTTGCCAAAAATGGTAACCTAGGTTGCAAAGGATTTAAAGGAAAAGAGGAACCTGGATTTTGGATGGCACCAGGTTGCAAGGAAAAAATTTCATGCTAACCAAGGTTGTGGTAAACACCAAAGTTTCCTTGGCCATTATAAGGCATTTTCGCACTATTATGCATCATTGATGGATTCAAATAATTCAATGGCATACTTTGGGTAGGGATTTCTCCTTGCATGGTATTCCAAAAACCTTGGTTTGGGTTACCCCCAACCGATCCTCATGGAATAGGCATTGAACCTTGCTTAGGGTTCCATTAAGCATGGGAGGGGTTTCCTTTGATCGACATCCCTTGCAAAGGTATAGAACCTTGCCAAGGATTTCCAAGACATTGAGAGGAGAAGGCTCTTGTCATCACTCCCTATGAAGGAACAAATCCTTTCATAGTGTTGGGTTGATTGAAGAAGGGGTTGCCCCCTGACAAAAATGTGAACAACGAGAAAGCGTTATTTCTAAAAGCACCAAACAAAGAGAAAATCATAGACCCAACCAAATTCATATAGGATTGAGACCCATGACTCCCTCCACTAAACAAGATGGAACTGGCAATAGGCCCGGATGGTTGTTGAAAAACACATCTAAGCGAGGGGGGCAGAGGGGGAATGTGACCCCCACCATAAGGGATTGCATTAAACACAACAGAGGTTCCCCTGAAGGGTCCTTGTAAGTGAGTATTATAACTCCCATCCTTGAGATCAATAGTCTGCAAAGTGAAGTAGGTTAAATTCAAGTTGGTGTCGAAACCTGACATCCCATATGAAAAAGGAGCGCTAGACATGTTCTGTATGGTGGAAGTAGGGACAGTGATTGAAGCCATCATAGAGACTTTACCACTACCAGAAGTTGTAGGTGTCTATCTAGAGGTAATCCTTGTAGGTGAAGGTGGGGGACAGGGCACAACACCCCCTCCATCCGCAGTTGGGATGGGAGTATGAGGACTCCCAGTAGAGATAGCATTATTTGATTCCATCGCCAGGAGCCTAACAAGACGAGGATCGAAAGAAGTCACCTTAGGAGGGACTACCTGAATAAGGATTGGCACTGAAAGATCAATGATTAGAAGATTTGTGGGCTTGAAGCCTTAATCTAAGAGGTTGAAAACGCTAGTCTCCTCCGATTCAAGAATATATTCTCTAGTAGCAGGCTCATGCACAATTTCTTATGTCCTGGTGGCTTCAAAAGAACCCTATTTGTTGGGTATGTGTTATATTCTTTACACGACTAGTCATCTTATATTTTTTTCCTTGAGAAGCATGTCACTTTTTTTTCCTCGAGAAGCATGTCAATTTTTTTGCCTCATTTTTTGTGTTGCCTCTATCTCTATGTCCATTGTTGGGAAGTTTTTCGGCACATGGTTTTTTCCCCATGGTTTTCTATTTCGAGTTAAAGAATTAGGGTTATTGACTAATCAAGGTCAATGGGTTAGGGTTTTGGATGACACTAGCTCCTATATGTATATTGTATTGTAAACAATGTATGATATGAATGAATATAGAATATGCTTGTTTTCCTGGTTTTGGGTTTCCAGGGGAAAATATCTATGTAATGTTTGTATTTGACATTGTATCTTTTTTGTTCTTTTATTGAAAATATGTTTGTAGTATAATATTGTAAAAGCTTAAAATCTACATTTGGTATTAGAGAAATTATTGGCTTCAGGGAGACACCTTTGTGGTCAAGGGTTTGGCTCGAGACTGTGATAAGCCTTGTTATAGTGGGAGATATACAGTATTGATTCTTCAAGTGAAGAGAAATGGAGCGTAGTTCAAAAATGGATATCGAGAAGTTTAATGGGAAAATTTTTGAGATATGAAAGCTTAATATGGAAGATATCTTGGTGGAAAGAGATCAGTGGATCATGGTGGATCCAAGTATTGCACCTACAGGAACTTTAATAGATGAATGGAAAAATTTGGAATGGAAGGATAAGTGCACAATCCGACTGTGTCTCTCAGATTCAATATTATTGAATGTGTCAGAGGAAGATACAACCAAGATTTATGAGATAGGTTGGGGAAGTTGTATCAGTCTAAGTCCCTAGTAAATAAACTATTCCCGAGAAAGAATTTTTATAACTTGAGGATGAGAGATTGAGATTCAGTGGCAGAGAATTTGAACGCCTTAAATACTGTGGTAAGTCAGTTAGAATATGTTGATATTAAAATTTTAGATGAATATAAGTGTATCAATTTATTGTGCTCTTTACCAGACTCGTGGAATAGTCTTGTTTTGGCCATAGGTAGTAATTAAACTTCCTTGAAGTTTGATTAAGTGGTCTCATCCTTGTTTTCAGAGGAGATGAGATGAAAGAACATGGAAGGCCATAGCACATATGTATTATTTGCAAGAGGACACTCCCAGGAAATAAATGGATCTAAGTCCTCAAGTGGGATATCTAATTTTAAGGGTAGATATAAATCTCCCGAAAAGTTTGTAAAGGTATGTTGGAGATGTGGAAAAGAAGGGCACTACAAGAATCAATGTAGATCCAAAGTTGAGAAAAATAAGGGATATGAAGAAGCTCCTTCTACAGAAGAAAATACCTCCAAGGAAGAAGGAGGGGATGTGTACTTGGATTTCTCAAACACACATGCAGATCACAAGGCATGGTTGGTGTTAGAACCCTACAATGTACCTTTTTTCTCATACTTTTTTCTATCGTTACATCCTTTTCCCACTCATATTTAAGCCTAAATTATCACCTTCATCTATTTTTACAAAGGTATATAACGTTTCTTCTCTTTTCTATATGTTTAATTTGTTTTACATGTAATTTTACATTACTCTCATACTTAGCCATTAATCAGGAATATATAGTCTAAAACAGTTTGAAGACTACAATTAATATATCGTTGCTGCTTGAAGACCACATTGCTGAAACAGTCAAACAGTACGCAAATCCCGTTTCTGAAACAGTCTGTGATTTGCGATACTGAAACAACATTCCACATACAACAGTACCAAGAAAAAGGAGCTGTTAAACTGGCTACAACAGTTGTACCTTAAGCCAGCACCATTACAACCATCATTGTTGCTTGAAGACCATGTTGCTAAAACAATCAAATAGTACGCAAATCCCGTTGCTAAAACAATATGTGATTTGCGATGCTAAAACAATATTTCACATACAACAGTAACAAGAAAAGATAAATAAAGGAGTTGTTACACCGGCCACAACAGTTGTACCTCAAGCCAACACCATTACAACCACTGTAACAACCTTTTGCTATGGGAGATCAGAATATCCTATTCCATCATAGAAGATTAGATCAGACTAAGAATAGGATTTGTATGTACACATGTAATTTTATGCTTAATTGTATTAAGGGGATTCTCCTCTTTAAATAGGAGAGAAATGAGCATTAGAAGGGAGATTACGAAAGGATTAGCTAGGAAGGAATTACAGAGAAGAAGTATGTTCACTTTGGATATTGTAACTCATCACATTTGACAAATGAATAAAAGATCATTTTGAGAATTTCTTCTTAGTTCCTTTCATTTCCGGGGAATCTTGTGAGAAGGAGAGGGCCCACCTTCTTCACAAGATTCACCCATTAGTTTTTGTAGTGTTTTAGTATTGTTTTTATCTACACCTTGTTAAAACTATGTTTTGCTGAAACTCTGTTTCCATTGATTGTTACATCGTTTTCATACAATTCATTCCTAGGTAATTGTTAATCATTTTGATTGGTAATTCTGTTTGCAGAATGAGTTTATGAAAGTGTGATAGTCAGAGACAGGTGCTGAAGATTCCTACTTTGGGGAATAGGGTCCTATTATTTGTTACATAATAGTTAGTCTTCTTTGTAGTATGCTGAAAGGTTCCTTTTTCCTAGGTTGCTTTTCTTAATGTAATCCAGGATTCTTCTGATAATTATTTCCTTTTGAATCTTAAACTCTTCAATAGATAGATTGCTTTTACTGTAATTTAGAGTAGAACTTCAGTCTGTTCAAAGAAAGGTGTGATTAGTGTAACTTCTACTACAAATTTGGATTGCTTTTGAGATTGATCATATACAATGTGTGATTTCCTTTGAAATAAACAAACTTCCTTGGGTTGGCAATTTATGTAACACTTGATTGTTTTAACTAATAAGCAATTATAGTGACCAACATTTTGGCGTCGTTGTCGGGGAAGGAAATTATAGATTTCAAAAGCATTTACGTTTTTCTTTCAGATGTATAGATTTCATGAGAGGACGTAGACCAAAGCCTCAATATTCCTTTCAAGTGAACTTTGAAATGGAGATAGTTGAAAAACTAGCAGACAACATTGAGGATCGAGCAAGTGCAGTGGGGGAACAAATAGAAGAAACCATGGATGGGTATAATGAAGAACTGCACCATGAATAACAAGTAGGTCTTGAAGGAGAGGTAAACGATGAAAAATCTTTTTCTACCTTAGGATTTCCTATTGGTGATCTTCCTAGAGGAGTATCTCCCATGAAGAATATTCCACTTTCAACTTTACCTAACTTTCATGGTTTATCTTCTGAAGATCCTGACGAATTCCTTTTCAATTTGACATATTATGCAGAAGTTATGATTACATTTCCAATGCTCAGAAATTAAAGCTATTTCCAACAACATTAAATGGAAATGCATTAATATTGTTCATGGGTCTTGGAAGTCATGTAATCACAACATGGGATCAGATGAAACATAAATTTCTGCACAAATATCAAGCCTATTGTGGAACAAGAGAAAAAAGAGAGGAACTATTCAAGATGATACAGAAAGAGGATGAAAATCTGAAGGACTTTGTGGAAAGACTACAGTATAATCTACAAAGATACAGTCACCCCGATGTAAGTAAAGATATTATCAAAACAATATTATTAAAAGGAGTAAGGGATGACTGTCTAGATATGTTGAATATGCTTGGAAAAGGGGACATATCTAAAGAATCATATGATGAAATTGTTAACCTCTGTGAAAGATGTTCAAGAGGAGCTGCAAGGAATAGATCAAACAGTAGGGATACCACATTTTCAAGAGTTCAAAAATCAGCCAGTGGAGGAGCAACAAGAGCCGAAATAGGTAATTTACTTGAGGATTTCGAAATTGAAATGTTAAGTTCTTTTGCTTCACAAATTGCCACCTTGCAGATTAAAAAGAAACAAGATGAAGCAGAAGTAGCTCTGTCCATCTTTTGTTCCCAATGCAGAGAAAAGAACCCACGAAGGGAATGCCATTGGACAAAAATCCAATTTGCACCATTTGTGATAAGGATCATGAAACTCAACAATTCCCTTCTTTACCAGGAATCAAAGCAACATTACAACCAACTAATGAAGAAGCTGAAGCTATCTATCTGTTGACACAGAGAAGAAAATGGCAACCACGGGGACAAGGTATGAATCCTAATATGCCATTTACATCTTCTAATCGTTGGAATAATTATCCTTCTTTTAGTCAAGCAAATTACCCTCCCTTTAACCAAATTCAATACCCACCCTCCAATCAAATGAATTA